>CM052078.1:23219197-23819197 GCA_020010945.3 Muscidifurax raptorellus
ATGTCATTTCGTGTTTAGGGATTTTTCATGGGGCTCGTAATGGGATCACAAACTTTTTTATTTCAGATATTAGTTAAATAGTCCAAACTGCACTAGCATGAATTTTTTTGTTAAGATCGAAGGTAGGGAAATTGGCCAAAATGGCGGATATATGTTCGTTGCAGATGTCATTTCGTGTTTAGGGATTTTTCATGGGGCTCGTAATGTGATTACGAACTTTTTTATTTCAGATATTAGTTAAATAGTCCAAACTACACTAGCATGAATTTTTTTGTTAAGATCAATGGTGAGGAAATCTGCCAAAATGGCGGATATATGTTGGTTGCACATGTCATTTCGTGTTTAGGGATTTTTCATGGGGCTCGTAATGGGATTATGAAATTTTTTATTTCAAATATTAGTTAAATAGTCCAAACTACATAAGTAGGAATTTTTCTGTTAGGATCGAAGGTGAGGTAATCTGCTAAAATGGCGGATATATGTTCGTTGCAGATGTCACTTCGTGTTTAGGGATTTTTCATGGGGCTCGTAATGGGATCACAAACTTTTTTATTTTAGATTTTAGTTAAATACTCCAAACTATATTAGTTTGAATTTTTTTGTTAAGATCGAAGGTAGGGAAATTGGCCAAAATGGCGGATATATGTTCGTTGCAGATGTCATTTCGTGTTTAGGGATTTTTCATGGGGCTCGTAATGTGATTACGAACTTTTTTATTTCAGATATTAGTTAAATAGTCCAAACTACACTAGCATGAATTTTTTTGTTAAGATCAATGGTGGGGAAATCTGCCAAAATGGCGGAAATATGTTCGTTGCACATGTCATTTCGTGTTTAGGGATTTTTCATGGGGCTCGTAATGGGATTACGAATCTTTTTATTTCAGGTTTTAGTTAAATAGTCCAAACTACACTAGTAGGAATTTTTTTGTTATGATCGAAGGTGGGGAAATCTGCCAAAATGGCGGATATATGTTCGTTGCACATGTCATTTCGTGTTTAGGGATTTTTCATGGGGCTCGTAATGGGATTTTGAACTTTTATATTTCAAATATTAGCTCAATAGACCAAACTACATAAGTAGGAATTTTTTTGTTAGGGTCGAAGGTGAGGAAATCTGCCAAAATGGCGGATATATGTTCGTTGCACATGTCATTTCGTGTTTAGGGATTTTTCATGGGGCTCGTAATGGGATTACGAATCTTTATCATTTCAGATTTTAGTTAAATATTCCAAACTACACTAGTAGGAATTTTTTTGTTATGATCGAAGGTGGGGAAATCTGCCAAAATGGCGGATATATGTTCGTTGCAGATGTCATTTCGTGTTTAGGGACTTTTCATGGGGCTCGTAATGGGATTATGAACTTTATCATTTCAGATTTTAGTTAAATATTCCAAACTACATAAGTATGAATTTTATTGGTAAGATGGAAGGTGAGGAAATCTGCCAAAATGGCGGAAATATGTTCGTTGCACATGTCATTTCGTGTTTAGGGATTTGTCATGGGGCTCGTAATGGGATTACGAACTTTTTTATTTTAGATATTAGTTAAATAGTCCAAACGACACTAGCATGAATTTTTTGGTTAAGATCAAAGGTGGGGAAATCTGCCAAAATGGCGGATATATGTTCGTTGCAGATGTCATTTCGTGTTAAGGGTTTTTTCATGGGGCTCGTAATGGGATTATGAAATTTTTTATTGCAAATATTAGTTAAATAGTCCAAACTACACTAGTAGGAATTTTCTTGTTAAGATCGAAGGTCAGGAAATCTGCGGAAATGGCGGATATATGTTCGTTGCAGATGTCATTTCATGTTTAGGGATTTTTCATGGGGCTCGTAATGGGATTATGAACTTTATCATTTCAGATTTTAGTTAAATATTCCAAACTACATAAGTATGAATTTTATTGGTAAGATCGAAGGTAGGGAAATTGGCCAAAATGGCGGATATATGTTCGTTGCATATGGCATTTTGTGTTTAGGGATTTTTCATGGGGCTCGTAATGGGATCATGAACTTTTTCATTTCAAATATTAGTTAAGTAGTCCAAACTACATAAGTATGACTATTTTTGTTAAGATCGAAGGTGAGGAAAGCTGCCAAAATGGCGGATATATGTTGGTTGCACATGTCAATTCGTGTTTAGGGATTTTTCATGGGGCTCGTAATGGGATTATGAACTTTATCATTTCAGATTTTAGTTAAATATTCCAAACTACATAAGTATGAATTTTATTGGTAAGATCGAAGGTAGGGAAATTGGCCAAAATGGCGGATATATGTTCGTTGCAGATGTCACTTCGTGTTTAGGGATTTTTCATGGGGCTCGTAATGGGTTTATGAAATTTTTCATTTCAAATATTAGTTAAATAGTCCAAACTACATAAGTAGGAATTTTTCTGTTAGGATCGAAGGTGAGGTAATCTGCCAAAATGGCGGATATATGTTCGTTGCAGATGTCACTTCGTGTTTAGGGATTTTTCATGGGGCTCGTAATGGGATTATGAACTTTATCATTTCAGATTTTAGTTAAATATTCCAAACTACATAAGTATGAATTTTATTGGTAAGATCGAAGGTAGGGAAATTGGCCAAAATGGCGGATATATGTTCGTTGCATATGGCATTTTGTGTTTAGGGATTTTTTATGGGGCTCGTAATGGGATCACAAACTTTTTTATTTTAGATTTTAGTTAAATACTCCAAACTACACTAGTTTGAATTTTTTTGTTAAGATCGAAGGTAGGGAAATTGGCCAAAATGGCGGATATATGTTGGTTGCACATGTCATTTCGTGTTTAGGGATTTTTCATGGGGCTCGTAATGGGATTATGAAATTTTTTATTTCAAATATTAGCTCAATAGACCAAACTACATAAGTAGGAATTTTTTAGTTAGGATCGAAGGTGAGGAAATCTGCCAAAATGGCGGATATATGTTGGTTGCAAATGTCATTTCGTGTTTAGGGATTTTTCATGGGGCTCGTAATGGGATTATGAAATTTTTTATTCCAAATATTAGTTAAATAGTCCAAACTACATAAGTAGGAATTTTTCTGTTAGGATCGAAGGTGAGGTAATCTGCCAAAATGGCGGATATATGTTCGTTGCAGATGTCATTTCGTGTTTAGGGATTTTTCATGAGGCTCGTAATGTGATTACGAACTTTTTTATTTCAGATATTAGTTAAATAGTCCAAACGACACTAGCATGAATTTTTTTGTTAAGATCAATGGTGGGGAAATCTGCCAAAATGGCGGAAATATGTTCGTTGCACATGTCATTTCGTGTTTAGGGATTTTTCATGGGGCTCGTAATGGGATTACGAATCTTTTTATTTCAGGTTTTAGTTAAATAGTCCAAACTACACTAGTAGGAATTTTTTTGTTATGATCGAAGGTGGGGAAATCTGCCAAAATGGCGGATATATGTTCGTTGCACATGTCATTTCGTGTTAAGGGATTTTTCATGGGGCTCGTAATGGGATTATGAAATTTTTTATTGCAAAAATTAGTTAAGTACACCAAACTACATAAGTAGGAATTTTTCTGTTAGGATCGAAGGTGAGGTAATCTGCCAAAATGGCGGATATATGTTCGTTGCAGATGTCATTTCGTGTTAAGGGTTTTTTCATGGGGCTCGTAATGGGATTATGAAATTTTTTATTGCAAATATTAGTTAAATAGTCCAAACTACACTAGTAGGAATTTTCTTGTTAAGATCGAAGGTCAGGAAATCTGCGGAAATGGCGGATATATGTTCGTTGCAGATGTCATTTCATGTTTAGGGATTTTTCATGGGGCTCGTAATGGGATTATGAACTTTATCATTGCAGCTTTTAGTTAAATATTCCAAACTACATAAGTATGAATTTTATTGGTAAGATCGAAGGTAGGGAAATTGGCCAAAATGGCGGATATATGTTCGTTGCATATGGCATTTTGTGTTTAGGGATTTTTCATGGGGCTCGTAATGGGATCATGAACTTTTGTATTTCAGATTTTAGTTAAATAGACCAAGCTACATAAGTATGAATTTTTTTGTTAGGATCGAATGTGAGGAAATCTGCCAAAATGGCGGATATATGTTAGTGGCTCATGTCATTTCGTGTTTAGGGATTTTTCATGGGGCTCGTAATGGGATTTTGAACTTTTATATTTCAAATATTAGCTCAATAGACCAAACTACATAAGTAGGAATTTTTTTGTTAGGGTCGAAGGTGAGGAAATCTGCCAAAATGGCGGATATATGTTCGTTGCACATGTCATTTCGTGTTTAGGGATTTTTCATGGGGCTCGTAATGGGATTACGAATCTTTATCATTTCAGATTTTAGTTAAATATTCCAAACTACACTAGTAGGAATTTTTTTGTTATGATCGAAGGTGGGGAAATCTGCCAAAATGGCGGATATATGTTCGTTGCAGATGTCATTTCGTGTTTAGGGACTTTTCATGGGGCTCGTAATGGGATTATGAACTTTATCATTTCAGATTTTAGTTAAATATTCCAAACTACATAAGTATGAATTTTATTGGTAAGATGGAAGGTGAGGAAATCTGCCAAAATGGCGGAAATATGTTCGTTGCACATGTCATTTCGTGTTTAGGGATTTGTCATGGGGCTCGTAATGGGATTACGAACTTTTTTATTTTAGATATTAGTTAAATAGTCCAAACGACACTAGCATGAATTTTTTGGTTAAGATCAAAGGTGGGGAAATCTGCCAAAATGGCGGATATATGTTCGTTGCAGATGTCATTTCGTGTTAAGGGTTTTTTCATGGGGCTCGTAATGGGATTATGAAGATTTTAGTTAAATATTCCAAACTACATAAGTATGAATTTTATTGGTAAGATCGAAGGTAGGGAAATTGGCCAAAATGGCGGATATATGTTCGTTGCATATGGCATTTTGTGTTTAGGGATTTTTCATGGGGCTCGTAATGGGATCATGAACTTTTGTATTTCAGATTTTAGTTAAATAGACCAAGCTACATAAGTATGAATTTTTTTGTTAGGATCGAATGTGAGGAAATCTGCCAAAATGGCGGATATATGTTCGTTGCAGATGTCACTTCGTGTTTAGGGATTTTTCATGGGGCTCGTAATGGGTTTATGAAATTTTTCATTTCAAATATTAGTTAAATAGTCCAAACTACATAAGTAGGAATTTTTCTGTTAGGATCGAAGGTGAGGTAATCTGCCAAAATGGCGGATATATGTTCGTTGCAGATGTCACTTCGTGTTTAGGGATTTTTTATGGGGCTCGTAATGGGATCACAAACTTTTTTATTTTAGATTTTAGTTAAATACTCCAAACTACACTAGTTTGAATTTTTTTGTTAAGATCGAAGGTAGGGAAATTGGCCAAAATGGCGGATATATGTTGGTTGCACATGTCATTTCGTGTTTAGGGATTTTTCATGGGGCTCGTAATGGGATTATGAAATTTTTTATTTCAAATATTAGCTCAATAGACCAAAGTACATAAGTAGGAATTTTTTAGTTAGGATCGAAGGTGAGGAAATCTGCCAAAATGGCGGATATATGTTGGTTGCAAATGTCATTTCGTGTTTAGGGATTTTTCATGGGGCTCGTAATGGGATTATGAAATTTTTTATTCCAAATATTAGTTAAATAGTCCAAACTACATAAGTAGGAATTTTTCTGTTAGGATCGAAGGTGAGGTAATCTGCCAAAATGGCGGATATATGTTCGTTGCAGATGTCACTTCGTGTTTAGGGATTTTTTATGGGGCTCGTAATGGGATCACAAACTTTTTTATTTTAGATTTTAGTTAAATACTCCAAACTACACTAGTTTGAATTTTTTTGTTAAGATCGAAGGTAGGGAAATTGGCCAAAATGGCGGATATATGTTCGTTGCAGATGTCATTTCGTGTTTAGGGATTTTTCATGAGGCTCGTAATGTGATTACGAACTTTTTTATTTCAGATATTAGTTAAATAGTCCAAACGACACTAGCATGAATTTTTTTGTTAAGATCCCAGGTGGGGAAATCTGCCAAAATGGCGGATATATGTTCGTTGCACATGTCATTTCGTGTTAAGGGTTTTTTCATGGGGCTCGTAATGGGATTATGAAATTTTTTATTGCAAATATTGGTTAAATAGTCCAAACTACACTAGTAGGAATTTTCTTGTTAAGATCGAAGGTCAGGAAATCTGCGGAAATGGCGGATATATGTTCGTTGCAGATGTCATTTCATGTTTAGGGATTTTTCATGGGGCTCGTAATGGGATTATGAACTTTATCATTTCAGATTTTAGTTAAATATTCCAAACTACATAAGTATGAATTTTATTGGTAAGATCGAAGGTAGGGAAATTGGCCAAAATGGCGGATATATGTTCGTTGCATATGGCATTTTGTGTTTAGGGATTTTTCATGGGGCTCGTAATGGGATCATGAACTTTTGTATTTCAGATTTTAATTAAATAGACCAAGCTACATAAGTATGAATTTTTTTGTTAGGATCGAATGTGAGGAAATCTGCCAAAATGGCGGATATATGTTGGTTGCTCATGTCATTTCGTGTTTAGGGATTTTTCATGGGGCTCGTAATGGCATCACGAACTTTTTTATTTCAAATATTAGTTAAATAGTCCAAACTACATAAGTAGGAATTTTTTAGTTAGGATCGAAGGTGAGGTAATCTGCCACAATGGCGGATATATGTTCGTTGCATATGGCATTTTGTGTTTAGGGATTTTTCATGGGGCTCGTAATGGGATCATGAACTTTTGTATTTCAGATTTTAGTTAAATAGACCAAGCTACATAAGTAGATGTCACTTCGTGTTTAGGGATTTTTTATGGGGCTCGTAATGGGATCACAAACTTTTTTATTTCAAATATTAGCTCAATAGACCAAACTACATAAGTAGGAATTTTTTAGTTAGGATCGAAGGTGAGGAAATCTGCCAAAATGGCGGATATATGTTGGTTGCACATGTCATTTCGTGTTTAGGGATTTTTCATGGGGCTCGTAATGGGTTTATGAAATTTTTTATTTCAAATATTAGTTAAACAGTCCAAACTACATAAGTAGGAATTTTTCTGTTAGGGTCGAAGGTGAGGTAATCTGCCAAAATGGCGGATATATGTTCGTTGCAGATGTCACTTCGTGTTTAGGGATTTTTTATGGGGCTCGTAATGGGATCACAAACTTTCTTATTTTAGATTTTAGTTAAATACTCCAAACTACACTAGTTTGAATTTTTTTGTTAAGATCGAAGGTAGGGAAATTGGCCAAAATGGCGGATATATGTTGGTTGCACATGTCATTTCGTGTTTAGGGATTTGTCATGGGGCTTGTAATGGGATTATGAACTTTTTCATCAAAAATAATAGTTAAATAGACCAAACTACATAAGTAGGAATTTTTTTGTGAAGATCGAAGGTGGGGAAATCTGCCAAAATGGCGGATATATGTTCGTTGCATATGTCATTTTGTGTATAGGGATTTTTCATGGGGCTCGTAGTTGAATTACGAAATTTTTTATTTCAGATTTTAGTTAAATAGTCCAAACTACATAAGTAGGAATTTTTTTGTCAAGATCGTAGGTGAGGAAATCTGCCAAAATGGCGGATATATGTTGGTTGCACATGTCAATTCGTGTTTAGGGATTTGTCATGGGGCTCGTAATGGGATTACGAACTTTTTTATTTCAGATATTAGTTAAATAGTCCAAACTACACTAGTAGGAATTTTTTTCTTAAGATCGAAGGTGAGGAAATCTGCGGAAATGGCGGATATATGTTCGTTGCAGATGCTATTTCGTGTTTAGGGATTTTTCATGGGGCTCGTAATGGGATTATGAACTTTATCCTTTCAGATTTTAGTTAAATATTCCAAACTACATAAGTACGAATTTTTTTGGTAAGATCGAAGGTGGGAAAATCTGCCAAAATGGCGGATATATGTTCGTTGCATATGGCATTTTGTGTTTAGGGATTTTTCATGGGGCTCGTAATGGGATCATGAACTTTTGTATTTCAGATTTTAGTTAAATAGACCAAGCTACATAAGTATGAATTTTTTCGTTAGGATCGAATGTGAGGAAATCTGCCATAATGGCGGATATATGTTGGTTGCACATGTCATTTCGTGTTTAGGGATTTTTCATGGGGCTCGTAATGGGATTATGAACTTTTTCATTACACATAATAGTTAAATAGTCGAAACTACATAAGTAGGAATTTTTTTGTCAAGATCGAAGGTGAGGAAATTTGCCAAAATGGCGGATATATGTTGGTTGCACATGTCATTTCGTGTTTAGGGATTTTTCATGGGGCTGGTAATGTGATTACAAACTTTTTTATTTCAGATATTAGTTAAATAGTCCAAACTACACTAGCATGAATTTTTTGGTTAAGATCAAAGGTGGGGAAATCTGCCAAAATGGCGGATATATGTTCGTTGCAGATGTCATTTCGTGTTAAGGGTTTTTTCATGGGGCTCGTAATGGGATTATGAAATTTTTTATTGCAAATATTAGTTAAATAGTCCAAACTACACTAGTAGGAATTTTCTTGTTAAGATCGAAGGTCAGGAAATCTGCGGAAATGGCGGATATATGTTCGTTGCAGATGTCATTTCATGTTTAGGGATTTTTCATGGGGCTCGTAATGGGATTATGAACTTTATCATTTCAGATTTTAGTTAAATATTCCAAACTACATAAGTATGAATTTTATTGGTAAGATCGAAGGTAGGGAAATTGGCCAAAATGGCGGATATATGTTCGTTGCATATGGCATTTTGTGTTTAGGGATTTTTCATGGGGCTCGTAATGGGATCATGAACTTTTGTATTTCAGATTTTAGTTAAATAGACCAAGCTACATAAGTATGAATTTTTTTGTTAGGATCGAATGTGAGGAAATCTGCCAAAATGGCGGATACATGTTGGTTGCTCATGTCATTTCGTGTTTAGGGATTTTTCATGGGGCTCGTAATGGGATCACGAACTTTTTTATTTCAAATATTAGTTAAATAGTCCAAACTACATAAGTAGGAATTTTTTAGTTAGGATCGAAGGTGAGGTAATCTGCCAAAATGGCGGATATATGTTAGTGGCTCATGTCATTTCGTGTTTAGGGATTTTTCATGGGGCTCGTAATGGGATTTTGAACTTTTATATTTCAAATATTAGCTCAATAGACCAAACTACATAAGTAGGAATTTTTTAGTTAGGATCGAAGGTCAGGAAATCTGCGGAAATGGCGGATATATGTTCGTTGCAGATGTCATTTCATGTTTAGGGATTTTTCATGGGGCTCGTAATGGGATTATGAACTTTATCATTTCAGATTTTAGTTAAATATTCCAAACTACATAAGTATGAATTTTATTGGTAAGATCGAAGGTAGGGAAATTGGCCAAAATGGCGGATATATGTTCGTTGCATATGGCATTTTGTGTTTAGGGATTTTTCATGGGGCTCGTAATGGGATCATGAACTTTTGTATTTCAGATTTTAGTTAAATAGACCAAGCTACATAAGTATGAATTTTTTTGTTAGGATCGAATGTGAGGAAATCTGCCAAAATGGCGGATATATGTTCGTTGCAGATGTCACTTCGTGTTTAGGGATTTTTCATGGGGCTCGTAATGGGTTTATGAAATTTTTCATTTCAAATATTAGTTAAATAGTCCAAACTACATAAGTAGGAATTTTTCTGTTAGGATCGAAGGTGAGGTAATCTGCCAAAATGGCGGATATATGTTCGTTGCAGATGTCACTTCGTGTTTAGGGATTTTTTATGGGGCTCGTAATGGGATCACAAACTTTTTTATTTTAGATTTTAGTTAAATACTCCAAACTACACTAGTTTGAATTTTTTTGTTAAGATCGAAGGTAGGGAAATTGGCCAAAATGGCGGATATATGTTGGTTGCACATGTCATTTCGTGTTTAGGGATTTTTCATGGGGCTCGTAATGGGATTATGAAATTTTTTATTTCAAATATTAGCTCAATAGACCAAACTACATAAGTAGGAATTTTTTAGTTAGGATCGGAGGTGAGGAAATCTGCCAAAATGGCGGATATATGTTGGTTGCAAATGTCATTTCGTGTTTAGGGATTTTTCATGGGGCTCGTAATGGGATTATGAAATTTTTTATTCCAAATATTAGTTAAATAGTCCAAACTACATAAGTAGGAATTTTTCTGTTAGGATCGAAGGTGAGGTAATCTGCCAAAATGGCGGATATATGTTCGTTGCAGATGTCACTTCGTGTTTAGGGATTTTTTATGGGGCTCGTAATGGGATCACAAACTTTTTTATTTTAGATTTTAGTTAAATACTCCAAACTACACTAGTTTGAATTTTTTTGTTAAGATCGAAGGTAGGGAAATTGGCCAAAATGGCGGATATATGTTCGTTGCAGATGTCATTTCGTGTTTAGGGATTTTTCATGAGGCTCGTAATGTGATTACGAACTTTTTTATTTCAGATATTAGTTAAATAGTCCAAACGACACTAGCATGAATTTTTTTGTTAAGATCCCAGGTGGGGAAATCTGCCAAAATGGCGGATATATGTTCGTTGCACATGTCATTTCGTGTTAAGGGTTTTTTCATGGGGCTCGTAATGGGATTATGAAATTTTTTATTGCAAATATTAGTTAAATAGTCCAAACTACACTAGTAGGAATTTTCTTGTTAAGATCGAAGGTCAGGAAATCTGCGGAAATGGCGGATATATGTTCGTTGCAGATGTCATTTCATGTTTAGGGATTTTTCATGGGGCTCGTAATGGGATCATGAACTTTTGTATTTCAGATTTTAATTAAATAGACCAAGCTACATAAGTATGAATTTTTTTGTTAGGATCGAATGTGAGGAAATCTGCCAAAATGGCGGATATATGTTGGTTGCTCAAGTCATTTCGTGTTTAGGGATTTTTCTTGGGGCTCGTAATGGCATCACGAACTTTTTTATTTCAAATATTAGTTAAATAGTCCAAACTACATAAGTAGGAATTTTTTAGTTAGGATCGAAGGTGAGGTAATCTGCCACAATGGCGGATATATGTTCGTTGCATATGGCATTTTGTGTTTAGGGATTTTTCATGGGGCTCGTAATGGGATCATGAACTTTTGTATTTCAGATTTTAGTTAAATAGACCAAGCTACATAAGTAGATGTCACTTCGTGTTTAGGGATTTTTTATGGGGCTCGTAATGGGATCACAAACTTTTTTATTTCAAATATTAGCTCAATAGACCAAACTACATAAGTAGGAATTTTTTAGTTAGGATCGAAGGTGAGGAAATCTGCCAAAATGGCGGATATATGTTGGTTGCACATGTCATTTCGTGTTTAGGGATTTTTCATGGGGCTCGTAATGGGTTTATGAAATTTTTTATTTCAAATATTAGTTAAATAGTCCAAACTACATAAGTAGGAATTTTTCTGTTAGGATCGAAGGTGAGGTAATCTGCCAAAATGGCGGATATATGTTCGTTGCAGATGTCACTTCGTGTTTAGGGATTTTTTATGGGGCTCGTAATGGGATCACAAACTTTCTTATTTTAGATTTTAGTTAAATACTCCAAACTACACTAGTTTGAATTTTTTTGTTAAGATCGAAGGTAGGGAAATTGGCCAAAATGGCGGATATATGTTGGTTGCACATGTCATTTCGTGTTTAGGGATTTGTCATGGGGCTTGTAATGGGATTATGAACTTTTTCATCAAAAATAATAGTTAAATAGACCAAACTACATAAGTAGGAATTTTTTTGTGAAGATCGAAGGTGGGGAAATCTGCCAAAATGGCGGATATATGTTCGTTGCATATGTCATTTTGTGTATAGGGATTTTTCATGGGGCTCGTAGTTGAATTACGAAATTTTTTATTTCAGATTTTAGTTAAATAGTCCAAACTACATAAGTAGGAATTTTTTTGTCAAGATCGTAGGTGAGGAAATCTGCCAAAATGGCGGATATATGTTGGTTGCACATGTCAATTCGTGTTTAGGGATTTGTCATGGGGCTCGTAATGGGATTACGAACTTTTTTATTTCAGATATTAGTTAAATAGTCCAAACTACACTAGTAGGAATTTTTTTCTTAAGATCGAAGGTGAGGAAATCTGCGGAAATGGCGGATATATGTTCGTTGCAGATGCTATTTCGTGTTTAGGGATTTTTCATGGGGCTCGTAATGGGATTATGAACTTAATCCTTTCAGGTTTTAGTTAAATATTCCAAACTACATAAGTACGAATTTTTTTGGTAAGATCGAAGGTGGGAAAATCTGCCAAAATGGCGGATATATGTTCGTTGCATATGGCATTTTGTGTTTAGGGATTTTTCATGGGGCTCGTAATGGGATCATGAACTTTTGTATTTCAGATTTTAGTTAAATAGACCAAGCTACATAAGTATGAATTTTTTCGTTAGGATCGAATGTGAGGAAATCTGCCATAATGGCGGATATATGTTGGTTGCACATGTCATTTCGTGTTTAGGGATTTTTCATGGGGCTCGTAATGGGATTATGAACTTTTTCATTACACATAATAGTTAAATAGTCGAAACTACATAAGTAGGAATTTTTTTGTCAAGATCGAAGGTGAGGAAATTTGCCAAAATGGCGGATATATGTTGGTTGCACATGTCATTTCGTGTTTAGGGATTTTTCATGGGGCTGGTAATGTGATTACAAACTTTTTTATTTCAGATATTAGTTAAATAGTCCAAACTACACTAGCATGAATTTTTTTGTTAAGATCAATGGTGGGGAAATCTGCCAAAATGGCGGAAATATGTTCGTTGCACATGTCATTTCGTGTTTAGGGATTTTTCATGGGGCTCGTAATGGGATTACGAATCTTTTTATTTCAGGTTTTAGTTAAATAGTCCAAACTACACTAGCAGTAATTTTTTTATTAAGATCGAAGGTAGGGAAATTGGCCAAAATGGCGGATATATGTTCGTTGCATATGGCATTTTGTGTTTAGGGATTTTTCATGGGGCTCGTAATGGGATTATGAAATTTTTTATTGCAAAAATTAGTTAAATAGACCAAACTACATAAGTAGGAATTTTTTTGTTAGGATAGAAGGTGAGGAAATCTGCCAAAATGGCGGATATATGTTGGTTGCACATGTCATTTCGTGTTTAGGGATTTGTCATGGGGCTCGTAATGGGATTGCGAACTTTTTTATTTCAGATTTTAGTTAAATACTCCAAACTACACTAGTATGAATTTTTTTGTTAAGATCGAAGGTAGGGAAATCGGCCAAAATCGCGGATATATGTTCGTTGCATATGGCATTTTGTGTTTAGGGATTTTTCATGGGGCTCGTAATGGGATCATGAACTTTTGTATTTCAGATTTCAGTTAAATAGACCAAGCTACATAAGTATGAATTTTTTTGTTAGGATCGAATGTGAGGAAATCTGCCAAAATGGCGGATATATGTTGGTTGCTCATGTCATTTCGTGTTTAGGGATTTTTCATGGGACTCGTAATGGGATCACGAACTTTTTTGTTACAAATATTAGTTAAATAGTCCAAACTACATAAGTAGGAATATTTCTGTTAGGATCGAAGGTGAGGTAATCTGCCAAAATGGCGGATATATGTTCGTTGCAGATGTCATTTCGTGTTTAGGGATTTTTCATGGGGCTCGTAATGGGATTATGAACTTTTTCATGACAAATAATAGTTAAATAGTCAAAATTACATAAGTAGGAATTTATTTGTTAAGATCGAAGGTGAGGAAATCTGCCAAAATGGCGGATATATGTTCGTTGCACATGTCATTTCGTGTTAAGGGTTTTTTCATGGGGCTCGTAATGGGATTATGAAATTTTTTATTGCAAATATTAGTTAAATAGTCCAAACTACACTAGTAGGAATTTTCTTGTTAAGATCGAAGGTCAGGAAATCTGCGGAAATGGCGGATATATGTTCGTTGCAGATGTCATTTCATGTTTAGGGATTTTTCATGGGGCTCGTAATGGGATCATGAACTTTTGTATTTCAGATTTTAATTAAATAGACCAAGCTACATAAGTATGAATTTTTTTGTTAGGATCGAATGTGAGGAAATCTGCCAAAATGGCGGATATATGTTGGTTGCTCATGTCATTTCGTGTTTAGGGATTTTTCATGGGGCTCGTAATGGCATCACGAACTTTTTTATTTCAAATATTAGTTAAATAGTCCAAACTACATAAGTAGGAATTTTTTAGTTAGGATCGAAGGTGAGGTAATCTGCCACAATGGCGGATATATGTTCGTTGCATATGGCATTTTGTGTTTAGGGATTTTTCATGGGGCTCGTAATGGGATCATGAACTTTTGTATTTCAGATTTTAGTTAAATAGACCAAGCTACATAAGTAGATGTCACTTCGTGTTTAGGGATTTTTTATGGGGCTCGTAATGGGATCACAAACTTTTTTATTTCAAATATTAGCTCAATAGACCAAACTACATAAGTAGGAATTTTTTAGTTAGGATCGAAGGTGAGGAAATCTGCCA
Source organism: Muscidifurax raptorellus (assembly GCA_020010945.3). Taxonomy (NCBI): domain Eukaryota; kingdom Metazoa; phylum Arthropoda; class Insecta; order Hymenoptera; family Pteromalidae; genus Muscidifurax; species Muscidifurax raptorellus. Next base: position 23,233,726 of record CM052078.1, read on the forward strand.
AAATGGCGGATATATGTTGGTTGCACATGTCATTTCGTGTTTAGGGATTTTTCATGGGGCTCGTAATGGGTTTATGAAATTTTTTATTTCAAATATTAGTTAAATAGTCCAAACTACATAAGTAGGAATTTTTCTGTTAGGATCGAAGGTGAGGTAATCTGCCAAAATGGCGGATATATGTTCGTTGCAGATGTCACTTCGTGTTTAGGGATTTTTTATGGGGCTCGTAATGGGATCACAAACTTTCTTATTTTAGATTTTAGTTAAATACTCCAAACTACACTAGTTTGAATTTTTTTGTTAAGATCGAAGGTAGGGAAATTGGCCAAAATGGCGGATATATGTTGGTTGCACATGTCATTTCGTGTTTAGGGATTTGTCATGGGGCTTGTAATGGGATTATGAACTTTTTCATCAAAAATAATAGTTAAATAGACCAAACTACATAAGTAGGAATTTTTTTGTGAAGATCGAAGGTGGGGAAATCTGCCAAAATGGCGGATATATGTTCGTTGCATATGTCATTTTGTGTATAGGGATTTTTCATGGGGCTCGTAGTTGAATTACGAAATTTTTTATTTCAGATTTTAGTTAAATAGTCCAAACTACATAAGTAGGAATTTTTTTGTCAAGATCGTAGGTGAGGAAATCTGCCAAAATGGCGGATATATGTTGGTTGCACATGTCAATTCGTGTTTAGGGATTTGTCATGGGGCTCGTAATGGGATTACGAACTTTTTTATTTCAGATATTAGTTAAATAGTCCAAACTACACTAGTAGGAATTTTTTTCTTAAGATCGAAGGTGAGGAAATCTGCGGAAATGGCGGATATATGTTCGTTGCAGATGCTATTTCGTGTTTAGGGATTTTTCATGGGGCTCGTAATGGGATTATGAACTTTATCCTTTCAGATTTTAGTTAAATATTCCAAACTACATAAGTACGAATTTTTTTGGTAAGATCGAAGGTGGGAAAATCTGCCAAAATGGCGGATATATGTTCGTTGCATATGGCATTTTGTGTTTAGGGATTTTTCATGGGGCTCGTAATGGGATCATGAACTTTTGTATTTCAGATTTTAGTTAAATAGACCAAGCTACATAAGTATGAATTTTTTCGTTAGGATCGAATGTGAGGAAATCTGCCATAATGGCGGATATATGTTGGTTGCACATGTCATTTCGTGTTTAGGGATTTTTCATGGGGCTCGTAATGGGATTATGAACTTTTTCATTACACATAATAGTTAAATAGTCGAAACTACATAAGTAGGAATTTTTTTGTCAAGATCGAAGGTGAGGAAATTTGCCAAAATGGCGGATATATGTTGGTTGCACATGTCATTTCGTGTTTAGGGATTTTTCATGGGGCTGGTAATGTGATTACAAACTTTTTTATTTCAGATATTAGTTAAATAGTCCAAACTACACTAGCATGAATTTTTTTGTTAAGATCAATGGTGGGGAAATCTGCCAAAATGGCGGAAATATGTTCGTTGCACATGTCATTTCGTGTTTAGGGATTTTTCATGGGGCTCGTAATGGGATTACGAATCTTTTTATTTCAGGTTTTAGTTAAATAGTCCAAACTACACTAGCAGTAATTTTTTTATTAAGATCGAAGGTAGGGAAATTGGCCAAAATGGCGGATATATGTTCGTTGCATATGGCATTTTGTGTTTAGGGATTTTTCATGGGGCTCGTAATGGGATTATGAAATTTTTTATTGCAAAAATTAGTTAAATAGACCAAACTACATAAGTAGGAATTTTTTTGTTAGGATAGAAGGTGAGGAAATCTGCCAAAATGGCGGATATATGTTGGTTGCTCATGTCATTTCGTGTTTAGGGATTTTTCATGGGGCTCGTAATGGGATTATGAAATTTTTTATTTCAAATATAAGTTAAATAGTCCAAGCTACATAAGTAGGAATTTTTTTGTTAAGATCGAAGGTGAGGAAATCTGCCAAAATGGCGGATATATGTTGGTTGCACATGTCATTTCGTGTTTAGGGATTTGTCATGGGGCTCGTAATGGGATTGCGAACTTTTTTATTTCAGATTTTAGTTAAATACTCCAAACTACACTAGTATGAATTTTTTTGTTAAGATCGAAGGTAGGGAAATCGGCCAAAATCGCGGATATATGTTCGTTGCATATGGCATTTTGTGTTTAGGGATTTTTCATGGGGCTCGTAATGGGATCATGAACTTTTGTATTTCAGATTTCAGTTAAATAGACCAAGCTACATAAGTATGAATTTTTTTGTTAGGATCGAATGTGAGGAAATCTGCCAAAATGGCGGATATATGTTGGTTGCTCATGTCATTTCGTGTTTAGGGATTTTTCATGGGACTCGTAATGGGATCACGAACTTTTTTGTTACAAATATTAGTTAAATAGTCCAAACTACATAAGTAGGAATTTTTTAGTTAGGATCGAATGTGATGAAATCTGCCAAAATGGCGGATATATGTTGGTTGCACATGTCATTTCATGTTTAGGGATTTTTCATGGGGCTCGTAATGGGATTTTGAACTTTTATATTTTAAATATTAGCTCAATAGACGAAACTACATAAGTAGGAATTTTTTAGTTAGGATCGAAGGTGAGGAAATGTGCCAAAATGGCGGATATATGTTGGTTGCACGTGTCATTTCGTGTTTAGGGATTTTTCATGGGGCTCGTAATGTGATTACGAACTTTTTTTATTTCAGACATTAGTTGAATAGTCCAAACTACACTAGCATGAATTTTTTTGTTAAGATCAATGGTGGGGAAATCTGCCAAAATGGCGGATATATGTTCGTTGCATATGTCATTTCGTGTTTAGGGATTTTTCATGGGGCTCGTAATGGGATTATGAAATTTTTTATTTCAAATATTATTTAAATTGTCCAAACTACATAAGTAGGAATTTTTTTGTTAAGATCGAAGGTGTGGAAATGTGCCAAAATGGCGGATATTTGTTGGTTGCACATGTCATTTCGTGTTTAGGGATTTGTCATGGGGCTCGTAATGGGATTACGAACTTTTCTATTTCAGATTTTAGTTAAATATTCCAAACTACATAAGTATGAATTTTTTTGGTAAGATCGAAGGTGGGAAAATCTGCCAAAATGGCGGATATATGTTGGTTGCACATGTCATTTCGTGTATAGGGATTTTTCATGGGGCTCGTAATGGGATTATGAAATTTTTTATTTAAAATATTAGTTAAATAGTCCAAACTACATAAGTAGGAATATTTCTGTTAGGATCGAAGGTGAGGTAATCTGCCAAAATGGCGGATATATGTTCGTTGCAGATGTCATTTCGTGTTTAGGGATTTTTCATGGGGCTCGTAATGGGATTATGAACTTTTTCATGACAAATAATAGTTAAATAGTCAAAATTACATAAGTAGGAATTTATTTGTTAAGATCGAAGGTGAGGAAATCTGCGCAAATGGCGGATATATGTTCGTTGCAGATGTCATTTCGTGTTTAGGAATTTTTCATGGGGCTCGTAATGGGATTATAAAATTTTTTATTTCAGACATTAGTTGAATAGTCCAAACTACACTAGCATGAATTTTTTTGTTAAGATCGAAGGTGAGGAAATCCGCCAAAATGGCGGATATATGTTGGTTGCACATGTCATTTCGTGTTTAGGGATTTTTCATGGGGCTCGTAATGGGATTATGAAATTTTTTATTTCAAATATTAGTTAAATAGTCCAAACTACATAAGTAGGAATTTGTTTCTTAAGATCGAAGGTGAGGAAATCCGCCAAAATGGCGGATATTTGTTGGTTGCACATGTCATTTCGTGTTTAGGGATTTGTCATGGGGCTCGTAATGGGATTACGAACTTTTCTATTTCAGATTTTAGTTAAATATTCCAAACTACATAAGTATGAATTTTTTTGGTAAGATCGAAGGTGGGAAAATCTGCCAAAATGGCGGATATATGTTGGTTGCACATGTCATTTCGTGTATAGGGATTTTTCATGGGGCTCGTAATGGGATTATGAAATTTTTTATTTAAAATATTAGTTAAATAGTCCAAACTACATAAGTAGGAATATTTCTGTTAGGATCGAAGGTGAGGTAATCTGCCAAAATGGCGGATATATGTTCGTTGCAGATGTCATTTCGTGTTTAGGGATTTTTCATGGGGCTCGTAATGGGATTATGAACTTTTTCATGACAAATAATAGTTAAATAGTCAAAATTACATAAGTAGGAATTTATTTGTTAAGATCGAAGGTGAGGAAATCTGCGCAAATGGCGGATATATGTTCGTTGCAGATGTCATTTCGTGTTTAGGGATTTTTCATGGGGCTCGTAATGGGATTATAAAATTTTTTATTTCAAATATTAGTTAAATAGTCCAAACTATATAAGTAGGAATTTGTTTCTTAAGATCGAAGGTGAGGAAATCCGCCAAAATGGCGGATATATGTTGGTTGCACATGTCATTTCGTGTTTAGGGATTTTTCATGGGGCTCGTAATGGGATTATGAAATTTTTTATTTCAAATATTAGTTAAATAGTCCAAACTACATAAGTAGGAATTTGTTTCTTAAGATCGAAGGTGAGGAAATCCGCCAAAATGGCGGATATATGTTGGTTGCACATGTCATTTCGTGTTTAGGGATTTTTCATGGGGCTCGTAATGTGATTACGAACTTTTTTTATTTCAGACATTAGTTAAATAGTCCAAACTACACTAGCATGAATTTTTTTGATAAGATCAATGGTGGGAAAATCTGCCAAAATGGCGGATATATGTTCGTTGCACATGTCATTTCGTGTTAAGGGATTTTTCATGGGGCTCGTAATGGGATTATGAAATTTTTTATTTCAAATATTAGTTAAATAGTCGAAACTACACTAGCATGAATTTTTTTTTTAAGATCAAAGGTGGGGAAATCTGCCAAAATTGGCGGATATATGTTGGTTGCACATGTCATTTCGTGTTTAGGGATTTTTCATGGGGCTCGTAATGGGATTATGAACTTTTTCATTGCAAATAATAGTTAAATAGACCAAACTACATAAGTAGGAATTTTTTGTTAAGATCGAAGGTGGGGAAATCTGCCAAAATGGCGGATATATGTTCGTTGCACATGTCATTTCGTGTTAAGGGTTTTTTCATGAGGCTCGTAATGGGATTATGAAATTTTTTATTTAAAATATTAGTTAAATAGTCCAAACTACATAAGTAGGAATTTTTCTGTTAGGATCGAAGGTGAGGTAATCTGCCAAAATGGCGGATATATGTTCGTTGCAGATGTCATTTCGTGTTTAGGGATTTTTCATGGGGCTCGAAATGGGATCACGAACATTTTTATTTCAAATAATAGTTAAATAGTCCAAACTACACTAGCATGAATTTTGTTGTTAAGATCAATGGTGGGGAAATCTGCCAAAATGGCGGATATATGTTGGTTGCACATGTCATTTCGTGTTTAGGGATTTTTCATGGGGCTCGTAATGGGATCACGAACTTTTTTATTTCAAATATTAGTTAAATAGTCCAAACTACATAAGTAGGAATTTTTTAGTTAGGATCGAATGTGATGAAATCTGCCAAAATGGCGGATATATGTTGGTTGCACATGTCATTTCGTGTTTAGGGATTTTTCATGGGGCTCGTAATGGGATTATGAAATTTTTTATTTCAAATATTAGTTAAATAGTCCAAACTACATAAGTAGGAATTTTTTAGTTAGGATCGAAGGTGGGGAAATCTGGTAAAATGGCGGATATATGTTGGTTGCACATGTCATTTCGTGTTTAGGGATTTGTCATGGGGCTCGTAATGTGATTACGAACTTTTTTATTTCAGATATTAGTTAAATAGTCCAAATTACACTAGCATGAATTTTTTTGTTAAGATCAATGGTGGGGAAATCTGCCAAAATGGCGGAAATATGTTCGTTGCACATGTCATTTCGTGTTTAGGGATTTTTCATGGGGCTCGTAATGCTATTACGAATCTTTTTTTTTCAGATTTTTGTTAAATAGTCCAAACTACACTAGTAGGAATTTTTTGTTAAGATCGAAGGTGGGGAAATCTGCCAAAATGGCGGATATATGTTCGTTGCACATGTCATTTCGTGTTAAGGGTTTTTTCATGGGGCTCGTAATGGGATTATGAAATTTTTTATTTAAAATATTAGTTAAATAGTCCAAACTACATAAGTAGGAATTTTTCTGTTAGGATCGAAGGTGAGGTAATCTGCCAAAATGGCGGATATATGTTCGTTGCAGATGTCATTTCGTGTTTAGGGATTTTTCATGGGGCTCGAAATGGGATCACGAACTTTTTTATTTCAAATAATAGTTAAATAGTCTAAACTACACTAGCATGAATTTTGTTGTTAAGATCAATGGTGGGGAAATCTGCCAAAATGGCGGATATATGTTGGTTGCACATGTCATTTCGTGTTTAGGGATTTTTCATGGGGCTCGTAATGGGATCACGAACTTTTTTATTTCAAATATTAGTTAAATAGTCCAAACTACATAAGTAGGAATTTTTTAGTTAGGATCGAATGTGATGAAATCTGCCAAAATGGCGGATATATGTTGGTTGCACATGTCATTTCGTGTTTAGGGATTTTTCATGGGGCTCGTAATGGGATTATGAACTTTTTCATTAAAAAGTAATAGTTAAATAGACCAAACTACATAAGTAGGAATTTTGTTGTGAAGATCGAAGGTGGGGAAATCTGCCAAAATGGCGGATATATGTTCGTTGCATATGTCATTTTGTGTATAGGGATTTTTCATGGGGCTCGTAGTTGAATTACGAAATTTTTTATTTCAGATTTTAGTTGAATAGTCCAAACTACATAAGTAGGAATTTTTTTGTCAAGATCGAAGGTGAGGAAATCTGCCAAAATGGCGGATATATGTTGGTTGCACATGTCAATTCGTGTTTAGGGATTTGTCATGGGGCTCGTAATGGGATTACGAACTTTATCCTTTCAGATTTTAGTTAAATATTCCAAACTACATAAGTACGAATTTTTTTGGTAAGATCGAAGGTGGGAAAATCTGCCAAAATGGCGGATATATGTTCGTTGCATATGGCATTTTGTGTTAAGGGATTTTTCATGGGGCTCGTAACGGGATCATGAAATTTTGTATTTCAGATTTTAGTTAAATAGACCAAGCTACATAAGTATGAATTTTTTCGTTAGGATCGAATGTGAGGAAATCTGCCAAAATGGCGGATATATGTTGGTTGCACATGTCATTTCGTGTTTAGGGATTTGTCATGGGGCTCGTAATGTGATTACGAACTTTTTTATTTCAGATATTAGTTAAATAGTCCAAATTACACTAGCATGAATTTTTTTGTTACGATCAATGGAGTGGAAATCTGCCAAAATGGCGGAAATATGTTCGTTGCACATGTCATTTCGTGTTTAGGGATTTTTGATGGGGCTCGTAATGGGATTACGAATCTTTTTATTTCAAATATTAGTTAAATAGTCCAAACTAGACTAGCATGAATTTTTTTGTTAAGATCAATGGTGAGGAAATCTGCCAAAATGGCGGATATATGTTGGTTGCACATGTCATTTCGTGTTTAGGGATTTTTCATGGGGCTCGTAATGGGATTATGAAATTTTTTATTTTAAATATTAGTTAAATAGTCCAAACTACACTAGCATGAATTTTTTTGTTAAGATCAATGGTGGGGAAATCTGCCAAAATGGCGGAAATATGTTCGTTGCACATGTCATTTCGTGTTTAGGGATTTTTCATGGGGCTCGTAATGGGATTATGAAATTTTTTATTTCAAATATTAGTTAAATAGTCCAAACTACATAAGTAGGAATTTGTTTCTTAAGATCGAAGGTGAGGAAATCCGCCAAAATGGCGGATATATGTTGGTTGCACATGTCATTTCGTGTTTAGGGATTTTTCATGGGGCTCGTAATGTGATTACGAACTTTTTTTATTTCAGACATTAGTTAAATAGTCCAAACTACTCTAGCATGAATTTTTTTGATAAGATCAATGGTGGGGAAATCTGCCAAAATGGCGGATATATGTTGGTTGCACATGTCATTTCGTGTTTAGGGATTTTTCATGGGGCTCGTAATGGGATTATGAAATTTTTTATTTTAAATATTAGTTAAATAGTCCAAACTACACTAGCATGAATTTTTTTGTTAAGATCAATGGTGGGGAAATCTGCCAAAATGGCGGAAATATGTTCGTTGCACATGTCATTTCGTGTTTAGGGATTTTTCATGGGGCTCGTAATGCTATTACGAATCTTTTTTTTTCAGATTTTTGTTAAATAGTCCAAACTACACAAGTAGGAATTTTCTTGTTATGATCGATGGTGGGGAAACCTGCCAAAATGGCGGATATATGTTCGTTGCACATGTCATTTCGTGTTAAGGGTTTTTTCATGGGGCTCGTAATGGGATTATGAAATTTTTTATTGCAAATATTAGTTAAATAGACCAAACTACATAAGTAGGAATTTTTTTGTTAAGATCAAAGGTGGGGAAATCTGCCAAAATGGCGGATATATGTTCGTTGCATATGTCATTTTGTGTATAGGGATTTTTCATGGGGCTCGTAGTTGGATTCCAAAATTTTTTTTTTCAGATTTTAGTTAAATAGTCGAAAGTACATAAGTAGGAATTTTTTTGTCAAGATCGAAGGTGAGGAAATTTGCCAAAATGGCGGATATATGTTGGTTGCACATGTCATTTCGTGTTTAGGGATTTGTCATGGGGCTCGTAATGGGATTATGAACTTTTTCATCAAAAATAATAGTTAAATAGACCAAACTACATAAGTAGGAATTTTTTTGTGAAGATCGAAGGTGGGGAAATCTGCCAAAATGGCGGATATATGTTCGTTGCATATGTCATTTTGTGTATAGGGATTTTTCATGGGGCTCGTAGTTGAATTACGAAATTTTTTATTTCAGATTTTAGTTAAATAGTCCAAACTACATAAGTAGGAATTTTTTTGTCAAGATCGAAGGTGAGGAAATCTGCCAAAATGGCGGATATATGTTGGTTGCACATGTCAATTCGTGTTTAGGGATTTGTCATGGGGCTCGTAATGGGATTACGAACTTTATCCTTTCAGATTTTAGTTAAATATTCCAAACTACATAAGTAGGAATTTTTTTGTCAAGATCGAAGGTGAGGAAATCTGCCAAAATGGCGGATATATGTTGGTTGCACATGTCAATTCGTGTTTAGGGATTTGTCATGGGGCTCGTAATGGGATTACGAACTTTTTTATTTCAGATATTAGTTAAATAGTCCAAACTACACTAGTAGGAATTTTTTTGTTAAGATCGAAGGTGAGGAAATCTGCGGAAATGGCGGATATATGTTCGTTGCAGATGCTATTTCGTGTTTAGGGATTTTTCATGGGGCTCGTAATGGGATTATGAACTTTATCCTTTCAGATTTTAGTTAAATATTCCAAACTACATAAGTACGAATTTTTTTGGTAAGATCGAAGGTGGGAAAATCTGCCAAAATGGCGGATATATGTTCGTTGCATATGGCATTTTGTGTTTAGGGATTTTTCATGGGGCTCGTAATGGGATCATGAACTTTTGTATTTCAGATTTTAGTTAAATAGACCAAGCTACATAAGTATGAATTTTTTCGTTAGGATCGAATGTGAGGAAATCTGCCAAAATGGCGGATATATGTTGGTTGCACATGTCATTTCGTGTTTAGGGATTTTTCATGGGGCTCGTAATGGGATTATGAACTTTTTCATTACAAATAATAGTTAAATAGTCGAAACTACATAAGTAGGAATTTTTTTGTCAAGATCGAAGGTGAGGAAATTTGCCAAAATGGCGGATATATGTTGGTTGCACATGTCATTTCGTGTTTAGGGATTTTTCATGGGGCTGGTAATGTGATTACAAACTTTTTTATTTCAGATATTAGTTAAATAGTCCAAACTACACTAGCATGAATTTTTTTGTTAAGAACAATGGTGGGGAAATCTGCCAAAATGGCGGAAATATGTTCGTTGCACATGTCATTTCGTGTTTAGGGATTTTTCATGGGGCTCGTAATGGGATTACGAACTTTATCCTTTCAGATTTTAGTTAAATATTCCAAACTACATAAGTAGGAATTTTTTTGTCAAGATCGAAGGTGAGGAAATCTGCCAAAATGGCGGATATATGTTGGTTGCACATGTCAATTCGTGTTTAGGGATTTGTCATGGGGCTCGTAATGGGATTACGAACTTTATCCTTTCAGATTTTAGTTAAATATTCCAAACTACATAAGTAGGAATTTTTTTGTCAAGATCGAAGGTGAGGAAATCTGCCAAAATGGCGGATATATGTTGGTTGCACATGTCAATTCGTGTTTAGGGATTTGTCATGGGGCTCGTAATGGGATTACGAACTTTTTTATTTCAGATATTAGTTAAATAGTCCAAACTACACTAGTAGGAATTTTTTTGTTAAGATCGAAGGTGAGGAAATCTGCGGAAATGGCGGATATATGTTCGTTGCAGATGCTATTTCGTGTTTAGGGATTTTTCATGGGGCTCGTAATGGGATTATGAACTTTATCCTTTCAGATTTTAGTTAAATATTCCAAACTACATAAGTACGAATTTTTTTGGTAAGATCGAAGGTGGGAAAATCTGCCAAAATGGCGGATATATGTTCGTTGCATATGGCATTTTGTGTTTAGGGATTTTTCATGGGGCTCGTAATGGGATCATGATCTTTTGTATTTCAGATTTTAGTTAAATAGACCAAGCTACATAAGTATGAATTTTTTCGTTAGGATCGAATGTGAGGAAATCTGCCAAAATGGCGGATATATGTTGGTTGCACATGTCATTTCGTGTTTAGGGATTTTTCATGGGGCTCGTAATGGGATTATGAACTTTTTCATTACAAATAATAGTTAAATAGTCGAAACTACATAAGTAGGAATTTTTTTGTCAAGATCGAAGGTGAGGAAATTTGCCAAAATGGCGGATATATGTTGGTTGCACATGTCATTTCGTGTTTAGGGATTTTTCATGGGGCTGGTAATGTGATTACAAACTTTTTTATTTCAGATATTAGTTAAATAGTCCAAACTACACTAGCATGAATTTTTTTGTTAAGAACAATGGTGGGGAAATCTGCCAAAATGGCGGAAATATGTTCGTTGCACATGTCATTTCGTGTTTAGGGATTTTTCATGGGGCTCGTAATGGGATTACGAATCTTTTTATTTCAGGTTTTAGTTAAATAGTCCAAACTACACTAGTATGAATTTTTTTATTAAGATCGATGGTAGGGAAATTGGCCAAAATGGCGGATATATGTTCGTTGCATATGTCATTTCGTGTTTAGGGATTTTTCATGGGGCTCGTAATGGGATTATGAAATTTTTTATTTCAAATATTATTTAAATTGTCCAAGCTACATAAGTAGGAATTTTTTTGTTAAGATCGAAGGTGAGGAAATGTGCCAAAATGGCGGATATTTGTTGGTTGCACATGTCATTTCGTGTTTAGGGATTTGTCATGGGGCTCGTAATGGGATTACGAACTTTTTTATTTCAGATTTTAGTTAAATATTCCAAACTACATAAGTATGAATTTTTTTGGTAAGATCGAAGGTGGGAAAATCTGCCAAAATGGCGGATATATGTTAGTTGCTCATGTCATTTCGTGTTTAGGGATTTTTCATGGGGCTCGTAATGGGATTATGAAATTTTTTATTTCAAATATTAGTTAAATAGTCCAAACTACATAAGTAGGAATTTTTTTGTTAAGATCGAAGGTAGGGAAATCTGCCAAAATGGCGGATATATGTTCGTTGCAGATGTCATTTGGTGTTTAGGGATTTTTCATGGGGCTCGTAATGTGATTACGAACTTTTTTATTTTAGATATTAGTTAAATAGTCCAAACTACACTAGCATGAATTTTTTTGTTAAGATCAATGGTGGGGAAATCTGCCAAAATGGCGGAAATATGTTCGTTGCACATGTCATTTCGTGTTTAGGGATTTTTCATGGGACTCGTAATGGGATTACGAATCTTTTTATTTCAGGTTTTAGTTAAATAGTCCAAACTACACTAGTATGAATTTTTTTATTAAGATCGATGGTAGGGAAATTGGCCAAAATGGCGGATATATGTTCGTTGCATATGGCATTTTGTGTTTAGGGATTTTTCATGGGGCTCGTAATGGGATTATGAAATTTTCTATGGTAAATATTAGTTCAATAGACCAAACTACATAAGTAGGAATTTTTTAGTTAGGATCGAAGGTGAGGAAATGTGCCAAAATGGCGGATATATGTTGGTTGCACATGTCATTTCGTGTTTAGGGATTTTTCATGGGGCTCGTAATGGGATCATGAAATTTTTTATTTCAAATATTAGTTAAGTAGTCCAAACTACATAAGTAGGAATTTTTTTCTTAAGATCGAAGGTGAGGAAATCTTCCAAAATGGCGGATATATGTTGGTTGCACATGTCATTTCGTGTTTAGGGATTTTTCATGGGGCTCGTAATGTGATTACGAACTTTTTTTATTTCAGACATTAGTTAAATAGTCCAAACTACACTAGCATGAATTTTTTTGTTAAGATCAATGGTGGGGAAATCTGCGGAAATGGCGGATATATGCAACCAACATATATCCGTCATTTTGGCAGATTTGCCCACCTTCAATCTTAACAAAAAAATTCCCACTTATGTAGGTTGGACTATTTAACTAATAGATGAAATAAAAAATTTCATCATCCCATTACGAGCCCCATGAAAAATCCCTAAACACGAAATGACATGTGCAACCAACATATATCCGCTATTTTGGCAGATTTCCTCACCTTCGATCCTAACTAAAAAATTTCTACTTATGTAGTTTGGTCTATTGAGCTAATATTTCAAATATAAAAGTTAATAATGCCATTACGAGCTCCATGAAAAATCCCTAAACACGAAATGACATGTGCCACCAACATATATCCGCCATTTTGGCAGATTTCATCACATTCGATCTTAACAAAAAAATTCATACTAGTGTAGTTTGGAGTATTTAACTAAAATCTGAAATAAAAAATTTCGTAATCCAAGTACGAGCCCCATGAAAAATCCCTAAACACAAAATGCCATATGCAACGAACATATATCCGCCATTTTGGCCAATTTCCCTACCTTCGATCTTAACAAAAAAATTCATACTAGTGTAGTTTGGAGTATTTAACTAAAATCTGAAATAAAAAAGTTCGTGATCCCATTACGAGCCCCATGAAAAATCCCTAAACACGAAATGACATCTGCAACGAACATATATCCGCCATTTTGGCAGATTACCTCACCTTCGATCCTAACAGAAAAATTCCTACTTATGTAGTTTGGTCTATTGAGCTAATATTTGAAATATAAAAGTTAATAATGCCATTACGAGCACCATGAAAAATCCCTAAACACGAAATGACATGTGCCACCAACATATATCCGCCATTTTGGCAGATTTCGTCACATTCGATCTTAGCAAAGAAATTCATACTGGTGTAGTTTGGGCTATTTAACTAAAATCTGAAATGAAAAAGTTCGTAATCCAACTACGAGCCCCATGAAAAATCCCTAAACACTAAATGCCATATGCAACGAACATATATCCGCCATTTTGGCCAATTTCCCTACCTTCGATCTTAACAAAAAAATTCGTACTAGTGTAGTTTGGAGTATTTAAATAAATCTGAAATACCAAAGTTCATAATTCCATGACGAGCCCCATGAAAAATCCCTAAACACAAAATGCCATATGCAACGAACATATATCCGCCATTTTGGCAAATTTCCCTACCTTCGATCTTAACAAAAAAATTCATACTAGTGTAGTTTGGAGTATTTAACTAAAATCTAAAATAAAAAATTTCGTGATCCCATTACGAGCCCCATGAAAAATCCCTAAACACGAAATGACATCTGCAACGAACATATATCCGCCATTTTGGCAGATTACCTCACCTTCGATCCTAACAGAAAAATTCCTACTTATGTAGTTTGGTCTATTTAACTAATATTTGAAATAAAAAATTTCATAATCCCATTACGAGCCCCAGGAAAAATCGCTAAACACGAAATGACATGAGCAACCAACATATATCCGCCATTTTGGCAGACTTCCTCACATTCGATCCTAACAAAAAAATTCCTACTTATGTAGCTTGGTCTATTTAACTAAAATCTGAGATACAAAAGTTCATGATCCCATTACGAGCCCCATGAAAGATCCCTAAACACAAAATGCCATGTGCAACCAACATATATCCGCCATTTTGGCCAATTTCCCTACCTTCGATCTTAACAAAAAAATTCATACTAGTGTAGTTTGGAGTATTTAACTAAAATCTGAAATACCAAAGTTCATAATCCCATGACGAGCCCCATGAAAAATCCCTAAACACAAAATGCCATATGCAACGAACATATATCCGCCATTTTGGTCAATTTCCCTACCTTCGATCTTAACAAAAAAATTCATACTAGTGTAGTTTGGAGTATTTAACTAAAATCTAAAATAAAAAAGTTCGTGATCCCATTACGAGCCCCATGAAAGATCCCTAAACTCAAAATGCCATATGCAATGAACATATATCCGCCATTTTGGCCAATTTCCCTACCTTCGATCTTAACTACAAAATTCATACTAGTGTAGTTTGGAGTATTTAACTAAAATCTGAAATACCAAAGTTCATAATCCCATGACGAGCCCCATGAAAAATCCCTAAACACAAAATGACATCTGCGACGAACTTATATCCGCCATTTTGGCCAATTTCCCTACCTTCGATCTTAACAAAAAAATTTATACTAGTGTAGTTTGGAGTATTTAACTAAAATCTAAAATAAAAAAGTTCGCGATCCCATTACGAGCCCCATGAAAAATCCCTAAACACGAAATGACATCTGCAACGAACATATATCCGCCATTTTGGCAGATTACCTCACCTTCGATCCTAACAGAAAAATTCCTACTTATGTAGTTTGAACTATTTAACTAATATTTGAAATAAAAAATTTCATAATCCCATTACGAGCCCCATGAAAAATCCCTAAACACGAAATGACATGTGCAACAAACATATATCCGCCATTTTGGCAGATTTCCTCACCTTCGATCCTAACTAGAAAATTCCTACTTATGTAGTTTGGTCTATTTAACTAATATTTACCATAAAAAATTTCATAATCCCATTACGAGCCCCATGAAAAATCCCTAAACACAAAATGCCATATGCAACCAACATATATCCGCCATTTTGGCAGATTTCCTCACCTTCGATCCTAACTAAAAAATTCCTACTTATGTAGTTTGGAGTATTTAAATAAATCTGAAATACCAAAGTTCATAATTCCATGACGAGCCCCATGAAAAATCCCTAAACACAAAATGCCATATGCAACGAACATATATCCGCCATTTTGGCAAATTTCCCTACCTTCGATCTTAACAAAAAAATTCATACTAGTGTAGTTTGGAGTATTTAACTAAAATCTAAAATAAAAAATTTCGTGATCCCATTACGAGCCCCATGAAAAATCCCTAAACACGAAATGACATCTGCAACGAACATATATCCGCCATTTTGGCAGATTACCTCACCTTCGATCCTAACAGAAAAATTCCTACTTATGTAGTTTGGTCTATTTAACTAATATTTGAAATAAAAAATTTCATAATCCCATTACGAGCCCCAGGAAAAATCGCTAAACACGAAATGACATGAGCAACCAACATATATCCGCCATTTTGGCAGACTTCCTCACATTCGATCCTAACAAAAAAATTCCTACTTATGTAGCTTGGTCTATTTAACTAAAATCTGAGATACAAAAGTTCATGATCCCATTACGAGCCCCATGAAAGATCCCTAAACACAAAATGCCATGTGCAACCAACATATATCCGCCATTTTGGCCAATTTCCCTACCTTCGATCTTAACAAAAAAATTCATACTAGTGTAGTTTGGAGTATTTAACTAAAATCTGAAATACCAAAGTTCATAATCCCATGACGAGCCCCATGAAAAATCCCTAAACACAAAATGCCATATGCAACGAACATATATCCGCCATTTTGGTCAATTTCCCTACCTTCGATCTTAACAAAAAAATTCATACTAGTGTAGTTTGGACTATTTAACTAAAATCTAAAATAAAAAAGTTCGTGATCCCATTACGAGCCCCATGAAAGATCCCTAAACTCAAAATGCCATATGCAATGAACATATATCCGCCATTTTGGCCAATTTCCCTACCTTCGATCTTAACTACAAAATTCATACTAGTGTAGTTTGGAGTATTTAACTAAAATCTGAAATACCAAAGTTCATAATCCCATGACGAGCCCCATGAAAAATCCCTAAACACAAAATGACATCTGCGACGAACTTATATCCGCCATTTTGGCCAATTTCCCTACCTTCGATCTTAACAAAAAAATTTATACTAGTGTAGTTTGGAGTATTTAACTAAAATCTAAAATAAAAAAGTTCGCGATCCCATTACGAGCCCCATGAAAAATCCCTAAACACGAAATGACATCTGCAACGAACATATATCCGCCATTTTGGCAGATTACCTCACCTTCGATCCTAACAGAAAAATTCCTACTTATGTAGTTTGAACTATTTAACTAATATTTGAAATAAAAAATTTCATAATCCCATTACGAGCCCCATGAAAAATCCCTAAACACGAAATGACATGTGCAACAAACATATATCCGCCATTTTGGCAGATTTCCTCACCTTCGATCCTAACTAGAAAATTCCTACTTATGTAGTTTGGTCTATTTAACTAATATTTACCATAAAAAATTTCATAATCCCATTACGAGCCCCATGAAAAATCCCTAAACACAAAATGCCATATGCAACCAACATATATCCGCCATTTTGGCAGATTTCCTCACCTTCGATCCTAACTAAAAAATTCCTACTTATGTAGTTTGGTCTATTGAGCTAATATTTGAAATATAAAAGTTAATAATGCCATTACGAGCCCCATGAAAAATCCCTAAACACGAAATGAAATGTGCCACCAACATATATCCGCCATTTTGGCAGATTTCATCACATTCGATCTTAACCAAAAAATTCCTACTTATGTAGTTTGGTCTATTTAACTAATATTTACCATAAAAATGTTCATAATCCCATAACCAGCCCCATGAAAAATCCCTAAACACGAAATGACATCTGCGACGAACTTATATCCGCCATTTTGGCCAATTTCCCTACCTTCGATCTTAACAAAAAAATTCATACTAGTGTAGTTTGGAGTATTTAACTAAAATCTTAAATAAAAAAGTTCGCGATCCCATTACGAGCCCCATGAAAAATCCCTAAACACGAAATGACATCTGCAACGAACATATATCCGCCATTTTGGCAGATTACCTCACCTTCGATCCTAACAGAAAAATTGCTACTTATGTAGTTTGGCCTATTTAACTAATATTTGAAATAAAAAATTTCATAATCCCATTACGCGCCCCATGAAAAATCCCTAAATACGAAATGACATGAGCAACCAACATATATCCGCCATTTTGGCAGATTTCCTCACATTCGATCCTAACAAAAAAATTCCTACTTATGTAGCTTGGTCTACTGAACTAATATTTGAAATAAAAAAGTTCATAATCCCATTACGAGCCCCATGAAAAATCCCTAAACACGAAATGACATGTGCCACCAACATAAATCCGCCATTTTGGCCAATTTCCCTACCTTCGATCTTAACAAAAAAATTCATACTAGTGTAGTTTGGAGTATTTAACTAAAATCTAAAATAAAAAAGTTCGTGATCCCATTACGAGCCCCATGAAAAATCCCTAAACACGAAATGACATCTGCAACGAACATATATCCGGCATTTTGGCAGATTACCTCACCTTCGATCCTAACAGAAAAATTCCTACTTATGTAGTTTGGCCTATTTAACTAATATTTGAAATAAAAAATTTCATAATCCCATTACGCGCCCCATGAAAAATCCCTAAACACGAAATGACATGAGCAACCAACATATATCCGCCATTTTGGCAGATTTCCTCACATTCGATCCTAACAAAAAAATTCCTACTTATGTAGCTTGGTCTATTTAACTAAAATCTGAAATACAAAAGTTCATGATCCCATTACGAGCCCCATGAAAGATCCCTAAACTCAAAATGCCATATGCAATGAACATATATCCGCCATTTTGGCCAATTTCCCTACCTTCGATCTTAACAAAAAAATTCATACTAGTGTAGTTTGGAGTATTTAACTAAAATCTGAAAAAAAAAAGTTCGTGATCCCATTACGAGCCCCATGAAAAATCCCTAAACACGAAATGACATCTGCAACGAACATATATCCGCCATTTTGGCAGATTAGCTCACCTTCGATCCTAACAGAAAAATTCCTACTTATGTAGTTTGGAGTATTTAACTAATAATTGGAATAAAAAATTTCATAATCCCATTACGAGCCCCATGAAAAATCCCAATACACGAAATGACATGTGCAACCAACATATATCCGCCATTTTGGCAGATTTCCTCACCTTCGATCTTAACGAAAAAATTCCTACTTATGTAGTTTGGTCTATTTAACTAATATTTACCATAAATAAGTTCATAATCCCATAACCAGCCCCATGAAAAATCCCTAAACACGAAACGACATGTGCAACCAACATATAACCGCCATTTTGGCCAATTTCCCTACCTTCGATGTTAACAAAAAAATTCATACTAGTGTAGTTTGGAGTATTTAACTAAAATCTGAAATACCAAAGTTCATAATCCCATGACGAGCCCCATGAAAAATCCCCAAAACACAAAATGCCATATGCAACGAACATATATCCGCCATTTTGGCCAATTTCCCTACTTTCGATCTTAACAAAAAAATTCATACTAGTGTAGTTTGGAGTATTTAACTAAAATCTAAAATAAAAAAGTTCGCGATCCCTTTACGAGCCCCATGAAAAATCCCTAAACACGAAATGACATCTGCAACGAACATATATCCGCCATTTTGGCAGATTACCTCACCTTCGATCGTAACAGAAAAATTCCTACTTATGTAGTTTGGACTATTTAACTAATATTTGAAATTAAAAATTTCGTAATCCCATTACGAGCCCCATGAAAAATCCCTAAACACGAAATGACATGTGCAACCAACATATATCCGCCATTTTGGCAGATTTCCTCACCTTCGATCCTAACTAGAAAATTCCTACTTATGTAGTTTGGTCTATTGAACTAATATTTGAAATAAAAAAGTTTATAATCCCATTACAAGCCCCATGAAAAATCCCTAAACACGAAATGACATGTGCCACCAACATATTTCCGCCATTTTGGCAGATTTCCTCACCTTCGATCCTAACTAAAATATTCCTACTTATGTAGTTTGGTCTACTGAACTAATATTTGAAATAAAAAAGTTCATAATCCCATTACGAGCCCCATGAAAAATCCCTAAACACGAAATGACATGTGCCACCAACATAAATCCGCCATTTTGGCCAATTTCCCTACCTTCGATCTTAACAAAAAAATTCATATTAGTGTAGTTTGGAGTATTTAACTAAAATCTAAAATAAAAGAGTTCGCGATCCCTTTACGAGCCCCATGAAAAATCCCTAAACACGAAATGACATCTGCAACGAACATATATCCGCCATTTTGGCAGATTACCTCACCTTCGATCATAACAAAAAAATTCCTACTTATGTAATTTGGACTATTTAACTAATATTTGAAATAAAAAATTTCATAATCCCATTACGAGCCCCATGAAAAATCCCTAAACACGAAATGACATGTGCAACCAACATATATCCGCCATTTTGGCAGATTTCCTCACCTTCGATCCTAACTAAAAAATTCCTACTTATGTAGTTTGGTCTACTGAACTAATATTTGAAATAAAAAAGTTCATAATCCCATTACGAGCCCCATGAAAAATCCCTAAACACGAAATGACATGTGCCACCAACATATATCCGCCATTTTGGCAGATTTCCTCACCTTCGATCTTAACAAAAAAATTCCTACTTATGTAGTTTGGTCTATTTAGCTAATATTTGAAATATAAAAGTTAATAATGCCATTACGAGCACCATGAAAAATCCCTAAACACAAAATGCCATATGCAACGAACATATATCCGCCATTTTGGCCAATTTCCCTACCTTCGATCTTAACAAAAAAATTCATACTAGTGTAGTTTGGAGTATTTAACTAAAATCTGAAATAAAAAAGTTCGTGATCCCATTACGAGCCCCATGAAAAATCCCTAAACTCAAAATGCCATATGCAATGAACATATATCCGCCATTTTGGCCAATTTCCCTACCTTCGATCTTAACAACAAAATTCATACTAGTGTAGTTTGGAGTATTTAACTAAAATCTGAAATAAAAAAGTTCGTGATCCCATTACGAGCCCCATGAAAAGTCCCTAAACACGAAATGACATGTGCAACCAACATATATCCGCCATTTTGGCAGATTTCCTCACCTTCGATCCTAACTAAAAAATTCCTACTTATGTAGTTTGGTCTACTGAACTAATATTTGAAATAAAAAAGTTCATAATCCCATTACGAGCCCCATGAAAAATCCCTAAACACGAAATGACATGTGCCACCAACATATATCCGCCATTTTGGCAGATTTCCCTACCTTCGATCTTAACAAAAAAATTCATACTAGTGTAGTTTGGAGTATTTAACTAAAATCTGAAATAAAAAAGTTCGTGATCCCATTACGAGCCCCATGAAAGATCCCTAAACTCAAAATGCCATATGCAATGAACATATATCCGCCATTTTGGCAGATTAGCTCTCCTTCGATCCTAACAGAAAAATTCCTACTTATGTAGTTTGGAGTATTTAATTAATATTTGGAATAAAAAATTTCATAATCCCATTACGAGCCCCATGAAAAATCCCAAAACACGAAATGACATGTGCAACAAACATATATCCGCCATTTTGGCAGATTTCCTCACCTTCGATCTTAACGAAAAAATTCCTACTTATGTAGTTTGGTCTATTTAACTAATATTTACCATAAAAAAGTTCATAATCCCATAACCAGCCCCATGAAAAATGCCATTTTGGCAGATTACCTCACCTTCGATCCTAACAGAAAAATTCCTGCTTATGTAGTTTGGACTATTTAACTAATATTTGAAATTAAAAATTTCATAATCCCATTACGAGCCCCATGAAAAATCCCTAAACACGAAATGACATGTGCAACCAACATATATCCGCCATTTTGGCAGATTTCCTCACCTTCGATCCTAACTAAAAAATTCCTACTTATGTAGTTTGGTCTACTGAACTAATATTTGAAATAAAAAATTTCATAATCCCATTACGAGCCCCATGAAAAATCCCTAAACACGAAATGACATGTGCCACCAACATATATCCGCTATTTTGGCAGATTTCCCTACCTTCGATCTTAACAAAAAAATTCATACTAGTGTAGTTTGGAGTATTTAACTAAAATCTGAAATAAAAAAGTTCGTGATCCCATTACGAGCCCCATGAAAGATCCCTAAACTCAAAATGCCATATGCAATGAACATATATCCGCCATTTTGGCCAATTTCCCTACCTTCGATCTTAACAACAAAATTCATACTAGTGTAGTTTGGAGTATTTAACTAAAATCTGAAATAAAAAAGTTCGTGATCCCATTACGAGCCCCATGAAAAATCCCTAAACACGAAATGACATCTGCAACGAACATATATCCGCCATTTTGGCAGATTAGCTCTCCTTCGATCCTAACAGAAAAATTCCTACTTATGTAGTTTGGAGTATTTAATTAATATTTGGAATAAAAAATTTCATAATCCCATTACGAGCCCCATGAAAAATCCCAAAACACGAAATGACATGTGCAACAAACATATATCCGCCATTTTGGCAGATTTCCTCACCTTCGATCTTAACGAAAAAATTCCTACTTATGTAGTTTGGTCTATTTAACTAATATTTACCATAAAAAAGTTCATAATCCCATAACCAGCCCCATGAAAAATCCCTAAACACGAAATGACATGTGCAACCAACATATATCCGCCATTTTGGCCAATTTCCCTACCTTCGATCTTAACAAAAAAATTCATACTAGTGTAGTTTGGAGTATTTAACTAAAATCTGAAATACCAAAAGTCATAATCCCATGACGAGCCCCATGAAAAATCCCTAAACACAAAATGCCATATGCAACGAACATATATCCGCCATTTTGGCCAATTTCCCTACCTTCGATCTTAACAAAAAAATTCATACTAGTGTAGTTTGGAGTATTTAACTAAAATCTGAAATAAAAAAGTTCGTGATCCCATTACGAGCCCCATGAAAAATCCCTAATCACAAAATGCCATATGCAATGAACATATATCCGCCATTTTGGCCAATTTCCCTACCTTCGATCTTAACGAAAAAATTCAAACTAGTGTAGTTTGGAGTATTTAACTAAAATCTAAAATAAAAGAGTTCGCGATCCCTTTACGAGCCCCATGAAAAATCCCTAAACACGAAATGACATGTGCAACAAACATATATCCGCCATTTTGGCAGATTTCCTCACCTTCGATCTTAACGAAAAAATTCCTACTTATGTAGTTTGGTCTATTTAACTAATATTTACCATAAAAAAGTTCATAATCCCATAACCAGCCCCATGAAAAATGCCATTTTGGCAGATTACCTCACCTTCGATCCTAACAGAAAAATTCCTGCTTATGTAGTTTGGACTATTTAACTAATATTTGAAATTAAAAATTTCATAATCCCATTACGAGCCCCATGAAAAATCCCTAAACACGAAATGACATGTGCAACCAACATATATCCGCCATTTTGGCAGATTTCCTCACCTTCGATCCTAACTAAAAAATTCCTACTTATGTAGTTTGGTCTACTGAACTAATATTTGAAATAAAAAAGTTCATAATCCCATTACGAGCCCCATGAAAAATCCCTAAACACGAAATGACATGTGCCACCAACATATATCCGCCATTTTGGCAGATTTCCCTACCTTCGATCTTAACAAAAAAATTCATACTAGTGTAGTTTGGAGTATTTAACTAAAATCTGAAATAAAAAAGTTCGTGATCCCATTACGAGCCCCATGAAAGATCCCTAAACTCAAAATGCCATATGCAATGAACATATATCCGCCATTTTGGCAGATTAGCTCTCCTTCGATCCTAACAGAAAAATTCCTACTTATGTAGTTTGGAGTATTTAATTAATATTTGGAATAAAAAATTTCATAATCCCATTACGAGCCCCATGAAAAATCCCAAAACACGAAATGACATGTGCAACAAACATATATCCGCCATTTTGGCAGATTTCCTCACCTTCGATCTTAACGAAAAAATTCCTACTTATGTAGTTTGGTCTATTTAACTAATATTTACCATAAAAAAGTTCATAATCCCATAACCAGCCCCATGAAAAATCCCTAAACACGAAATGACATGTGCAACCAACATATATCCGCCATTTTGGCCAATTTCCCTACCTTCGATCTTAACAAAAAAATTCATACTAGTGTAGTTTGGAGTATTTAACTAAAATCTGAAATACCAAAAGTCATAATCCCATGACGAGCCCCATGAAAAATCCCTAAACACAAAATGCCATATGCAACGAACATATATCCGCCATTTTGGCCAATTTCCCTACCTTCGATCTTAACAAAAAAATTCATACTAGTGTAGTTTGGAGTATTTAACTAAAATCTGAAATAAAAAAGTTCGTGATCCCATTACGAGCCCCATGAAAAATCCCTAATCACAAAATGCCATATGCAATGAACATATATCCGCCATTTTGGCCAATTTCCCTACCTTCGATCTTAACGAAAAAATTCAAACTAGTGTAGTTTGGAGTATTTAACTAAAATCTAAAATAAAAGAGTTCGCGATCCCTTTACGAGCCCCATGAAAAATCCCTAAACACGAAATGACATGTGCAACAAACATATATCCGCCATTTTGGCAGATTTCCTCACCTTCGATCTTAACGAAAAAATTCCTACTTATGTAGTTTGGTCTATTTAACTAATATTTACCATAAAAAAGTTCATAATCCCATAACCAGCCCCATGAAAAATGCCATTTTGGCAGATTACCTCACCTTCGATCCTAACAGAAAAATTCCTGCTTATGTAGTTTGGACTATTTAACTAATATTTGAAATTAAAAATTTCATAATCCCATTACGAGCCCCATGAAAAATCCCTAAACACGAAATGACATGTGCAACCAACATATATCCGCCATTTTGGCAGATTTCCTCACCTTCGATCCTAACTAAAAAATTCCTACTTATGTAGTTTGGTCTACTGAACTAATATTTGAAATAAAAAAGTTCATAATCCCATTACGAGCCCCATGAAAAATCCCTAAACACGAAATGACATGTGCCACCAACATAAATCCGCCATTTTGGCCAATTTCCCTACCTTCGATCTTAACAAAAAAATTCATACTAGTGTAGTTTGGAGTATTTAACTAAAATCTAAAATAAAAAAGTTCGTGATCCCATTACGAGCCCCATGAAAAATCCCTAAACACGAAATGACATCTGCAACGAACATATATCCGGCATTTTGGCAGATTACCTCACCTTCGATCCTAACAGAAAAATTCCTACTTATGTAGTTTGGCCTATTTAACTAATATTTGAAATAAAAAATTTCATAATCCCATTACGCGCCCCATGAAAAATCCCTAAACACGAAATGACATGAGCAACCAACATATATCCGCCATTTTGGCAGATTTCCTCACATTCGATCCTAACAAAAAAATTCCTACTTATGTAGCTTGGTCTATTTAACTAAAATCTGAAATACAAAAGTTCATGATCCCATTACGAGCCCCATGAAAGATCCCTAAACTCAAAATGCCATATGCAATGAACATATATCCGCCATTTTGGCCAATTTCCCTACCTTCGATCTTAACAAAAAAATTCATACTAGTGTAGTTTGGAGTATTTAACTAAAATCTGAAAAAAAAAAGTTCGTGATCCCATTACGAGCCCCATGAAAAATCCCTAAACACGAAATGACATCTGCAACGAACATATATCCGCCATTTTGGCAGATTAGCTCACCTTCGATCCTAACAGAAAAATTCCTACTTATGTAGTTTGGAGTATTTAACTAATAATTGGAATAAAAAATTTCATAATCCCATTACGAGCCCCATGAAAAATCCCAATACACGAAATGACATGTGCAACCAACATATATCCGCCATTTTGGCAGATTTCCTCACCTTCGATCTTAACGAAAAAATTCCTACTTATGTAGTTTGGTCTATTTAACTAATATTTACCATAAATAAGTTCATAATCCCATAACCAGCCCCATGAAAAATCCCTAAACACGAAACGACATGTGCAACCAACATATAACCGCCATTTTGGCCAATTTCCCTACCTTCGATGTTAACAAAAAAATTCATACTAGTGTAGTTTGGAGTATTTAACTAAAATCTGAAATACCAAAGTTCATAATCCCATGACGAGCCCCATGAAAAATCCCCAAAACACAAAATGCCATATGCAACGAACATATATCCGCCATTTTGGCCAATTTCCCTACTTTCGATCTTAACAAAAAAATTCATACTAGTGTAGTTTGGAGTATTTAACTAAAATCTAAAATAAAAAAGTTCGCGATCCCTTTACGAGCCCCATGAAAAATCCCTAAACACGAAATGACATCTGCAACGAACATATATCCGCCATTTTGGCAGATTACCTCACCTTCGATCGTAACAGAAAAATTCCTACTTATGTAGTTTGGACTATTTAACTAATATTTGAAATTAAAAATTTCGTAATCCCATTACGAGCCCCATGAAAAATCCCTAAACACGAAATGACATGTGCAACCAACATATATCCGCCATTTTGGCAGATTTCCTCACCTTCGATCCTAACTAGAAAATTCCTACTTATGTAGTTTGGTCTATTGAACTAATATTTGAAATAAAAAAGTTTATAATCCCATTACAAGCCCCATGAAAAATCCCTAAACACGAAATGACATGTGCCACCAACATATTTCCGCCATTTTGGCAGATTTCCTCACCTTCGATCCTAACTAAAATATTCCTACTTATGTAGTTTGGTCTACTGAACTAATATTTGAAATAAAAAAGTTCATAATCCCATTACGAGCCCCATGAAAAATCCCTAAACACGAAATGACATGTGCCACCAACATAAATCCGCCATTTTGGCCAATTTCCCTACCTTCGATCTTAACAAAAAAATTCATATTAGTGTAGTTTGGAGTATTTAACTAAAATCTAAAATAAAAGAGTTCGCGATCCCTTTACGAGCCCCATGAAAAATCCCTAAACACGAAATGACATCTGCAACGAACATATATCCGCCATTTTGGCAGATTACCTCACCTTCGATCATAACAAAAAAATTCCTACTTATGTAATTTGGACTATTTAACTAATATTTGAAATAAAAAATTTCATAATCCCATTACGAGCCCCATGAAAAATCCCTAAACACGAAATGACATGTGCAACCAACATATATCCGCCATTTTGGCAGATTTCCTCACCTTCGATCCTAACTAAAAAATTCCTACTTATGTAGTTTGGTCTACTGAACTAATATTTGAAATAAAAAAGTTCATAATCCCATTACGAGCCCCATGAAAAATCCCTAAACACGAAATGACATGTGCCACCAACATATATCCGCCATTTTGGCAGATTTCCTCACCTTCGATCTTAACAAAAAAATTCCTACTTATGTAGTTTGGTCTATTTAGCTAATATTTGAAATATAAAAGTTAATAATGCCATTACGAGCACCATGAAAAATCCCTAAACACAAAATGCCATATGCAACGAACATATATCCGCCATTTTGGCCAATTTCCCTACCTTCGATCTTAACAAAAAAATTCATACTAGTGTAGTTTGGAGTATTTAACTAAAATCTGAAATAAAAAAGTTCGTGATCCCATTACGAGCCCCATGAAAAATCCCTAAACTCAAAATGCCATATGCAATGAACATATATCCGCCATTTTGGCCAATTTCCCTACCTTCGATCTTAACAACAAAATTCATACTAGTGTAGTTTGGAGTATTTAACTAAAATCTGAAATAAAAAAGTTCGTGATCCCATTACGAGCCCCATGAAAAGTCCCTAAACACGAAATGACATGTGCAACCAACATATATCCGCCATTTTGGCAGATTTCCTCACCTTCGATCCTAACTAAAAAATTCCTACTTATGTAGTTTGGTCTACTGAACTAATATTTGAAATAAAAAAGTTCATAATCCCATTACGAGCCCCATGAAAAATCCCTAAACACGAAATGACATGTGCCACCAACATATATCCGCCATTTTGGCAGATTTCCCTACCTTCGATCTTAACAAAAAAATTCATACTAGTGTAGTTTGGAGTATTTAACTAAAATCTGAAATAAAAAAGTTCGTGATCCCATTACGAGCCCCATGAAAGATCCCTAAACTCAAAATGCCATATGCAATGAACATATATCCGCCATTTTGGCAGATTAGCTCTCCTTCGATCCTAACAGAAAAATTCCTACTTATGTAGTTTGGAGTATTTAATTAATATTTGGAATAAAAAATTTCATAATCCCATTACGAGCCCCATGAAAAATCCCAAAACACGAAATGACATGTGCAACAAACATATATCCGCCATTTTGGCAGATTTCCTCACCTTCGATCTTAACGAAAAAATTCCTACTTATGTAGTTTGGTCTATTTAACTAATATTTACCATAAAAAAGTTCATAATCCCATAACCAGCCCCATGAAAAATGCCATTTTGGCAGATTACCTCACCTTCGATCCTAACAGAAAAATTCCTGCTTATGTAGTTTGGACTATTTAACTAATATTTGAAATTAAAAATTTCATAATCCCATTACGAGCCCCATGAAAAATCCCTAAACACGAAATGACATGTGCAACCAACATATATCCGCCATTTTGGCAGATTTCCTCACCTTCGATCCTAACTAAAAAATTCCTACTTATGTAGTTTGGTCTACTGAACTAATATTTGAAATAAAAAATTTCATAATCCCATTACGAGCCCCATGAAAAATCCCTAAACACGAAATGACATGTGCCACCAACATATATCCGCTATTTTGGCAGATTTCCCTACCTTCGATCTTAACAAAAAAATTCATACTAGTGTAGTTTGGAGTATTTAACTAAAATCTGAAATAAAAAAGTTCGTGATCCCATTACGAGCCCCATGAAAGATCCCTAAACTCAAAATGCCATATGCAATGAACATATATCCGCCATTTTGGCCAATTTCCCTACCTTCGATCTTAACAACAAAATTCATACTAGTGTAGTTTGGAGTATTTAACTAAAATCTGAAATAAAAAAGTTCGTGATCCCATTACGAGCCCCATGAAAAATCCCTAATCACAAAATGCCATATGCAATGAACATATATCCGCCATTTTGGCCAATTTCCCTACCTTCGATCTTAACGAAAAAATTCAAACTAGTGTAGTTTGGAGTATTTAACTAAAATCTAAAATAAAAGAGTTCGCGATCCCTTTACGAGCCCCATGAAAAATCCCTAAACACGAAATGACATGTGCAACAAACATATATCCGCCATTTTGGCAGATTTCCTCACCTTCGATCTTAACGAAAAAATTCCTACTTATGTAGTTTGGTCTATTTAACTAATATTTACCATAAAAAAGTTCATAATCCCATAACCAGCCCCATGAAAAATGCCATTTTGGCAGATTACCTCACCTTCGATCCTAACAGAAAAATTCCTGCTTATGTAGTTTGGACTATTTAACTAATATTTGAAATTAAAAATTTCATAATCCCATTACGAGCCCCATGAAAAATCCCTAAACACGAAATGACATGTGCAACCAACATATATCCGCCATTTTGGCAGATTTCCTCACCTTCGATCCTAACTAAAAAATTCCTACTTATGTAGTTTGGTCTACTGAACTAATATTTGAAATAAAAAAGTTCATAATCCCATTACGAGCCCCATGAAAAATCCCTAAACACGAAATGACATGTGCCACCAACATATATCCGCCATTTTGGCAGATTTCCCTACCTTCGATCTTAACAAAAAAATTCATACTAGTGTAGTTTGGAGTATTTAACTAAAATCTGAAATAAAAAAGTTCGTGATCCCATTACGAGCCCCATGAAAGATCCCTAAACTCAAAATGCCATATGCAATGAACATATATCCGCCATTTTGGCAGATTAGCTCTCCTTCGATCCTAACAGAAAAATTCCTACTTATGTAGTTTGGAGTATTTAATTAATATTTGGAATAAAAAATTTCATAATCCCATTACGAGCCCCATGAAAAATCCCAAAACACGAAATGACATGTGCAACAAACATATATCCGCCATTTTGGCAGATTTCCTCACCTTCGATCTTAACGAAAAAATTCCTACTTATGTAGTTTGGTCTATTTAACTAATATTTACCATAAAAAAGTTCATAATCCCATAACCAGCCCCATGAAAAATCCCTAAACACGAAATGACATGTGCAACCAACATATATCCGCCATTTTGGCCAATTTCCCTACCTTCGATCTTAACAAAAAAATTCATACTAGTGTAGTTTGGAGTATTTAACTAAAATCTGAAATACCAAAAGTCATAATCCCATGACGAGCCCCATGAAAAATCCCTAAACACAAAATGCCATATGCAACGAACATATATCCGCCATTTTGGCCAATTTCCCTACCTTCGATCTTAACAAAAAAATTCATACTAGTGTAGTTTGGAGTATTTAACTAAAATCTGAAATAAAAAAGTTCGTGATCCCATTACGAGCCCCATGAAAAATCCCTAATCACAAAATGCCATATGCAATGAACATATATCCGCCATTTTGGCCAATTTCCCTACCTTCGATCTTAACGAAAAAATTCAAACTAGTGTAGTTTGGAGTATTTAACTAAAATCTAAAATAAAAGAGTTCGCGATCCCTTTACGAGCCCCATGAAAAATCCCTAAACACGAAATGACATGTGCAACAAACATATATCCGCCATTTTGGCAGATTTCCTCACCTTCGATCTTAACGAAAAAATTCCTACTTATGTAGTTTGGTCTATTTAACTAATATTTACCATAAAAAAGTTCATAATCCCATAACCAGCCCCATGAAAAATGCCATTTTGGCAGATTACCTCACCTTCGATCCTAACAGAAAAATTCCTGCTTATGTAGTTTGGACTATTTAACTAATATTTGAAATTAAAAATTTCATAATCCCATTACGAGCCCCATGAAAAATCCCTAAACACGAAATGACATGTGCAACCAACATATATCCGCCATTTTGGCAGATTTCCTCACCTTCGATCCTAACTAAAAAATTCCTACTTATGTAGTTTGGTCTACTGAACTAATATTTGAAATAAAAAAGTTCATAATCCCATTACGAGCCCCATGAAAAATCCCTAAACACGAAATGACATGTGCCACCAACATATATCCGCCATTTTGGCAGATTTCCCTACCTTCGATCTTAACAAAAAAATTCATACTAGTGTAGTTTGGAGTATTTAACTAAAATCTGAAATAAAAAAGTTCGTGATCCCATTACGAGCCCCATGAAAGATCCCTAAACTCAAAATGCCATATGCAATGAACATATATCCGCCATTTTGGCAGATTAGCTCTCCTTCGATCCTAACAGAAAAATTCCTACTTATGTAGTTTGGAGTATTTAATTAATATTTGGAATAAAAAATTTCATAATCCCATTACGAGCCCCATGAAAAATCCCAAAACACGAAATGACATGTGCAACAAACATATATCCGCCATTTTGGCAGATTTCCTCACCTTCGATCTTAACGAAAAAATTCCTACTTATGTAGTTTGGTCTATTTAACTAATATTTACCATAAAAAAGTTCATAATCCCATAACCAGCCCCATGAAAAATGCCATTTTGGCAGATTACCTCACCTTCGATCCTAACAGAAAAATTCCTGCTTATGTAGTTTGGACTATTTAACTAATATTTGAAATTAAAAATTTCATAATCCCATTACGAGCCCCATGAAAAATCCCTAAACACGAAATGACATGTGCAACCAACATATATCCGCCATTTTGGCAGATTTCCTCACCTTCGATCCTAACTAAAAAATTCCTACTTATGTAGTTTGGTCTACTGAACTAATATTTGAAATAAAAAAGTTCATAATCCCATTACGAGCCCCATGAAAAATCCCTAAACACGAAATGACATGTGCCACCAACATATATCCGCTATTTTGGCAGATTTCCCTACCTTCGATCTTAACAAAAAAATTCATACTAGTGTAGTTTGGAGTATTTAACTAAAATCTGAAATAAAAAAGTTTGTGATCCCATTACGAGCCCCATGAAAGATCCCTAAACTCAAAATGCCATATGCAATGAACATATATCCGCCATTTTGGCCAATTTCCCTACCTTCGATCTTAACAACAAAATTCATACTAGTGTAGTTTGGAGTATTTAACTAAAATCTGAAATAAAAAAGTTCGTGATCCCATTACGAGCCCCATGAAAAATCCCTAAACACGAAATGACATCTGCAACGAACATATATCCGCCATTTTGGCAGATTAGCTCTCCTTCGATCCTAACAGAAAAATTCCTACTTATGTAGTTTGGAGTATTTAATTAATATTTGGAATAAAAAATTTCATAATCCCATTACGAGCCCCATGAAAAATCCCAAAACACGAAATGACATGTGCAACAAACATATATCCGCCATTTTGGCAGATTTCCTCACCTTCGATCTTAACGAAAAAATTCCTACTTATGTAGTTTGGTCTATTTAACTAATATTTACCATAAAAAAGTTCATAATCCCATAACCAGCCCCATGAAAAATCCCTAAACACGAAATGACATGTGCAACCAACATATATCCGCCATTTTGGCCAATTTCCCTACCTTCGATCTTAACAAAAAAATTCATACTAGTGTAGTTTGGAGTATTTAACTAAAATCTGAAATACCAAAAGTCATAATCCCATGACGAGCCCCATGAAAAATCCCTAAACACAAAATGCCATATGCAACGAACATATATCCACCATTTTGGCCAATTTCCCTACCTTCGATCTTAACAAAAAAATTCATACTAGTGTAGTTTGGAGTATTTAACTAAAATCTGAAATAAAAAAGTTCGTGATCCCATTACGAGCCCCATGAAAAATCCCTAATCACAAAATGCCATATGCAATGAACATATATCCGCCATTTTGGCCAATTTCCCTACCTTCGATCTTAACGAAAAAATTCAAACTAGTGTAGTTTGGAGTATTTAACTAAAATCTAAAATAAAAGAGTTCGCGATCCCTTTACGAGCCCCATGAAAAATCCCTAAACACGAAATGACATCTGCAACGAACATATATCCGCCATTTTGGCAGATTACCTCACCTTCGATCATAACAAAAAAATTCCTACTTATGTAATTTGGACTATTTAACTAATATTTGAAATAAAAAATTTCATAATCCCATTACGAGCCCCATGAAAAATCCCTAAACACGAAATGACATCTGCAACGAACATATATCCGCCATTTTGGCAGATTAGCTCTCCTTCGATCCTAACAGAAAAATTCCTACTTATGTAGTTTGGAGTATTTAACTAATATTTGGAATAAAAAATTTCATAATCCCATTACGAGCCCCATGAAAAATCCCAAAACACGAAATGACATGTGCAACAAACATATATCCGCCATTTTGGCAGATTTCCTCACCTTCGATCTTAACGAAAAAATTCCTACTTATGTAGTTTGGTCTATTTAACTAATATTTACCATAAAAAAGTTCATAATCCCATAACCAGCCCCATGAAAAATGCCATTTTGGCAGATTTCCTCACCTTCGATCTTAACGAAAAAATTCCTACTTATGTAGTTTGGTCTATTTAACTAATATTTACCATAAAAAAGTTCATAATCCCATAACCAGCCCCATGAAAAATCCCTAAACACGAAATGACATGTGCAACCAACATATATCCGCCATTTTGGCCAATTTCCCTACCTTCGATCTTAACAAAAAAATTCATACTAGTGTAGTTTGGAGTATTTAACTAAAATCTGAAATACCAAAGTTCATAATCCCATGACGAGCCCCATGAAAAATCCCTAAACACAAAATGCCATATGCAACGAACATATATCCGCCATTTTGACCAATTTCCCTACCTTCGATCTTAACAAAAAAATTCATACTAGTGTAGTTTGGAGTATTTAACTAAAATCTAAAATAGAAAAGTTCGCGATCCCTTTACGAGCCCCATGAAAAATCCCTAAACACGAAATGACATCTGCAACGAACATATATCCGCCATTTTGGCAGATTACCTCACCTTCGATCCTAACAAAAAAATTCCTACTTATGTAATTTGGACTATTTAACTAATATTTGAAATAAAAAATTTCATAATCCCATTACGAGCCCCATGAAAAGTCCCTAAACACGAAATGACATGTGCAACCAACATATATCCGCCATTTTGGCAGATTTCCTCACCTTCGATCCTAACTAAAAAATTCCTACTTATGTAGTTTGGTCTACTGAACTAATATTTGAAATAAAAAAGTTCATAATCCCATTACGAGCCCCATGAAAAATCCCTAAACACGAAATGACATGTGCCACCAACATATATCCGCCATTTTGGCAGATTTCCCTACCTTCGATCTTAACAAAAAAATTCATACTAGTGTAGTTTGGAGTATTTAACTAAAATCTGAAATAAAAAAGTTCGTGATCCCATTACGAGCCCCAGGAAAAATGCCATTTTGGCAGATTTCCTCACCTTCGATATTAACGAAAAAATTCCTACTTATGTAGTTTGGTCTATTTAACTAATATTTACCATAAAAAAGTTCATAATCCCATTACGAGCCCCATGAAAAATCCCTAAACACAAAATGCCATATGCAACGAACATATATCCGCCATTTTGGCCTATTTCCCTACCTTTGATTTTAACAAAAAAATTCATACTAGTGTAGTTTGGAGTATTTAACTAAAATCTGAAATAAAAAAGTTCGTGATCCCATTACGAGCCCCATGAAAAATCCCTAAACACGAAATGACATCTGCAACCAACATATATCCGCCATTTTGGCAGATTTGCCCACCTTCAATCTTAACAGAAAAATTCCTACTTATGTAGGTTGGACTATTTAACTAATAGATGAAATAAAAAATTTCATAATCCCATTACGAGCCCCATGAAAAATCCCTAAACACGAATTGACATGTGCAACCAACATATATCCGCGATTTTGGCAGATTTCCTCACCTTCGATCCTAACTAAAAAATTCCTACTTATGTAGTTTGGTCTATTGAGCTAATATTTGAAATATAAAAGTTAATAATGCCATTACGAGCTCCATGAAAAATCCCTAAACACGAAATGACATGTGCCACCAACATATATCCGCCATTTTGGCAGATTTCATCACATTCGATCTTAACAAAAAAATTCATGCTAGTGTAGTTTGGAGTATTTAACTAAAAGCTGAAATAAAAAATTTCGTAATCCAACTACGAGCCCCATGAAAAATCCCTAAACACGAAATGACATCTGCAACGAACATATATCCGCCATTTTGGCAGATTACCTCACCTTCGATCCTAACAGAAAAATTCCTACTTATGTAGTTTGGTCTATTGAGCTAATATTTGAAATATAAAAGTTAATAATGCCATTACGAGCACCATGAAAAATCCCTAAACACGAAATGACATGTGCCACCAACATATATCCGCCATTTTGGCAGATTTCATCACATTCGATCTTAACGAAAAAATTCCTACTTATGTAGTTTGGAGTATTTAACTAAAATCTGAAATAAAAAATTTCGTAATCCAACTACGAGCCCCATGAAAAATCCCTAAACACAAAATGCCATATGCAACGAACATATATCCGCCATTTTGGCCAATTTCCCTACCTTCGATCTTAACAAAAAAATTCATACTAGTGTAGTTTGGAGTATTTAACTAAAATCTGAAATAAAAAAGTTCGTGATCCCATTACGAGCCCCATGAAAAATCCCTAAACACGAAATGACATCTGCAACGAACATATATCCGCCAATTTGGCAGATTTCCTCACCTTCGATCCTAACTAAAAAATTCCTACTTATGTAGTTTGGTCTACTGAACTAATATTTGAAATAAAAAAGTTCATAATCCCATTACGAGCCCCATGAAAAATCCCTAAACACGAAATGACATGTGCCACCAACATAAATCCGCCATTTTGGCCAATTTCCCTACCTTCGATCTTAACAAAAAAATTCATACTAGTGTAGTTTGGAGTATTTAACTAAAATCTGAAATACAAAATTTCCTGATCCCATTACGAGCCCCATGAAAAATCCCTAAACACGAAATGACATCTGCAACGAACATATATCCGCCATTTTGGCCAATTTCCCTACCTTCGATCTTAACGAAAAAATTCAAACTAGTGTAGTTTGGAGTATTTAACTAAAATCTAAAATAAAAAAGTTCGTGATCCCATTACGAGCCCCATGAAAAATCCCTAAACACGAAATGACATCTGCAACGAACATATATCCGCCATTTTGGCAGATTACCTCACCTTCGATCCTAACTAAAAAATTCCTACTTATGTAGTTTGGTCTATTGAGCTAATATTTGAAATATAAAAGTTAATAATGCCATTACGAGCTCCATGAAAAATCCCTAAACACGAAATGACATGTGCCACCAACATATATCCGCCATTTTGGCAGATTTCATCACATTCGATCTTAACAAAAAAATTCATGCTAGTGTAGTTTGGAGTATTTAACTAAAATCTGAAATAAAAAATTTCGTAATCCAACTACGAGCCCCATGAAAAATCCCTAAACACAAAATGCCATATGCAACGAACATATATCCGCCATTTTGGCCAATTTCCCTACCTTTGATCTTAACAAAAAAATTCATGCTAGTGTAGTTTGGAGTATTTAACTAAAATCTGAAATAAAAAATTTCGTAATCCAACTACGAGCCCCATGAAAAATCCCTAAACACAAAATGCCATATGCAACGAACATATATCCGCCATTTTGGCCAATTTCCCTACCTTTGATCTTAACAAAAAAATTCATACTAGTGTAGTTTGGAGTATTTAACTAAAATCTGAAATAAAAAATTTCGTGATCCCATTACGAGCCCCATGAAAAATCCCTAAACACGAAATGACATCTGCAACGAACATATATCCGCCATTTTGGCAGATTACCTCACCTTCGATCCTAACAGAAAAATTCGTACTTATGTAGTTTGGACTATTTAACTAATATTTGAAATTAAAAATTTCATAATCCTATTACGAGCCCCATGAAAGATCCCTAAACACGAATTGACATGTGCAACCAACATATATCCGCTATTTTGGCAGATTTCCTCACCTTCGATCCTAACTAAAAAATTCCTACTTATGTAGTTTGGTCTATTGAGCTAATATTTGAAATATAAAAGTTAATAATGCCATTAGGAGCTCCATGAAAAATCCCTAAACACGAAATGACATGTGCCACCAACATATATCCGCCATTTTGGCAGATTTCATCACATTCGATCTTAACAAAAAAATTCCTACTTATGTAGTTTGGACTATTTAACTAATAGTTGAAATAAAAAATTTCATAATCCCATTACGAGCCCCATGAAAAATCCCTAAACACGAAATGACATGTGCAACCAACATATATCCGCCATTTTGGCAGATTTCCTCACCTTCGATCCTAACTAAAAAATTCCTACTTATGTAGTTTGGTCTACTGAACTAATATTTGAAATAAAAAAGTTCGAGATCCCATTACGAGCCCCATGAAAAATCCCTAAACACGAAATGACATCTGCAACGAACATATATCCGCCATTTTGGCCAATTTCCCTACCTTCGAGCTTAACAAAAAAATTCATACTAGTGTAGTTTGGAGTATTTAACTAAAATCTAAATTAAAAAATTTCGTGATCCCATTACGAGCCCCATGAAAAATCCCTAAACACGAAATGACATCTGCAACGAACATATATCCGCCATTTTGGCAGATTACCTCACCTTCGATCCTAACAGAAAAATTCCTACTTAAGTAGTTTGGTCTATTGAGCTAATATTTGAAATATAAATTTAATAATGCCATTACGAGCACCATGAATAATCCCTAAACACGAAATGACATGTGCCACCAACATATATCCGCCATTTTGGCAGATTTCATCACATTCGATCTTAACGAAAAAGTTCCTACTTATGTAGTTTGGAGTATTTAACTAAAATCTGAAATAAAAAATTTCGTAATCCAACTACGAGCCCCATGAAAAATCCCTAAACACAAAATGCCATATGCAACGAACATATATCCGCCATTTTGGCCAATTTTCCTACCTTCGATCTTAACAAAAAAATTCATACTAGTGTAGTTTGGAGTATTTAACTAAAACCTAAAATAAAAAAGTTCGTGATCCCATTACGAGCCCCATGAAAAATCCCTAAACACGAAATGACATCTGCAACGAACATATATCCGCTATTTTGGCAGATTACCTCACCTTCGATCCTAACAGAAAAATTCCTACTTATGTAGTTTGGTCTACTGAACTAATATTTGAAATAAAAAAGTTCATAATCCCATTACGAGCCCCATGAAAAATCCCTAAACACGAAATGACATGTGCCACCAACATAAATCCGCCATTTTGGCCAATTTCCCTACCTTCGATCTTAACAAAAAAATTCATACTAGTGTAGTTTGGAGTATTTAACTAAAATCTGAAATACAAAATTTCCTGATCCCATTACGAGCCCCATGAAAAATCCCTAAACACGAAATGACATCTGCAACGAACATATATCCGCCATTTTGGCAGATTACCTCACCTTCGATCCTAACAAAAAAATTCCTACTTATGTAATTTGGACTATTTAACTAATGTTTGAAATAAAAAATTTCATAATCCCATTACGAGCCCCATGAAAAATCCCTAAACACGAAATGACATGTGCAACCAACATATATCCGCCATTTTGGCAGATTTCCTCACCTTCGATCCTAACTAAAAAATTCCTACTTATGTAGTTTGGTCTATTTAACTATTATTTGAAATAAAAAAGTTCGTGATCCCATTACGAGCCCCATGAAAAATCCCTAAACACGAAATGACATGTGCCACCAACATATATCCGCCATTTTGGCAGATTACCTCACCTTCGATCCTAACTAAAAAATTCCTACTTATGTAGTTTGGTCTACTGAACTAATATTTGAAATAAAAAAGTTCATAATCCCATTACGAGCCCCATGAAAAATCCCTAAACACGAAATGACATCTGCAACGAACATATATCCGCCATTTTGGCCAATTTCTCTACCTTCGATCTTAACGAAAAAATTCAAACTAGTGTAGTTTGGAGTATTTAACTAAAATCTAAAATAAAAAAGTTCGCGATCTCTTTACGAGCCCCATGAAAAATCCCTAAACACGAAATGACATCTGCAACGAACATATATCCGCCATTTTGGCAGATTACCTCACCTTCGATCCTAACAGAAAAATTCCTACTTATGTAGTTTGGTCTATTGAGCTAATATTTGAAATATAAAAGTTAATAATGCCATTAGGAGCTCCATGAAAAATCCCTAAACACGAAATGACATGTGCCACCAACATATATCCGCCATTTTGGCAGATTTCATCACATTCGATCTTAACAAAAAAATTCCTACTTATGTAGTTTGGACTATTTAACTAATAGTTGAAATAAAAAAT
This sequence comes from Muscidifurax raptorellus, assembly GCA_020010945.3. Taxonomy (NCBI): domain Eukaryota; kingdom Metazoa; phylum Arthropoda; class Insecta; order Hymenoptera; family Pteromalidae; genus Muscidifurax; species Muscidifurax raptorellus. Next base: position 23,272,699 of record CM052078.1, read on the forward strand.
TTCATAATCCCATTACGAGCCCCATGAAAAATCCCTAAACACGAAATGACATGTGCAACCAACATATATCCGCCATTTTGGCAGATTTCCTCACCTTCGATCCTAACTAAAAAATTCCTACTTATGTAGTTTGGTCTACTGAACTAATATTTGAAATAAAAAAGTTCGAGATCCCATTACGAGCCCCATGAAAAATCCCTAAACACGAAATGACATCTGCAACGAACATATATCCGCCATTTTGGCCAATTTCCCTACCTTCGAGCTTAACAAAAAAATTCATACTAGTGTAGTTTGGAGTATTTAACTAAAATCTAAATTAAAAAATTTCGTGATCCCATTACGAGCCCCATGAAAAATCCCTAAACACGAAATGACATCTGCAACGAACATATATCCGCCATTTTGGCAGATTACCTCACCTTCGATCCTAACAGAAAAATTCCTACTTAAGTAGTTTGGTCTATTGAGCTAATATTTGAAATATAAATTTAATAATGCCATTACAAGCACCATGAAGAATCCCTAAACACGAAATGACATGTGCCACCAACATATATCCGCCATTTTGGCAGATTTCATCACATTCGATCTTAACGGAAAAGTTCCTACTTATGTAGTTTGGAGTATTTAACTAAAATCTGAAATAAAAAATTTCGTAATCCAACTACGAGCCCCATGAAAAATCCCTAAACACAAAATGCCATATGCAACGAACATATATCCGCCATTTTGGCCAATTTTCCTACCTTCGATCTTAACAAAAAAATTCATACTAGTGTAGTTTGGAGTATTTAACTAAAACCTAAAATAAAAAAGTTCGTGATCCCATTACGAGCCCCATGAAAAATCCCTAAACACGAAATGACATCTGCAACGAACATATATCCGCCATTTTGGCAGATTACCTCACCTTCGATCCTAACAGAAAAATTCCTACTTATGTAGTTTGGTCTATTGAGCTAATATTTGAAATATAAAAGTTAATAATGCCATTACGAGCACCATGAAAAATCCCTAAACACGAAATGACATGTGCCACCAACATATATCCGCCATTTTGGCAGATTTCATCACATTCGATCTTAACGAAAAAATTCCTACTTATGTAGTTTGGAGTATTTAACTAAAATCTGAAATAAAAAATTTCGTAATCCAACTACGAGCCCCATGAAAAATCCCTAAACACAAAATGCCATATGCAACGAACATATATCCGCCATTTTGGCCAATTTCCCTACCTTCGATCTTAACAAAAAAATTCATATTAGTGTAGTTTGGAGTATTTAACTAAAATCTGAAATAAAAAAGTTCGTGATCCCATTACGAGCCCCATGAAAAATCCCTAAACACGAAATGACATCTGCAACGAACATATATCCGCCAATTTGGCAGATTTCCTCACCTTCGATCCTAACTAAAAAATTCCTACTTATGTAGTTTGGTCTACTGAACTAATATTTGAAATAAAAAAGTTCATAATCCCATTACGAGCCCCATGAAAAATCCCTAAACACGAAATGACATGTGCCACCAACATAAATCCGCCATTTTGGCCAATTTCCCTACCTTCGATCTTAACAAAAAAATTCATACTAGTGTAGTTTGGAGTATTTAACTAAAATCTGAAATACAAAATTTCCTGATCCCATTACGAGCCCCATGAAAAATCCCTAAACACGAAATGACATCTGCAACGAACATATATCCGACATTTTGGCCAATTTCCCTACCTTCGATCTTAACGAAAAAATTCAAACTAGTGTAGTTTGGAGTATTTAACTAAAATCGAAAATAAAAAAGTTCGTGATCCCATTACGAGCCCCATGAAAAATCCCTTAACACGAAATGACATCTGCAACGAACATATATCCGCCATTTTGGCAGATTACCTCACCTTCGATCCTAACAGAAAAATTCGTACTTATGTAGTTTAGACTATTTAACTAATATTTGAAATTAGAAATTTCATAATCCTATTACGAGTCCCATGAAAAATCGCTAAACACGAAATGACATGTGCAACCAACATATATCCGCCATTTTGGCAGATATCCCTACCTTCGATCTTAACAAAAAAATTCATACTAGTGTAGTTTGGAGTATTTAACTAAAATCTGAAATACCAAAGTTCATAATCCCATGACGAGCCCCATGAAAAATCCCTAAACACAAAATGCCATATGCAACGAACATATATCTGCCATTTTGGCCAATTTCCCTACCTTCGATCTTAACAAAAAAATTCATAATAGTGTAGTTTGGAGTATTTAACTAAAATCTAAAATAAAAAAGTTCGCGATCTCTTTACGAGCCCCATGAAAAATCCCTAAACACGAAATGACATCTGCAACGAACATATATCCGCCATTTTGGCAGATTACCTCACCTTCGATCCTAACAAAAAAATTCCTACTTATGTAATTTGGACTATTTAACTAATGTTTGAAATAAAAAATTTCATAATCCCATTACGAGCCCCATGAAAAATCCCTAAACACGAAATGACATGTGCAACCAACATATATCCGCCATTTTGGCAGATTTCCTCACCTTCGATCCTAACTAAAAAATTCCTACTTATGTAGTTTGGTCTATTTAACTATTATTTGAAATAAAAAAGTTCGTGATCCCATTACGAGCCCCATGAAAAATCCCTAAACACGAAATGACATGTGCCACCAACATATATCCGCCATTTTGGCAGATTACCTCACCTTCGATCCTAACTAAAAAATTCCTACTTATGTAGTTTGGTCTACTGAACTAATATTTGAAATAAAAAAGTTCATAATCCCATTACGAGCCCCATGAAAAATCCCTAAACACGAAATGACATCTGCAACGAACATATATCCGCCATTTTGGCCAATTTCTCTACCTTCGATCTTAACGAAAAAATTCAAACTAGTGTAGTTTGGAGTATTTAACTAAAATCTAAAATAAAAAAGTTCGCGATCTCTTTACGAGCCCCATGAAAAATCCCTAAACACGAAATGACATCTGCAACGAACATATATCCGCCATTTTGGCAGATTACCTTACCTTCGATCCTAACAAAAAAATTGCTATTTATGTCGTTTGGTCTTTTTAACTAATATTTGAAATAAAAAATTTCATAATCCCATTACGAGCCCCATGAAAAATCCCTAAACACGAAATGACATGTGCCACCAACATATATCCGCCATTTTGGCAGATTTCCTCACCTTCGATCCTAACTAAAAAATTCCTACTTATGTAGTTTGGTCTACTGAACTAATATTTGAAATAAAAAAGTTCATAATCCCATTACGCGCCCCATGAAAAATCCCTAAACACGAAATGACATGTGCCACAAACATATATCCGCGATTTTGGCAGATTTCCTCACCTTCGATCTTAACAAAAAAATTCCTACTTATGTAGATTGATCTATTTAACTAATATTTACCATAAAAAAGTTCATAATCCCATTACGAGCCCCATGAAAAATCCCTAAACACAAAATGCCATATGCAACGAACATATATCCGCCATTTTGGCCTATTTCCCTACCTTTGATCTTAACAAAAAATTCATACTAGTGTAGTTTGGAGTATTTAACTAAAATCTGAAATAAAAAAGTTCGTGATCCCATTACGAGCCCCATGAAAAATCCCTAAACACGAAATGACATCTGCAACCAACATATATCCGCCATTTTGGCAGATTTGCCCACCTTCAATCTTAACAAAAAAATTCCTACTTATGTAGGTTGGACTATTTAACTAATAGATGAAATAAAAAATTTCATAATCCCATTACGAGCCCCATGAAAAATCCCTAAACACGAAATGACATGTGCCACCAACATATATCCGCCATTTTGGCAGATTTCCTCACCTTCGATCCTAACTAAAAAATTCCTACTTATGTAGTTTGGTCTACTGAACTAATATTTGAAATAAAAAAGTTCATAATCCCATTACGCGCCCCATGAAAAATCCCTAAACACGAAATGACATGTGCCACAAACATATATCCGCGATTTTGGCAGATTTCCTCACCTTCGATCTTAACAAAAAAATTCCTACTTATGTAGATTGATCTATTTAACTAATATTTACCATAAAAAATTTCATAATCCCATTACGAGCCCCATGAAAAATCCCTAAACACAAAATGCCATATGCAACGAACATATATCCGCCATTTTGGCCTATTTCCCTACCTTTGATCTTAACAAAAAAATTCATACTAGTGTAGTTTGGAGTATTTAACTAAAATCTGAAATAAAAAAGTTCGTGATCCCATTACGAGCCCCATGAAAAATCCCTAAACACGAAATGACATCTGCAACCAACATATATCCGCCATTTTGGCAGATTTGCCCACCTTCAATCTTAACAAAAAAATTCCTACTTATGTAGGTTGGACTATTTAACTAATAGATGAAATAAAAAATTTCATAATCCCATTACGAGCCCCATGAAAAATCCCTAAACACGAATTGACATGTGCAACCAACATATATCCGCTATTTTGGCAGATTTCCTCACCTTCGATCTTAACGAAAAAATTCCTACTTATGTAGTTTGGTCTATTTAACTAATATTTACCATAAAAAAGTTAATAATCCCATAACCAGCCCCATGAAAAATGCCATTTTGGCAGATTACCTCACCTTCGATCCTAACAGAAAAATTCCTGCTTATGTAGTTTGGACTATTTAACTAATATTTGAAATTAAAAATTTCATAATCCCATTACGAGCCCCATGAAAAATCCCTAAACACGAAATGACATGTGCAACCAACATATATCCGCCATTTTGGCAGATTTGCCCACCTTCAATCTTAACAAAAAAATTCCTACTTATGTAGGTTGGACTATTTAACTAATAGATGAAATAAAAAATTTCATAATCCCATTACGAGCCCCATGAAAAATCCCTAAACACGAAATGACATGTGCCACCAACATATATCCGCCATTTTGGCAGATTTCCTCACCTTCGATCCTAACTAAAAAATTCCTACTTATGTAGTTTGGTCTACTGAACTAATATTTGAAATAAAAAAGTTCATAATCCCATTACGCGCCCCATGAAAAATCCCTAAACACGAAATGACATGTGCCACAAACATATATCCGCGATTTTGGCAGATTTCCTCACCTTCGATCTTAACAAAAAAATTCCTACTTATGTAGATTGATCTATTTAACTAATATTTACCATAAAAAATTTCATAATCCCATTACGAGCCCCATGAAAAATCCCTAAACACAAAATGCCATATGCAACGAACATATATCCGCCATTTTGGCCTATTTCCCTACCTTTGATCTTAACAAAAAAATTCATACTAGTGTAGTTTGGAGTATTTAACTAAAATCTGAAATAAAAAAGTTCGTGATCCCATTACGAGCCCCATGAAAAATCCCTAAACACGAAATGACATCTGCAACCAACATATATCCGCCATTTTGGCAGATTACCTCACCTTCGATCCTAACAGAAAAATTCCTACTTATGTAGTTTGGTCTATTGAGCTAATATTTGAAATATAAAAGTTAATAATGCCATTACGAGCACCATGAAAAATCCCTAAACACGAAATGACATGTGCCACCAACATATATCCGCCATTTTGGCAGATTTCATCACATTCGATCTTAACGAAAAAATTCCTACTTATGTAGTTTGGAGTATTTAACTAAAATCTGAAATAAAAAATTTCGTAATCCAACTACGAGCCCCATGAAAAATCCCTAAACACAAAATGCCATATGCAACGAACATATATCCGCCATTTTGGCCAATTTCCCTACCTTCGATCTTAACAAAAAAATTCATACTAGTGTAGTTTGGAGTATTTAACTAAAATCTGAAATACCAAAGTTCATAATCCCATGACGAGCCCCATGAAAAATCCCTAAACACAAAATGCCATATGCAACGAACATATATCCGCCATTTTGGCAGATTACCTCACCTTCGATCCTAACAGAAAAATTCCTACTTATGTTATTTGGTCTATTGAGCTAATATTTGAAATATAAAAGTTAATAATGCCATTACGAGCACCATGAAAAATCCCTAAACACGAAATGACATGTGCCACCAACATATATCCGCCATTTTGGCAGATTTTCCCACCTTTGATCTTAACAAAAAAATTCATACTAGTGTAGTTTGGAGAATTTAACTAAAATCTGAAATAAAAAAGTTCGTGATCCCATTACGAGCCCCATGAAAAATCCCTAAACACGAAATGACATCTGCAACGAACATATATCCGCCAATTTGGAAGATTTCCTCACCTTCGATCCTAACTAAAAAATTCCTACTTATGTAGTTTGGTCTACTGAACTAATATTTGAAATAAAAAAGTTCATAATCCCATTACGAGCCCCATGAAAAATCCCTAAACACGAAATGACATCTGCAACGAACATATATCCGCCATTTTGGCCAATTTCTCTACCTTCGATCTTAACGAAAAAATTCAAACTAGTGTAGTTTGGAGTATTTAACTAAAATCGAAAATAAAAAAGTTCGTGATCCCATTACGAGCCCCATGAAAAATCCCTTAACACGAAATGACATCTGCAACGAACATATATCCGCCATTTTGGCAGATTACCTCACCTTCGATCCTAACAGAAAAATTCGTACTTATGTTGTTTAGACTATTTAACTAATATTTGAAATTAGAAATTTCATAATCCTATTACGAGCCCCATGAAAAATCGCTAAACACGAAATGACATGTGCAACCAACATATATCCGCCATTTTGGCAGATATCCCTACCTTCGATCTTAACAAAAAAATTCATACTAGTGTAGTTTGGAGTATTTAACTAAAATCTGAAATACCAAATTTCATAATCCCATGACGAGCCCCATGAAAAATCCCTAAACACAAAATGCCATATGCAACGAACATATATCTGCCATTTTGGCCAATTTCCCTACCTTCGATCTTAACAAAAAAATTCATACTAGTGTAGTTTGGAGTATTTAACTAAAATCTAAAATAAAAAAGTTCGCGATCTCTTTACGAGCCCCATGAAAAATCCCTAAACACGAAATGACATCTGCAACGAACATATATCCGCCATTTTGGCAGATTACCTCACCTTCGATCCTAACAAAAAAATTCCTACTTATGTAATTTGGACTATTTAACTAATGTTTGAAATAAAAAATTTCATAATCCCATTACGAGCCCCATGAAAAATCCCTAAACACGAAATGACATGTGCAACCAACATATATCCGCCATTTTGGCAGATTTCCTCACCTTCGATCCTAACTAAAAAATTCCTACTTATGTAGTTTGGTCTATTTAACTATTATTTGAAATAAAAAAATTCGTGATCCCATTACGAGCCCCATGAAAAATCCCTAAACACGAAATGACATGTGCCACCAACATATATCCGCCATTTTGGCAGATTACCTCACCTTCGATCCTAACTAAAAAATTCCTACTTATGTAGTTTGGTCTACTGAACTAATATTTGAAATAAAAAAGTTCATAATCCCATTACGAGCCCCATGAAAAATCCCTAAACACGAAATGACATCTGCAACGAACATATATCCGCCATTTTGGCAGATTTCTCTACCTTCGATCTTAACGAAAAAATTCGAACTAGTGTAGTTTGGAGTATTTAACTAAAATCTAAAATAAAAAAGTTCGCGATCTCTTTACGAGCCCCATGAAAAATCCCTAAACACGAAATGACATCTGCAACGAACATATATCCGCCATTTTGGCAGATTACCTCACCTTCGATCCTAACAAAAAAATTCCTACTTATGTCGTTTGGTCTTTTTAACTAATATTTGAAATAAAAAATTTCATAATCCCATTACGAGCCCCATGAAAAATCCCTAAACACGAAATGACATGTGCCACCAACATATATCCGCCATTTTGGCAGATTTCCTCACCTTCGATCCTAACTAAAAAATTCCTACTTATGTAGTTTGGTCTACTGAACTAATATTTGAAATAAAAAAGTTCATAATCCCATTACGCGCCCCATGAAAAATCCCTAAACACGAAATGACATGTGCCACAAACATATATCCGCGATTTTGGCAGATTTCCTCACCTTCGATCTTAACAAAAAAATTCCTACTTATGTAGATTGATCTATTTAACTAATATTTACCATAAAAAAGTTCATAATCCCATTACGAGCCCCATGAAAAATCCCTAAACACAAAATGCCATATGCAACGAACATATATCCGCCATTTTGGCCTATTTCCCTACCTTTGATCTTAACAAAAAAATTCATACTAGTGTAGTTTGGAGTATTTAACTAAAATCTAAAATAAAAAAGTTCGTGATCTCATTACGAGCCCCATGAAAAATCCCTAAACACGAAATGACATCTGCAACCAACATATATCCGCCATTTTGGCAGATTTGCCCACCTTCAATCTTAACAAAAAAATTCCTACTTATGTAGGTTGGACTATTTAACTAATAGATGAAATAAAAAATTTCATAATCCCATTACGAGCCCCATGAAAAATCCCTAAACACGAAATGACATGTGCCACCAACATATATCCGCCATTTTGGCAGATTTCCTCACCTTCGATCCTAACTAAAAAATTCCTACTTATGTAGTTTGGTCTACTGAACTAATATTTGAAATAAAAAAGTTCATAATCCCATTACGCGCCCCATGAAAAATCCCTAAACACGAAATGACATGTGCCACAAACATATATCCGCGATTTTGGCAGATTTCCTCACCTTCTTTCTTAACAAAAAAATTCCTACTTATGTAGATTGATCTATTTAACTAATATTTACCATAAAAAATTTCATAATCCCATTACGAGCCCCATGAAAAATCCCTAAACACAAAATGCCATATGCAACGAACATATATCCGCCATTTTGGCCTATTTCCCTACCTTTGATCTTAACAAAAAAATTCATACTAGTGTAGTTTGGAGTATTTAACTAAAATCTGAAATAAAAAAGTTCGTGATCCCATTACGAGCCCCATGAAAAATCCCTAAACACGAAATGACATCTGCAACCAACATATATCCGCCATTTTGGCAGATTTGCCCACCTTCAATCTTAACAAAAAAATTCCTACTTATGTAGGTTGAACTATTTAACTAATAGATGAAATAAAAAATTTCATAATCCCATTACGAGCCCCATGAAAAATCCCTAAACACGAATTGACATGTGCAACCAAAATATATCCGCTATTTTGGCAGATTTCCTCACGTTCGATCCTAACTAAAAAATTCCTACTTATGTAGTTTGGTCTATTGAGCTAATATTTGAAATATAAAAGTTAATAATGCCATTACGAGCTCCATGAAAAATCCCTAAACACGAAATGACATGTGCCACCAACATATATCCGCCATTTTGGCAGATCTCATCACATTCGATCTTAACAAAAAAATTCATGCTAGTGTAGTTTGGAGTATTTAACTAAAATCTGAAATAAAAAATTTCGTAATCCAACTACGAGCCCCATGAAAAATCCCTAAACACAAAATGCCATATGCAACGAACATATATCCGCCATTTTGGCCAATTTGCCTACCTTTGATCTTAACAAAAAAATTCATACTAGTGTAGTTTGGAGTATTTAACTAAAATCTGAAATACCAAAGTTCATAATCCCATGACGAGCCCCATGAAAAATCCCTAAACACAAAATGCCATATGCAACGAACATATATCCGCCATTTTGGCAGATTACCTCACCTTCGATCCTAACAGAAAAATTCCTACTTATGTTATTTGGTCTATTGAGCTAATATTTGAAATATAAAAGTTAATAATGCCATTACGAGCACCATGAAAAATCCCTAAACACGAAATGACATGTGCCACCAACATATATCCGCCATTTTGGCCGATTTTCCCACCTTTGATCTTAACAAAAAAATTCATACTAGTGTAGTTTGGAGAATTTAACTAAAATCTGAAATAAAAAAGTTCGTGATCCCATTACGAGCCCCATGAAAAATCCCTAAACACGAAATGACATCTGCAACGAACATATATCCGCCAATTTGGCAGATTTCCTCACCTTCGATCCTAACTAAAAAATTCCTACTTATGTAGTTTGGTCTACTGAACTAATATTTGAAATAAAAAAGTTCATAATCCCATTACGAGCCCCATGAAAAATCCCTAAACACGAAATGACATCTGCAACGAACATATATCCGCCATTTTGGCCAATTTCTCTACCTTCGATCTTAACGAAAAAATTCAAACTAGTGTAGTTTGGAGTATTTAACTAAAATCTAAAATAAAAAAGTTCGCGATCTCTTTACGAGCCCCATGAAAAATCCCTAAACACGAAATGACATCTGCAACGAACATATATCCGCCATTTTGGCCAATTTCTCTACCTTCGATCTTAACGAAAAAATTCAAACTAGTGTAGTTTGGAGTATTTAACTAAAATCTAAAATAAAAAAGTTCGCGATCTCTTTACGAGCCCCATGAAAAATCCCTAAACACGAAATGACATCTGCAACGAACATATATCCGCCATTTTGGCAGATTACCTAACCTTCGATCCTAACTAAAAAATTCCTACTTATGTAGTTTGGTCTACTGAACTAATATTTAAAATAAAAAAGTTCATAATCCCATTACGAGCCCCATGAAAAATCCCTAAACACGAAATGACATGTGCCACCAACATAAATCCGCCATTTTGGCCAATTTCCCTACCTTCGATCTTAACAAAAAAATTCATACTACTGTAGTTTGGAGTATTTAACTAAAATCTGGAATAAAAAAGTTCGTGATCCCATTACGAGCCCCATGAAAAATCCCTAAACACGAAATGACATCTGCAACGAACATATATCCGCCAATTTGGCAGATTTCCTCACCTTCAATCCTAACTAAAAAATTCCTACTTATGTAGTTTGGTCTACTGAACTAATATTTGAAATAAAAAAGTTCATAATCCCATTACGAGCCCCATGAAAAATCCCTAAACACGAAATGACATGTGCCACCAACATAAATCCGCCATTTTGGCCAATTTCCCTACCTTCGATCTTAACAAAAAAATTCATACTACTGTAGTTTGGAGTATTTAACTAAAATCTGGAATAAAAAATTTCATAATCCCATTACGAGCCCCATGAAAAATCCCTAAACACGAAATGACATGTGCAACCAACATATATCCGCCATTTTGGCAGATTTCCTCACCTTCGATCCTAACTAAAAAATTCCTACTTATGTAGTTTGGTCTACTGAACTAATATTTGAAATAAAAAAGTTCATAATCCCATTACGCGCCCCATGAAAAATCCCTAAACACGAAATGACATGTGCCACCAACATATATCCGCCATTTTGGCAGATTTCCTCACCTTCGATCTTAACAAAAAAATTCCTACTTATGTAGATTGATCTATTTAACTAATATTTACCATAAAAAAGTTCATAATCCCATTACGAGCCCCATGAAAAATCCCTAAACACAAAATGCCATATGCAACGAACATATATCCGCCATTTTGGCCTATTTCCCTACCTTTGATCTTAACAAAAAAATTCATACTAGTGTAGTTTGGAGTATTTAACTAAAATCTGAAATAAAAAAGTTCGTGATCCCATTACGAGCCCCATGAAAAATCCCTAAACACGAAATGACATCTGCAACCAACATATATCCGCCATTTTGGCAGATTTGCCCACCTTCAATCTTAACAAAAAAATTCCTACTTATGTAGGTTGGACTATTTAACTAATAGATGAAATAAAAAATTTCATAATCCCATTACGAGCCCCATGAAAAATCCCTAAACACGAATTGACATGTGCAACCAACATATATCCGCTATTTTGGCAGATTTCCTCACCTTCGATCCTAAGTAAAAAATTCCTACTTATGTAGTTTGGTCTATTGAGCTAATATTTGAAATATAAAAGTTAATAATGCCATTACGAGCTCCATGAAAAATCCCTAAACACGAAATGACATGTGCCACCAACATATATCCGCCATTTTGGCAGATTTCATCACATTCGATCTTAACGAAAAAATTCCTACTTATGTAGTTTGGTCTATTTAACTAATATTTGAAATAAAAAATTTCATAATCCCATTACGAGCCCCATGAAAAATCCCTAAACACGAAATGACATGTGCAAACAACTTATATCCGCCATTTTGGCAGATTTCCTCACCTTCGATCCTAACTAAAAAATTCCTACTTATGTAGTTTGGTCTACTGAACTAATATTTGAAATAAAAAAGTTCGAGATCCCATTACGAGCCCCATGAAAAATCCCTAAACACAAAATGCCATATGCAACGAACATATATCCGCCATTTTGGACAATTTCCCTACCTTCGATCTTAACAAAAAAATTCATACTAGTGTAGTTTGGAGTATTTAACTAAAATCTGAAATAAAAAAGTTCGTGATCCCATTACGAGCCCCATGAAAAATCCCTAAACACGAAATGACATCTGCAACGAACATATATCCGCCATTTTGGCCAATTTTCCTACCTTCGATCTTAACAAAAAAATTCATATTAGTGTAGTTTGGAGTATTTAACTAAAATCTGAAATAAAAAAGTTCGTGATCCCATTACGAGCCCCATGAAAAATCCCTAAACACGAAATGACATCTGCAACGAACATATATCCGCCATTTTGGCAGATTACCTCACCTTCGATCCTAACAGAAAAATTCCTACTTATGTAGTTTGGTCTATTGAGCTAATATTTGAAATATAAAAGTTAATAATCCCATTACGAGCACCATGAAAAATCCCTAAACACGAAATGACATGTGCCACCAACATATATCCGCCATTTTGGCAGATTTCATCACATTCGATCTTAACGAAAAAATTCCTACTTATGTAGTTTGGAGTATTTAACTAAAATCTGAAATAAAAAATTTCGTAATCCAACTACGAGCCCCATGAAAAATCCCTAAACACAAAATGCCATATGCAACGAACATATATCCGCCATTTTGGCCAATTTTCCTACCTTCGATCTTAACAAAAAAATTCATACTAGTGTAGTTTGGAGTATTTAACTAAAATCTGAAATACCAAAGTTCATAATCCCATGACGAGCCCCATGAAAAATCCCTAAACACAAAATGCCATATGCAACGAACATATATCCGCCATTTTGGCAGATTACCTCACCTTCGATCCTAACAGAAAAATTCCTACTTATGTTATTTGGTCTATTGAGCTAATATTTGAAATATAAAAGTTAATAATGCCATTACGAGCACCATGAAAAATCCCTAAACACGAAATGACATGTGCCACCAACATATATCCGCCATTTTGGCAGATTTCATCACATTCGATCTTAACGAAATAATTCCTACTTATGTAGTTTGGAGTATTTAACTAAAATCTGAAATAAAAAATTTCGTAATCCAACTACGAGCCCCATGAAAAATCCCTAAACACAAAATGCCATATGCAACGAACATATATCCGCCATTTTGGCAGATTTCCTCACCTTCGATCTTAACAAAAAAATTCCTACTTATGTAGATTGATTTATTTAACTAATATTTACCATAAAAAAGTTCATAATCCCATTACGAGCCCCATGAAAAATCCCTAAACACAAAATGCCATATGCAACGAACATATATCCGCCATTTTGGCCTATTTCCCTACCTTCGATCTTAACAAAAAAATTCATACTAGTGTAGTTTGGAGTATTTAACTAAATTCTAAAATAAAAAAGTTCGTGATCACATTACGAGCCCCATGAAAAATCCCTAAACACGAAATGACATCTGCAACCAACATATATCCGCCATTTTGGCAGATTTGCCCACCTTCAATCTTAACAAAAAAATTCCTACTTATGTAGTTTGGACTATTTAACTAATAGATGAAATAAAAAATTTCATAATCCCATTACGAGCCCCATGAAAAATCCCTAAACACGAAATGACATGTGCAACCAACATATAGCCGCTATTTTGGCAGATTTCATCACATTCGATCTTAACAAAAAAATTTATACTAGTGTAGTTTGGACTATTTAACTAATAGATGAAATAAAAAATTTCGTAATCCAACTACGAGCCCCATGAAAAATCCCTAAACACGAAATGCCATATGCAACGAACATATATCCGCCATTTTGGCCAATTTCCCTACCTTCGATCTTAACAAAAAAATTCATACTAGTGTAGTTTGGAGTATTTAACTAAAATCTGAAATAAAAAAGTTCGTGATCCCATTACGAGCCCCATGAAAAATCCCTAAACACGAAATGACATCTGCAACGAACACATATCCGCCATTTTGGCCAATTTTCCTACCTTCGATCTTAACAAAAAAATTCATACTAGTGTAGTTTGGAGTATTTAACTAAAATCTACAATAAAAAAGTTCGTGATCCCATTACGATCCCCATGAAATATCCCTAAACACGAAATGACATCTGCAACGAACATATATCCGCCATTTTGGCAGATTAGCTCTCCTTCGATCCTAACAGAAAAATTCCTACTTATGTAGTTTGGAGTATTTAACTAATATTTGGAATAAAAAATTTCATAATCCCATTACGAGCCCCATGAAAAATCCCAAAACACGAAATGACATGTGCAACAAACATATATCCGCCATTTTGGCAGATTTCCTCACCTTCGATCTTAACGAAAAAATTCCTACTTATGTAGTTTGGTCTATTTAACTAATATTTACCATAAAAAAGTTCATAATCCCATAACCAGCCCCATGAAAAATGCCATTTTGGCAGATTTCCTCACCTTCGATCCTAACTAGAAAATTCCTACTTATGTAGTTTGGTCTATCTAACTAATATTTACTATAAAAAAGTTCATAATCCCATTACGAGCCCCATGAAAAATCCCTAAACACGAAATGACATGTGCAACCAACATATATCCGCCATTTTGGCAGATTTCCTCACCTTCGATCCTAACTAGAAAATTCCTACTTATGTAGTTTGGTCTATTTAACTAATATTTACCATAAAAAAGTTCATAATCCCATTACGAGCCCCATGAAAAATCCCTAAACACAAAATGCCATATGCAACCAACATATATCCGCCATTTTGGCAGATTTCCTCACCTTCGATCCTAACTAAAAAATTCCTACTTATGTAGTTTGGTCTATTGAGCTAATATTTGAAATATAAAAGTTAATAATGCCATTACGAGCTCCATGAAAAATCCCTAAACACGAAATGAAATGTGCCACCAACATATATCCGCCATTTTGGCAGATTTCATCACATTCGATCTTAACCAAAAAATTCCTACTTATGTAGTTTGGAGTATTTAACTAAAATCTGAAATAAAAAAGTTCATAATCCCATTACGAGCCCCATGAAAAATCCCTAAATACGAAATGACATCTGCAACGAACATATATCCGCCATTTGCGCAGATTTCCTCACCTTCGATCCTAACTAAAAAATTTCTACTTATGTAGTTTGGTCTATTGAACTAATATTTGAGATGAAAAAGTTCATAATCCCATTACGAGCCCCATAAAAAATCCCTAAACACGAAATGACATCTGCAACCAACATATATCCGTCATTTTGGCAGATTTCCTCACCTTCGATCTTAACAAAAAAATTCCTACTTATGTAGTTTGGACTATTTAACTAATAGATGAAATAAAAAATTTCATAATCCCAGTACGAGCCCCATGAAAAATCCCTAAACACGAAATGACATGTGCAACCAACATATATCCGCCATTTTGGCAGATTTCCTCACCTTCGATCCTAACTAAAAAATTCCTACTTATGTAGTTTGGACTATTGAACTAATATTTGAAATAAAAAAGTTCATAATCCCATTACGAGCCCCATGAAAAATCCCTAAATACGAAATGACATCTGCAACCAACATATATCCGCCATTTTGGCAGATTTGCCCACCTTCAATCTTAACAAAAAAATTCCTACTTATGTAGTTTGGACTAATTAACTAATAGATGAAATAAAAAATTTCATAATCCCATTACGAGCCCCATGAAAAATCCCTAAACACGAAACGACATGTGCCACCAACATATATCCGCCATTTTGGCAGATTTCATCACATTCGATCTTAACGAAAAAATTCCTACTTATCTAGTTTGGAGTATTTAACTAAAATCTAAAATAAAAAATTTCGTAATCCAACTACGAGCCCCATGAAAAATCCCTAAACACAAAATGCCATATGCAACGAAAATATATCCGCCATTTTGGCCAATTTCCCTACCTTCGATCTTAACAAAAAAATTCATACTAGTGTAGTTTGGAGTATTTAAGTAAAATCTGAAATAAAAAAGTTCGTGATCCCATTACGAGCCCCATGAAAAATCCCTAAACACAAAATGCCATATGCAATGAACATATATCCGCCATTTTAGCCAATTTCCCTACCTTCGATCTTAACAGAAAAATTCATCCTAGTGTAGTTTGGAGTATTTAACTAAAATCTGAAATAAAAAAGTTCGTGATCCCATTACGAGCCCCATGAAAAATCCCTAAACACGAAATGACATCTGCAACGAACATATATCCGCCATTTTGGCAGATTAGCTCTCCTTCGATCCTAACAGAAAAATTCCTACTTATGTAGTTTGGAGTATTTAACTAATATTTGGAATAAAAAATTTCATAATCCCATTACGAGCCCCATGAAAAATCCCAAAACACGAAATGACATGTGCAACAAACATATATCCGCCATTTTGGCAGATTTCCTCACCTTCGATCTTAACGAAAAAATTCCTACTTATGTAGTTTGGTCTATTTAACTAATATTTACCATAAAAAAGTTCATAATCCCATAACCAGCCCCATGAAAAATGCCATTTTGGCAGATTTCCTCACCTTCGATCTTAACGAAAAAATTCCTACTTATGTAGTTTGGTCTATTTAACTAATATTTACCATAAAAAAGTTCATAATCCCATAACCAGCCCCATGAAAAATCCCTAAACACGAAATGACATGTGCAACCAACATATATCCGCCATTTTGGCCAATTTCCCTACCTTCGATCTTAACAAAAAAATTCATACTAGTGTAGTTTGGAGTATTTAACTAAAATCTGAAATACCAAAGTTCATAATCCCATGACGAGCCCCATGAAAAATCCCTAAACACAAAATGCCATATGCAACGAACATATATCCGCCATTTTGACCAATTTCCCTACCTTCGATCTTAACGAAAAAATTCCTACTTATGTAGATTGATCTATTTAACTATTATTTAAAATAAAAAAGTTCGTGATCCCATTACGAGCCCCATGAAAAATCCCTAAACACGAAATGACATCTGCAACGAACATATATCCGCCAATTTGGCAGATTTCCTCACCTTCGATCCTAACTAAAAAATTCCTACTTATGTAGTTTGGTCTACTGAACTAATATTTGAAATAAAAAAGTTCATAATCCCATTACGAGCCCCATGAAAAATCCCTAAACACGAAATGACATGTGCAACCAACATATATCCGCCATTTTGGCAGATTACCTCACCTTCGATCCTAACAGAAAAATTCCTACTTATGTAGTTTGGTCTATTGAGCTAATATTTGAAATATAAAAGTTAATATGCCATTACGAGCTCCATGAAAAATCCCTAAACACGAAATGACATGTGCCACCAACATATATCCGCCATTTTGGCCAATTTCCCTACCTTCGATCTTAACAAAAAAATTCATACTAGTGTAGTTTGGAGTATTTAACTAAAATCTGAAATACCAAAGTTCATAATCCCATGACGAGCCCCATGAAAAATCCCTAAACACAAAATGCCATATGCAACGAACATATATCCGCCATTTTGGCCAATTTCCCTACCTTCGATCTTAACAAAAAAATTCATACTAGTGTAGTTTGGAGTATTTAACTAAAATCTGAAATAAAAAACTTCGCGATCCCATTACGAGCCCCATGAAATATCCCTAAACACGAAATGACATCTGCAACCAACATATATCCGCCATGTTGGCAGATTTCCTCACCTTCGATCTTAACAAAAAAATTCCTACTTATGTAGTTTGGACTATTTAACTAATAGATGAAATAAAAAATTTCATAATCCCATTACGAGCCTCATGAAAAATCCCTAAACACGAAATGACATGTGCAACCAACATATATCCGCCATTTTGGCAGATTTCCTCACCTTCGATCCTAACTAAAAAATTCCTACTTATGTAGTTTGGTCTATTGAGCTAATATTTGAAATATAAAAGTTAATAATGCCATTACGAGCTCCATGAAAAATCCCTAAACACGAAATGACATGTGCCACCAACATATATCCGCCATTTTGGCAGATTTCATCACATTCAATCTTAACGAAAAAATTCCTACTTATGTAGATTGATCTATTTAACTATTATTTGAAATAAAAAAGTTCGTGATCCCATTACGAGCCCCATGAAAAATCCCTAAACACGAAATGACATCTGCAACGAACATATATCCGCCATTTTGGCCTATTTCCCTACGTTCGATCTTAACAAAAAAATTCATACTAGTGTAGTTTAGAGTATTTAACTAAAATCTAAAATAAAAAATTTCGTAATCCAACTACGAGCCCCATGAAAAATCCCTAAACACAAAATGCCATATGCAACGAACATATATCCGCCATTTTGGCCAATTTCCCTACCTTCGATCTTAACAAAAAAATTCATACTAGTGTAGTTTGGAGTATTTAACTAAAATCTGAAATACCAAAGTTCATAATCCCATGACGAGCCCCATGAAAAATCCCTAAACACAAAATGCCATATGCAACGAACATATATCCGCCATTTTGGCCAATTTCCCTACCTTCGATCTTAACAAAAAAATTCATACTAGTGTAGTTTGGAGTATTTAACTAAAATCTAAAATAAAAAAGTTCGCGATCCCATTACGAGCCCCATGAAAAATCCCTAAAATCGAAATGACATCTGCAACCAACATATATCCGCCATGTTGGCAGATTTCCTCACCTTCGATCTTAACAAAAAAATTCCTACTTATGTAGTTTGGACTATTTAACTAATAGATGAAATGAAAAATTTCATAATCCCATTACGAGCCTCATGAAAAATCCCTAAACACGAAATGACATGTGCAACCAACATATATCCGCCATTTTGGCAGATTTCCTCACCTTCGATCCTAACTAAAAAATTCCTACTTATGTAGTTTGGTCTATTGAGCTAATATTTGAAATATAAAAGTTAATAATGCCATTACGAGCTCCATGAAAAATCCCTAAACACGAAATGACATGTGCCACCAACATATATCCGCCATTTTGGCAGATTTCATCACATTCAATCTTAACGAAAAAATTCCTACTTATGTAGATTGATCTATTTAACTATTATTTGAAATAAAAAAGTTCGTGATCCCATTACGAGCCCCATGAAAAATCCCTAAACACGAAATGACATCTGCAACGAACATATATCCGCCATTTTGGCCTATTTCCCTACGTTCGATCTTAACAAAAAAATTTATACTAGTGTAGTTTAGAGTATTTAACTAAAATCTAAAATAAAAAATTTCGTAATCCAACTACGAGCCCCATGAAAAATCCCTAAACACAAAATGCCATATGCAACGAACATATATCCGTCATTTTGGCCAATTTCCCTACCTTCGATCTTAACAAGAAAATTCATACTGGTGTAGTTTGGAGTATTTAACTAAAATCTAAAATAAAAAATTTCGTGATCCCATTACGAGCCCCATGAAAAATCCCTAAACACGAAATGACATCTGCAACGAACATATATCCGCCATTTTGGCAGATTACCTCACCTTCGATCCTAACAAAAAAATTACTACTTATGTCGTTTGGTCTATTTAACTAATATTTGAAATAAAAAATTTCATAATCCCATTACGAGCCCCATGAAAAATCCCTAAACACGAAATGACATGTGCAACCAACATATATCCGCCATTTTGGCAAATTTCCTCACCTTCGATCCTAACTAAAAAATTCCTACTTATGTAGTTTGGTCTACTGAACTAATATTTGAAATAAAAAAGTTCATAATCCCATTACGAGCCCCATGAAAAATCCCTAAACACGAAATGACATGTGCCACCAACATATATCCGCCATTTTGGCAGATTTCCTCACCTCCGATCTTAACAAAAAAATTCCTACTTATGTAGATTGATCTATTTAACTAATATTTACCATAAGAAAGTTCATAATCCCATTACGAGCCCCATGAAAAATCCCTAAACACAAAATGCCATATGCAACGAACATATATCCGCCATTTTGGCCTATTTCCCTACCTTCGATCTTAACAAAAAAATTCATACTAGTGTAGTTTGGAGTATTTAACTAAAATCTAAAGTAAAAAATTTCGTGATCCCATTACGAGCCCCATGAAAAATCCCTAAACACGAAATGACATCTGCAACGAACATATATCCGCCATTTTGGCAGATTACCTCACCTTCGATCCTAACAGAAAAATTCCTACTTATGTAGTTTGGTCTATTGAGCTAATATTTGAAATATAAAAGTTAATAATGCCATTACGAGCACCATGAAAAATCCCTAAACACGAAATGACATGTGCCACCAACATATATCCGCCATTTTGGCAGATTTCATCACATTCGATCTTAACGAAAAAATTCCTACTTATGTAGTTTGGAGTATTTAACTAAAATCTGAAATAAAAAATTTCGTAATCCAACTACGAGCCCCATGAAAAATCCCTAAACACAAAATGCCATATGCAACGAACATATATCCGCCATTTTGGCCAATTTCCCTACCTTCGATCTTAACAAAAAAATTCATAATAGTGTAGTTTGGAGTATTTAACTAAAATCTGAAATACCAAAGTTCATAATCCCATGACGAGCCCCATGAAAAATCCCTAAACACAAAATGCCATATGCAACGAACATATATCCGCCATTTTGGCCAATTTCCCTACCTTCGATCTTAACAAGAAAATTCATACTAGTGTAGTTTGGAGTATTTAACTAAAATCTAAAATAAAAAATTTCGTGATCCCATTACGAGCCCCATGAAAAATCCCTAAACACGAAATGACATCTGCAACGAACTTATATCCGCCATTTTGGCAGATTACCTCACCTTCGATCCTAACACAAAAATTCCTACTTATGTCGTTTTGTCTATTTAACTAATATTTGAAATAAAAAAGTTCATAATCCCATTACGAGCCCCATGAAAAATCCCTAAACACGAAATGACATGTGCCACCAACATATATCCGCCATTTTGGCAGATTTCCTCACCTCCGATCTTAACAAAAAAATTCCTACTTATGTAGATTGATCTATTTAACTAATATTTACCATAAAAAAGTTCATAATCCCATTACGAGCCCCATGAAAAATCCCTAAACACAAAATGCCATATGCAACGAACATATATCCGCCATTTTGGCATATTTCCCTACCTTCGATCTTAACAAAAAAATTCATACTAGTGTAGTTTGGAGTATTTAACTAAAATCTAAATTAAAAAATTTCGTGATCCCATTACGAGCCCCATGAAAAATCCCTAAACACGAAATGACATCTGCAACGAACATGTATCCGCCATTTTGGCAGATTACCTCACCTTCGATCCTAACAGAAAAATTCCTACTTATGTAGTTTGGTCTATTGAGCTAATATTTGAAATATAAATTTAATAATGCCATTACGAGCACCATGAAGAATCCCTAAACACGAAATGACATGTGCCACCAACATATATCCGCCATTTTGGCAGATTTCATCACATTCGATCTTAACGAAAAAGTTCCTACTTATGTAGTTTGGAGTATTTAACTAAAATCTGAAATAAAAAATTTCGTAATCCAACTACGAGCCCCATGAAAAATCCCTAAACACAAAATGCCATATGCAACGAACATATATCCGCCATTTTGGCCAATTTTCCTACCTTCGATCTTAACAAAAAAATTCATACTAGTGTAGTTTGGAGTATTTAACTAAAACCTAAAATAAAAAATTTCGTGATCCCATTACGAGCCCCATGAAAAATCCCTAAACACGAAATGACATCTGCAACGAACATATATCAGCCATTTTGGCAGATTACCTCACCTTCGATCCTAACAGAAAAATTCCTACTTATGTAGTTTGGTCTATTTAACTAATATTTGAAATAAAAAATTTCATAATCCCATTACGAGCCCCAGGAAAAATCGCTAAACACGAAATGACATGAGCAACCAACATATATCCGCCATTTTGGCAGACTTCCTCACATTCGATCCTAACAAAAAAATTCCTACTTATGTAGCTTGGTCTATTTAACTAAAATCTGAAATACAAAAGTTCATGGTCCCATTACGAGCCCCATGAAAGATCCCTAAAAACAAAATGCCATGTGCAACCAACATATATCCGCCATTTTGGCCAATTTCCCTACCTTCGATCTTAACAAAAAAATTCATACTAGTGTAGTTTGGAGTATTTAACTAAAATCTGAAATACCAAAGTTCATAATCCCATGACGAGCCCCATGAAAAATCCCTAAACACAAAATGCCATATGCAACGAACATATATCCGCCATTTTGGTCAATTTCCCTACCTTCGATCTTAACAAAAAAATTCATACTAGTGTAGTTTGGAGTATTTAACTAAAATCTAAAATAAAAAAGTTCGCGATCCCTTTACGAGCCCCATGAAAAATCCCTAAACACGAAATGACATCTGCAACGAACATATATCCGCCATTTTGGCAGATTACCTCACCTTCGATCCTAACAGAAAAATTCCTACTTATGTAGTTTGGTCTATTGAGCTAATATTTGAAATATAAAAGTTAATAATGCCATTAGGAGCTCCATGAAAAATCCCTAAACACGAAATGACATGTGCCACCAACATATATCCGCCATTTTGGCAGATTTCATCACATTCGATCTTAACAAAAAAATTCCTACTTATGTAGTTTGGACTATTTAACTAATAGTTGAAATAAAAAATTTCATAATCCCATTACGAGCCCCATGAAAAATCCCTAAACACGAAATGACATGTGCAACCAACATATATCCGCCATTTTGGCAGATTTCCTCACCTTCGATCCTAACTAAAAAATTCCTACTTATGTAGTTTGGTCTACTGAACTAATATTTGAAATAAAAAAGTTCGAGATCCCATTACGAGCCCCATGAAAAATCCCTAAACACGAAATGACATCTGCAACGAACATATATCCGCCATTTTGGCCAATTTCCCTACCTTCGAGCTTAACAAAAAAATTCATACTAGTGTAGTTTGGAGTATTTAACTAAAATCTAAATTAAAAAATTTCGTGATCCCATTACGAGCCCCATGAAAAATCCCTAAACACGAAATGACATCTGCAACGAACATATATCCGCCATTTTGGCAGATTACCTCACCTTCGATCCTAACAGAAAAATTCCTACTTAAGTAGTTTGGTCTATTGAGCTAATATTTGAAATATAAATTTAATAATGCCATTACGAGCACCATGAAGAATCCCTAAACACGAAATGACATGTGCCACCAACATATATCCGCCATTTTGGCAGATTTCATCACATTCGATCTTAACGAAAAAGTTCCTACTTATGTAGTTTGGAGTATTTAACTAAAATCTGAAATAAAAAATTTCGTAATCCAACTACGAGCCCCATGAAAAATCCCTAAACACAAAATGCCATATGCAACGAACATATATCCGCCATTTTGGCCAATTTTCCTACCTTCGATCTTAACAAAAAAATTCATACTAGTGTAGTTTGGAGTATTTAACTAAAACCTAAAATAAAAAATTTCGTGATCCCATTACGAGCCCCATGAAAAATCCCTAAACACGAAATGACATCTGCAACGAACATATATCCGCCATTTTGGCAGATTACCTCACCTTCGATCCTAACAGAAAAATTCCTACTTATGTAGTTTGGTCTATTTAACTAATATTTGAAATAAAAAATTTCATAATCCCATTACGAGCCCCAGGAAAAATCGCTAAACACGAAATGACATGAGCAACCAACATATATCCGCCATTTTGGCAGACTTCCTCACATTCGATCCTAACAAAAAAATTCCTACTTATGTAGCTTGGTCTATTTAACTAAAATCTGAAATACAAAAGTTCATGATCCCATTACGAGCCCCATGAAAGATCCTTAAACACAAAATGCCATGTGCAACCAACATATATCCGCCATTTTGGCAGATTACCTCACCTTCGATCCTAACAGAAAAATTCCTACTTATGTAGTTTGGTCTATTTAACTAATATTTGAAATAAAAAATTTCATAATCCCATTACGAGCCCCATGAAAAATCCCTAAACACGAAATGACACGTGCAACCGACATATATCCGCCATTTTGGCAGATTTCCCTAACTTCGATCTTAGCAAAAAAATTCATACTGGTGTAGTTTGGGCTATTAATCTAAAATCTGAAATGAAAAAGTTCGTAAGCCCATTACGAGCCCCATGAAAAATCTCTAAACACGAAATGACATTGTGCAACCAACATATATCCGCCATTTTGGCAGATTTCCTCACCTTCGATCTTAACGAAAAAATTCATACTTATGTAGTTTGGAATATTTAACTAAAATCTGAAATGATAAAGTTCATAATCCCATTACGAGCCCCATGAAAAATCCCTAAACACGAAATGACATGTGCCACCAACATATATCCGCCATTTTGGCAGATTTCCTCACCTTCGATCTTAACGAAAAAATTCATACTTATGTAGTTTGGAATATTTAACTAAAATCTGAAATGATAAAGTTCATAATCCTATTACGAGCCCCATGAAAAATCCCTAAACACGAAGTGACATCTGCAACGAACATATATCCGCCATTTGCGCAGATTACCTCACCTTCGATCTTAACAAAAAAATTCCTACTTATGTAGTTTGGACTATTTAACTAATATCTGAAATAAAAAAGTTCAGAATCCCATTACGAGCCCCATGAAAAATCCCTAAACACGAAATGACATGTGCCACCAACATATATCCGCCATTTTGGCAGATTTCCTCACCTTCGATCTTAACGAAAAAATTCATACTTATGTAGTTTGGAATATTTAACTAAAATCTGAAATGATAAAGTTCATAATCCTATTACGAGCCCCATGAAAAATCCCTAAACACGAAATAACATGTGCCACCAACATATATCCGCCATTTTGGCAGATTTCCTCACCTTCGATCTTAACGAAAAAATTCCTACTTATGTAGTTTGGTCTATTTAACTAATATTTACCATAAAAAAGTTCATAATCCCATAACTAGCCCCATGAAAAATCCCTAAACACGAAATGACATATGCAACGAACATATATCCGCCATTTTGGCAGATTACCTCACCTTCGATCCTAACAGAAAAATTCCTACTTATGTAGTTTGGACTATTTAACTAAAATCTGAAATAAAAAATTTCGTAATCCAACTACGAGCCCCATGAAAAATCCCTAAACACAAAATGACATATGCAACGAACATATATCCGCCATTTTGGCAGATTACCCCACCTTCGATCTTATCAAAAAATTCCTACTTATGTAGTTTGGTCTATTTAACTAATATTTACCATAAAAAAGTTCGTGATCCCATTACGAGCCCCATGAAAAATCCCTAAACACGAAATGACATCTGCAACGAACATATATCCGCCATTTTGGCAGATTACCTCACCTTCGATCCTAACAGAAAAATTCCTACTTATGTAGTTTGGACTATTTAACTAATATTTTAAATAAAAAATTTCATAATCCCATTACGAGCCCCATGACAAATCCCTAAACACGAAATGACATGTGCAACCAACATATATCCGCCATTTTGGCAGATTTTCCCACCTTCGATCTTACAAAAAAAAATCATACTTATGTAGTTTGGAATATTTAACTAAAATCTGAAATAAAAAATTTCGTAATCCAACTACGAACCTTATGAAAAATCCCTAAACACAAAATGACATATGCAACGAACATATATCCGCCATTTTGGCAGATTTCCCCACCTTCGAGCTTAACAAAAAAATTCCTACTTATGTAGTTTGGTCTATTTAACTATTATTTGTAATGAAAAAGTTCATAATCACATTACGAGCCCCATGAAAAATCCCTAAACACGAAATGACATCTGCAACGAACATATATCCGCCATTTGCGCAGATTTCCTCACCTTCGATCTTGACAAATAAATTCCTACTTATGTAGTTTTGACTATTTAACTATTATTTATAATGAAAAAGTTCATAATCCCATTAGGAGCCCCATGAAAAATCCCTAAACACGAAATGACATCTGCATCGGACATATATCCGCCATTTTGGCAGATTTCCTCACCCTCGATCCTAACTAAAAAATTCCTACTTATGTAGTTTGGTCTATTGAACTAATATTTACCATAAAAAAGTTCATAATCCCATTACGAGCCACATGAAAAATCCCTAAACACGAAATGACATGTGCCACCAACATATATCCGCCATTTTGGCAGATTTCCTCACCTTCGATCTTAACGAAAAAATTCCTACTTATGTAGTTTGGTCTATTTAACTAATATTTACCATAAAAAAGTTCATAATCCCATAACTAGCCCCATGAAAAATCCCTAAACACGAAATGACATATGCAACGAACATATATCCGCCATTTTGGCAGATTTCCTCACCTTCGATCTTAACGAAAAAATTCATACTTATGTAGTTTGGAATATTTAAATAAAATCTGACGAGATAAAGTTCATAATCCTATTACGAGCCCCATGAAAAATCCCTAAACACGAAATAACATGTGCCACCAACATATATCCGCCATTTTGGCAGATTTCCTCACCTTCGATCTTAACGAAAAAATTCCTACTTATGTAGTTTGGTCTATTTAACTAATATTTACCATAAAAAAGTTCATAATCCCATAACTAGCCCCATGAAAAATCCCTAAACACGAAATGACATATGCAACGAACATATATCCGCCATTTTGGCAGATTACCTCACCTTCGATCCTAACAGAAAAATTCCTACTTATGTAGTTTGGACTAATTAACTAAAATCTGAAATAAAAAATTTCGTAATCCAACTACGAGCCCCATGAAAAATCCCTAAACACAAAATGACATATGCAACGAACATATATCCGCCATTTTGGCAGATTACCCCACCTTCGATCTTATCAAAAAATTCCTACTTATGTAGTTTGGTCTATTTAACTATTATTTGAAATAAAAAAGTTCGTGATCCCATTACGAGCCCCATGAAAAATCCCTAAACACGAAATGACATCTGCAACGAACATATATCCGCCATTTTGGCAGATTACCTCACCTTCGATCCTAACAGAAAAATTCCTACTTATGTAGTTTGGACTATTTAACTAATATCTGAAATAAAAAAGTTCAGAATCCCATTACGAGCCCCATGAAAAATCCCTAAACACGAAATGACATCTGCAACCAACATATATCCGCCATTTTGGCAGATTTTCCCACCTTCGATCTTACAAAAAAAAATCATACTTATGTAGTTTGGAATATTTAACTAAAATCTGAAATAAAGAATTTCGTAATCCAACTACGAACCCCATGAAAAATCCCTAAACACAAAATGACATATGCAACGAACATATATCCGCCATTTTGGCAGATTTCCCCACCTTCGAGCTTAACAAAAAAATTCCTACTTATGTAGTTTGGTCTATTTAACTATTATTTGTAATGAAAAAGTTCATAATCACATTACGAGCCCCATGAAAAATCCCTAAACACGAAATGACACGTGCAACCGACATATATCCGCCATTTTGGCAGATTTCCCTAACTTCGATCTTAGCAAAAAAATTCATACTGGTGTAGTTTGGGCTATTAATCTAAAATCTGAAATGAAAAAGTTCGTAAGCCCATTACGAGCCCCATGAAAAATCTCTAAACACGAAATGACATTGTGCAACCAACATATATCCGCCATTTTGACAGATTTCCCCACCTTCGATCTTAACAAAAAAATTCATACTGGTGTAGTTTGGACTATTTGACTAAAATCTGCAATAAAAAAGTTCGTAAACCCATTACGAGCCCCATGAAAAATCCCTAAACACGAAATAACACGTGCAACCGACATATATCCGCCATTTTGGCAGATTTCCCTAATTCGATCTTAGCAAAAAAATTCATACTGGTGTAGTTTGGGCTATTAATCTAAAATCTGAAATGAAAAAGTTCGTAAGCCCATTACGAGCCCCATGAAAAATCTCTAAACACGAAATGTCACGTGCAACCGACATATTTCCGCCATTTTGGCAGATTTCCCCACCTTCGATCTTAGCAAAAAAATTCATACTGGAGTAGTTTGGGCTATTTAACTAAAATCTGATATGAAAAAGTTCGTAAGCCCATTACGAGCCCCATGAAAAATCCCTAAACACGAAATGACATTGTGCAACCAACATATATCCGCCATTTTGACAGATTTTCCCACCTTCGATCTTAACAAAAAAATTCATACTGGTGTAGTTTGGACTATTTAACTAAAATCTGCACTGAAAAAGTTCGTAAACCCATTACGAGCCCCATGAAAAATCCCTAAACACGAAATGAAACGTGCAACCGTCATATATCCGCCATTTTGGCAGATTTCCCCAACTTCGATCTTAGCAAAAAAATTCATACTGGTGTAGTTTGGGCTATTTAACTAAAATCTGCAATGAAAAAGTTCGTAAGCCCATTACGAGCCCCATGAAAAATCCCTAAACACGAAATGACATTGTGCAACCAACATATATCCGCCATTTTGGCAGATTTCCCCACCTTCGATCTTAGCAAAAAAATTCATACTGGTGTAGTTTGGACTATTTAACTAATAGTTGAAATAAAAAATTTCATAATCCCATTACGAGCCCCATGAAAAATCCCTAAACACGAAATGACATCTGCAACGAACATATATCCGCCATTTTGGCAGATTTCCTCAGCTTCGATCTTAACGAAAAAATTCATACTTATGTAGTTTGGAATATTTAACTAAAATCTGAAATGATAAAGTTCATAATCCTATTACGAGCCCCATGAAAAATCCCTAAACACGAAGTGACATCTGCAACGAACATATATCCGCCATTTGCGCAGATTACCTCACCTTCGATCTTAACAAAAAAATTCCTACTTATGTAGTTTGGACTATTTAACTAATATCTGAAATAAAAAAGTTCAGAATCCCATTACGAGCCCCATGAAAAATCCCTAAACACGAAATGACATGTGCCACCAACATATATCCGCCATTTTGGCAGATTTCCTCACCTTCGATCTTAACGAAAAAATTCCTACTTATGTAGTTTGGTCTATTTAACTAATAGTTACCATAAAAAAGTTCATAATCCCATAACTAGCCCCATGAAAAATCCCTAAACACAAAATGACATATGCAACGAACATATATCCGCCATTTTGGCAGATTTCCTCACATTCGATCCTAACAAAAAAATTCATACTAGTGTAGTTTAGAGCATTTAACTAAAATCTGAAATAAAAAAGTTCGTGATCCCATTCCGAGCCCCATGAAAAATCCCTAAACACAAAATGACATGTGCAACCAACATATATCCGCCATTTTGGCAGATTTCCTCAGCTTCGATCTTAACGAAAAAATTCATACTTATGTAGTTTGGAATATTTAACTAAAATCTGAAATGATAAAGTTCATAATCCTATTACGAGCCCCATGAAAAATCCCTAAACACGAAATGACATCTGCAACGAACATATATCCGCCATTTTGGCAGATTACCTCACCTTCGATCCTAACAGAAAAATTCCTACTTATGTAATTTGGACTATTTAACTAAAATCTGAAATAAAAAATTTCGTAATCCAACTACGAGCCCCATGAAAAATCCCTAAACACAAAATGACATATGCAACGAACATATATCCGCCATTTTGGCAGATTACCCCACCTTCGATCTTATCAAAAAATTCCTACTTATGTAGTTTGGACTATTTAACTAATATCTGAAATAAAAAAGTTCAGAATCCCATTACGAGCCCCATGAAAAATCCCTAAACACGAAATGACATCTGCAACGAACATATATCCGCCATTTGCGCAGATTTCCTCACCTTCGATCTTGACAAATAAATTCCTACTTGTGTAGTTTTGACTATTTAACTATTATTTATAATGAAAAAGTTCATAATCCCATTATGAGCCCCATGAAAAATCCCTAAACACGAAATGACATCTGCATCGAACATATATCCGCCATTTTGGCAGATTTCCTCACCCTCGATCTTAACGAAAAAATTCCTACTTATGTAGTTTGGTCTATTTAACTATTATTTGTAATGAAAAAGTTCATAATCACATTACGAGCCCCATGAAAAATCCCTAAACACGAAATGACATCTGCAACGAACATATATCCGCCATTTGCGCAGATTTCCTCACCTTCGATCTTGACAAATAAATTCCTACTTATGTAGTTTTGACTATTTAACTATTATTTATAATGAAAAATTTCATAATCCCATTATGAGCCCCATGAAAAATCCCTAAACACGAAATGACATCTGCATCGAACATATATCCGCCATTTTGGCAGATTTCCTCACCCTCGATCCTAACTAAAAAATTCCTACTTATGTAGTTTGGTCTATTGAACTAATATTTACCATAAAAAAGTTCATAATCCCATTACGAGCCCCATGAAAAATCCCTAAACACGAAATGACATGTGCCACCAACATATATCCGCCATTTTGGCAGATTTCCTCACCTTCGATCTTAACGAAAATATTCCTACTTATGTAGTTTGGTCTATTTAACTAATATTTACCATAAAAAAGTTCATAATCCCATAACTAGCCCCATGAAAAATCCCTAAACACGAAATGACATATGCAACGAACATATATCCGCCATTTTGGCAGATTTCCTCACATTCGATCCTAACAAAAAAATTCATACTAGTGTAGTTTGGAGCATTTAACTAAAATCTGAAATAAAAAAGTTCGTGATCCCATTACGAGCCCCATGAAAAATCCCTAAACACAAAATGACATGTGCAACCAACATATATCCGCCATTTTGGCAGATTTTCCCACCTTCGATCTTACCAATAAAATTCATACTTATGTAGTTTGGAATATTTAACTAAAATCTGAAATGATAAAGTTCATAATCCTATTTCGAGCCCCATGAAAAATCCCTAAACACGAAATGACATCTGCAACGAACATATATCCGCCATTTGCGCAGATTTCCACACCTTCGATCTTAACAAAAAATTCCTACTTATGTAGTTTGGACTATTTAACTAATATTTGAAATAAAAAAGTTCATAATCCCATTACGAGCCCCATGAAAAATCCCTAAACACGAAATGACATGTGCCACCAACATATATCCGCCATTTTGGCAGATTTCCTCACCTTCGATCTTAACGAAAAAATTCATACTTATGTAGTTTGGAATATTTAACTAAAATCTGAAATGATAAAGTTCATAATCCTATTACGAGCCCCATGAAAAATCCCTAAACACGAAGTGACATCTGCAACGAACATATATCCGCCATTTGCGCAGATTACCTCACCTTCGATCTTAACAAAAAAATTCCTACTTATGTAGTTTGGACTATTTAACTAATATCTGAAATAAAAAAGTTCAGAATCCCATTACGAGCCCCATGAAAAATCCCTAAACACGAAATGACATGTGCCACCAACATATATCCGCCATTTTGGCAGATTTCCTCACCTTCGATCTTAACGAAAAAATTCATACTTATGTAGTTTGGAATATTTAACTAAAATCTGAAATGATAAAGTTCATAATCCTATTACGAGCCCCATGAAAAATCCCTAAACACGAAATAACATGTGCCACCAACATATATCCGCCATTTTGGCAGATTTCCTCACCTTCGATCTTAACGAAAAAATTCCTACTTATGTAGTTTGGTCTATTTAACTAATATTTACCATAAAAAAGTTCATAATCCCATAACTAGCCCCATGAAAAATCCCTAAACACGAAATGACATATGCAACGAACATATATCCGCCATTTTGGCAGATTACCTCACCTTCGATCCTAACAGAAAAATTCCTACTTATGTAGTTTGGACTATTTAACTAAAATCTGAAATAAAAAATTTCGTAATCCAACTACGAGCCCCATGAAAAATCCCTAAACACAAAATGACATATGCAACGAACATATATCCGCCATTTTGGCAGATTACCCCACCTTCGATCTTATCAAAAAATTCCTACTTATGTAGTTTGGTCTATTTAACTAATATTTACCATAAAAAAGTTCGTGATCCCATTACGAGCCCCATGAAAAATCCCTAAACACGAAATGACATCTGCAACGAACATATATCCGCCATTTTGGCAGATTACCTCACCTTCGATCCTAACAGAAAAATTCCTACTTATGTAGTTTGGACTATTTAACTAATATTTTAAATAAAAAATTTCATAATCCCATTACGAGCCCCATGACAAATCCCTAAACACGAAATGACATGTGCAACCAACATATATCCGCCATTTTGGCAGATTTTCCCACCTTCGATCTTACAAAAAAAAATCATACTTATGTAGTTTGGAATATTTAACTAAAATCTGAAATAAAAAATTTCGTAATCCAACTACGAACCTTATGAAAAATCCCTAAACACAAAATGACATATGCAACGAACATATATCCGCCATTTTGGCAGATTTCCCCACCTTCGAGCTTAACAAAAAAATTCCTACTTATGTAGTTTGGTCTATTTAACTATTATTTGTAATGAAAAAGTTCATAATCACATTACGAGCCCCATGAAAAATCCCTAAACACGAAATGACATCTGCAACGAACATATATCCGCCATTTGCGCAGATTTCCTCACCTTCGATCTTGACAAATAAATTCCTACTTATGTAGTTTTGACTATTTAACTATTATTTATAATGAAAAAGTTCATAATCCCATTAGGAGCCCCATGAAAAATCCCTAAACACGAAATGACATCTGCATCGGACATATATCCGCCATTTTGGCAGATTTCCTCACCCTCGATCCTAACTAAAAAATTCCTACTTATGTAGTTTGGTCTATTGAACTAATATTTACCATAAAAAAGTTCATAATCCCATTACGAGCCACATGAAAAATCCCTAAACACGAAATGACATGTGCCACCAACATATATCCGCCATTTTGGCAGATTTCCTCACCTTCGATCTTAACGAAAAAATTCCTACTTATGTAGTTTGGTCTATTTAACTAATATTTACCATAAAAAAGTTCATAATCCCATAACTAGCCCCATGAAAAATCCCTAAACACGAAATGACATATGCAACGAACATATATCCGCCATTTTGGCAGATTTCCTCACCTTCGATCTTAACGAAGAAATTCATACTTATGTAGTTTGGAATATTTAACTAAAATCTGAAATGATAAAGTTCATAATCCTATTACGAGCCCCATGAAAAATCCCTAAACACGAAATAACATGTGCCACCAACATATATCCGCCATTTTGGCAGATTTCCTCACCTTCGATCTTAACGAAAAAATTCCTACTTATGTAGTTTGGTCTATTTAACTAATATTTACCATAAAAAAGTTCATAATCCCATAACTAGCCCCATGAAAAATCCCTAAACACGAAATGACATATGCAACGAACATATATCCGCCATTTTGGCAGATTACCTCACCTTCGATCCTAACAGAAAAATTCCTACTTATGTAGTTTGGACTAATTAACTAAAATCTGAAATAAAAAATTTCGTAATCCAACTACGAGCCCCATGAAAAATCCCTAAACACAAAATGACATATGCAACGAACATATATCCGCCATTTTGGCAGATTACCCCACCTTCGATCTTATCAAAAAATTCCTACTTATGTAGTTTGGTCTATTTAACTATTATTTGAAATAAAAAAGTTCGTGATCCCATTACGAGCCCCATGAAAAATCCCTAAACACGAAATGACATCTGCAACGAACATATATCCGCCATTTTGGCAGATTACCTCACCTTCGATCCTAACAGAAAAATTCCTACTTATGTAGTTTGGACTATTTAACTAATATTTTAAATAAAAAATTTCATAATCCCATTACGAGCCCCATGACAAATCCCTAAACACGAAATGACATGTGCAACCAACATATATCCGCCATTTTGGCAGATTTTCCCACCTTCGATCTTACAAAAAAAAATCATACTTATGTAGTTTGGAATATTTAACTAAAATCTGAAATAAAAAATTTCGTAATCCAACTACGAACCCCATGAAAAATCCCTAAACACAAAATGACATATGCAACGAACATATATCCGCCATTTTGGCAGATTTCCCCACCTTCGAGCTTAACAAAAAAATTCCTACTTATGTAGTTTGGTCTATTTAACTATTATTTGTAAT
Organism: Muscidifurax raptorellus; assembly: GCA_020010945.3. Lineage (NCBI taxonomy): Eukaryota > Metazoa > Arthropoda > Insecta > Hymenoptera > Pteromalidae > Muscidifurax > Muscidifurax raptorellus. The sequence goes on from CM052078.1 coordinate 23,307,171, forward strand.
GAAAAAGTTCATAATCACATTACGAGCCCCATGAAAAATCCCTAAACACGAAATGACACGTGCAACCGACATATATCCGCCATTTTGGCAGATTTCCCTAACTTCGATCTTAGCAAAAAAATTCATACTGGTGTAGTTTGGGCTATTAATCTAAAATCTGAAATGAAAAAGTTCGTAAGCCCATTACGAGCCCCATGAAAAATCTCTAAACACGAAATGACATTGTGCAACCAACATATATCCGCCATTTTGACAGATTTCCCCACCTTCGATCTTAACAAAAAAATTCATACTGGTGTAGTTTGGACTATTTGACTAAAATCTGCAATAAAAAAGTTCGTAAACCCATTACGAGCCCCATGAAAAATCCCTAAACACGAAATAACACGTGCAACCGACATATATCCGCCATTTTGGCAGATTTCCCTAATTCGATCTTAGCAAAAAAATTCATACTGGTGTAGTTTGGGCTATTAATCTAAAATCTGAAATGAAAAAGTTCGTAAGCCCATTACGAGCCCCATGAAAAATCTCTAAACACGAAATGTCACGTGCAACCGACATATTTCCGCCATTTTGGCAGATTTCCCCACCTTCGATCTTAGCAAAAAAATTCATACTGGAGTAGTTTGGGCTATTTAACTAAAATCTGATATGAAAAAGTTCGTAAGCCCATTACGAGCCCCATGAAAAATCCCTAAACACGAAATGACATTGTGCAACCAACATATATCCGCCATTTTGACAGATTTTCCCACCTTCGATCTTAACAAAAAAATTCATACTGGTGTAGTTTGGACTATTTAACTAAAATCTGCACAGAAAAAGTTCGTAAACCCATTACGAGCCCCATGAAAAATCCCTAAACACGAAATGAAACGTGCAACCGTCATATATCCGCCATTTTGGCAGATTTCCCCACCTTCGATCTTAGCAAAAAAATTCATACTGGTGTAGTTTGGGCTATTTAACTAAAATCTGCAATGAAAAAGTTCGTAAGCCCATTACGAGCCCCATGAAAAATCCCTAAACACGAAATGACATTGTGCAACCAACATATATCCGCCATTTTGGCAGATTTCCCCACCTTCGATCTTAGCAAAAAAATTCATACTGGTGTAGTTTGGACTATTTAACTAATAGTTGAAATAAAAAATTTCATAATCCCATTACGAGCCCCATGAAAAATCCCTAAACACGAAATGACATCTGCAACGAACATATATCCGCCATTTTGGCAGATTTCCTCAGCTTCGATCTTAACGAAAAAATTCATACTTATGTAGTTTGGAATATTTAACTAAAATCTGAAATGATAAAGTTCATAATCCTATTACGAGCCCCATGAAAAATCCCTAAACACGAAGTGACATCTGCAACGAACATATATCCGCCATTTGCGCAGATTACCTCACCTTCGATCTTAACAAAAAAATTCCTACTTATGTAGTTTGGACTATTTAACTAATATCTGAAATAAAAAAGTTCAGAATCCCATTACGAGCCCCATGAAAAATCCCTAAACACGAAATGACATGTGCCACCAACATATATCCGCCATTTTGGCAGATTTCCTCACCTTCGATGTTAACGAAAAAATTCCTACTTATGTAGTTTGGTCTATTTAACTAATAGTTACCATAAAAATTCATAATCCCATAACTAGCCCCATGAAAAATCCCTAAACACAAAATGACATATGCAACGAACATATATCCGCCATTTTGGCAGATTTCCTCACATTCGATCCTAACAAAAAAATTCATACTAGTGTAGTTTAGAGCATTTAACTAAAATCTGAAATAAAAAAGTTCGTGATCCCATTCCGAGCCCCATGAAAAATCCCTAAACACAAAATGACATGTGCAACCAACATATATCCGCCATTTTGGCAGATTTCCTCAGCTTCGATCTTAACGAAAAAATTCATACTTATGTAGTTTGGAATATTTAACTAAAATCTGAAATGATAAAGTTCATAATCCTATTACGAGCCCCATGAAAAATCCCTAAACACGAAATGACATCTGCAACGAACATATATCCGCCATTTTGGCAGATTACCTCACCTTCGATCCTAACAGAAAAATTCCTACTTATGTAATTTGGACTATTTAACTAAAATCTGAAATAAAAAATTTCGTAATCCAACTACGAGCCCCATGAAAAATCCCTAAACACAAAATGACATATGCAACGAACATATATCCGCCATTTTGGCAGATTACCCCACCTTCGATCTTATCAAAAAATTCCTACTTATGTAGTTTGGACTATTTAACTAATATCTGAAATAAAAAAGTTCAGAATCCCATTACGAGCCCCATGAAAAATCCCTAAACACGAAATGACATCTGCAACGAACATATATCCGCCATTTGCGCAGATTTCCTCACCTTCGATCTTGACAAATAAATTCCTACTTGTGTAGTTTTGACTATTTAACTATTATTTATAATGAAAAAGTTCATAATCCCATTATGAGCCCCATGAAAAATCCCTAAACACGAAATGACATCTGCATCGAACATATATCCGCCATTTTGGCAGATTTCCTCACCCTCGATCTTAACGAAAAAATTCCTACTTATGTAGTTTGGTCTATTTAACTATTATTTGTAATGAAAAAGTTCATAATCACATTACGAGCCCCATGAAAAATCCCTAAACACGAAATGACATCTGCAACGAACATATATCCGCCATTTGCGCAGATTTCCTCACCTTCGATCTTGACAAATAAATTCCTACTTATGTAGTTTTGACTATTTAACTATTATTTATAATGAAAAATTTCATAATCCCATTATGAGCCCCATGAAAAATCCCTAAACACGAAATGACATCTGCATCGAACATATATCCGCCATTTTGGCAGATTTCCTCACCCTCGATCCTAACTAAAAAATTCCTACTTATGTAGTTTGGTCTATTGAACTAATATTTACCATAAAAAAGTTCATAATCCCATTACGAGCCCCATGAAAAATCCCTAAACACGAAATGACATGTGCCACCAACATATATCCGCCATTTTGGCAGATTTCCTCACCTTCGATCTTAACGAAAATATTCCTACTTATGTAGTTTGGTCTATTTAACTAATATTTACCATAAAAAAGTTCATAATCCCATAACTAGCCCCATGAAAAATCCCTAAACACGAAATGACATATGCAACGAACATATATCCGCCATTTTGGCAGATTTCCTCACATTCGATCCTAACAAAAAAATTCATACTAGTGTAGTTTGGAGCATTTAACTAAAATCTGAAATAAAAAAGTTCGTGATCCCATTACGAGCCCCATGAAAAATCCCTAAACACAAAATGACATGTGCAACCAACATATATCCGCCATTTTGGCAGATTTTCCCACCTTCGATCTTACCAATAAAATTCATACTTATGTAGTTTGGAATATTTAACTAAAATCTGAAATGATAAAGTTCATAATCCTATTACGAGCCCCATGAAAAATCCCTAAACACGAAATGACATCTGCAACGAACATATATCCGCCATTTGCGCAGATTTCCACACCTTCGATCTTAACAAAAAATTCCTACTTATGTAGTTTGGACTATTTAACTAATATTTGAAATAAAAAAGTTCATAATCCCATTACGAGCCCCATGAAAAATCCCTAAACACGAAATGACATGTGCCACCAACATATATCCGCCATTTTGGCAGATTTCCTCACCTTCGATCTTAACGAAAAAATTCATACTTATGTAGTTTGGAATATTTAACTAAAATCTGAAATGATAAAGTTCATAATCCTATTACGAGCCCCATGAAAAATCCCTAAACACGAAGTGACATCTGCAACGAACATATATCCGCCATTTGCGCAGATTACCTCACCTTCGATCTTAACAAAAAAATTCCTACTTATGTAGTTTGGACTATTTAACTAATATCTGAAATAAAAAAGTTCAGAATCCCATTACGAGCCCCATGAAAAATCCCTAAACACGAAATGACATGTGCCACCAACATATATCCGCCATTTTGGCAGATTTCCTCACCTTCGATCTTAACGAAAAAATTCCTACTTATGTAGTTTGGTCTATTTAACTAATAGTTACCATAAAAAAGTTCATAATCCCATAACTAGCCCCATGAAAAATCCCTAAACACGAAATGACATATGCAACGAACATATATCCGCCATTTTGGCAGATTTCCTCAGCTTCGATCTTAACGAAAAAATTCATACTTATGTAGTTTGGAATATTTAACTAAAATCTGAAATGATAAAGTTCATAATCCTATTACGAGCCCCATGAAAAATCCCTAAACACGAAATGACATCTGCAACGAACATATATCCGCCATTTTGGCAGATTACCTCACCTTCGATCCTAACAGAAAAATTCCTACTTATGTAATTTGGACTATTTAACTAAAATCTGAAATAAAAAATTTCGTAATCCAACTACGAGCCCCATGAAAAATCCCTAAACACAAAATGACATATGCAACGAACATATATCCGCCATTTTGGCAGATTACCCCACCTTCGATCTTATCAAAAAATTCCTACTTATGTAGTTTGGACTATTTAACTAATATCTGAAATAAAAAAGTTCAGAATCCCATTACGAGCCCCATGAAAAATCCCTAAACACGAAATGACATCTGCAACGAACATATATCCGCCATTTGCGCAGATTTCCTCACCTTCGATCTTGACAAATAAATTCCTACTTGTGTAGTTTTGACTATTTAACTATTATTTATAATGAAAAAGTTCATAATCCCATTATGAGCCCCATGAAAAATCCCTAAACACGAAATGACATCTGCATCGAACATATATCCGCCATTTTGGCAGATTTCCTCACCCTCGATCTTAACGAAAAAATTCCTACTTATGTAGTTTGGTCTATTTAACTATTATTTGTAATGAAAAAGTTCATAATCACATTACGAGCCCCATGAAAAATCCCTAAACACGAAATGACATCTGCAACGAACATATATCCGCCATTTGCGCAGATTTCCTCACCTTCGATCTTGACAAATAAATTCCTACTTATGTAGTTTTGACTATTTAACTATTATTTATAATGAAAAAGTTCATAATCCTATTATGAGCCCCATGAAAAATCCCTAAACACGAAATGACATCTGCATCGAACATATATCCGCCATTTTGGCAGATTTCCTCACCCTCGATCCTAACTAAAAAATTCCTACTTATGTAGTTTGGTCTATTGAACTAATATTTACCATAAAAAAGTTCATAATCCCATTACGAGCCCCATGAAAAATCCCTAAACACGAAATGACATGTGCCACCAACATATATCCGCCATTTTGGCAGATTTCCTCACCTTCGATCTTAACGAAAATATTCCTACTTATGTAGTTTGGTCTATTTAACTAATATTTACCATAAAAAAGTTCATAATCCCATAACTAGCCCCATGAAAAATCCCTAAACACGAAATGACATATGCAACGAACATATATCCGCCATTTTGGCAGATTTCCTCACATTCGATCCTAACAAAAAAATTCATACTAGTGTAGTTTGGAGCATTTAACTAAAATCTGAAATAAAAAAGTTCGTGATCCCATTACGAGCCCCATGAAAAATCCCTAAACACAAAATGACATGTGCAACCAACATATATCCGCCATTTTGGCAGATTTCCTCAGCTTCGATCTTAACGAAAAAATTCATACTTATGTAGTTTGGAATATTTAACTAAAATCTGAAATGATAAAGTTCATAATCCTATTACGAGCCCCATGAAAAATCCCTAAACACGAAATGACATCTGCAACGAACATATATCCGCCATTTTGGCAGATTACCTCACCTTCGATCCTAACAGAAAAATTCCTACTTATGTAATTTGGACTATTTAACTAAAATCTGAAATAAAAAATTTCGTAATCCAACTACGAGCCCCATGAAAAATCCCTAAACACAAAATGACATATGCAACGAACATATATCCGCCATTTTGGCAGATTACCCCACCTTCGATCTTATCAAAAAATTCCTACTTATGTAGTTTGGACTATTTAACTAATATCTGAAATAAAAAAGTTCAGAATCCCATTACGAGCCCCATGAAAAATCCCTAAACACGAAATGACATCTGCAACGAACATATATCCGCCATTTGCGCAGATTTCCTCACCTTCGATCTTGACAAATAAATTCCTACTTGTGTAGTTTAGACTATTTAACTATTATTTATAATGAAAAAGTTCATAATCCCATTATGAGCCCCATGAAAAATCCCTAAACACGAAATGACATCTGCATCGAACATATATCCGCCATTTTGGCAGATTTCCTCACCCTCGCTCTTAACGAAAAAATTCCTACTTATGTAGTTTGGTCTATTTAACTATTATTTGTAATGAAAAAGTTCATAATCACATTACGAGCCCCATGAAAAATCCCTAAACACGAAATGACATCTGCAACGAACATATATCCGCCATTTGCGCAGATTTCCTCACCTTCGATCTTGACAAATAAATTCCTACTTATGTAGTTTTGACTATTTAACTATTATTTATAATGAAAAAGTTCATAATCCCATTATGAGCCCCATGAAAAATCCCTAAACACGAAATGACATCTGCATCGAACATATATCCGCCATTTTGGCAGATTTCCTCACCCTCGATCCTAACTAAAAAATTCCTACTTATGTAGTTTGGTCTATTGAACTAATATTTACCATAAAAAAGTTCATAATCCCATTACGAGCCCCATGAAAAATCACTAAACACGAAATGACATGTGCCACCAACATATATCCGCCATTTTGGCAGATTTCCTCACCTTCGATCTTAACGAAAATATTCCTACTTATGTAGTTTGGTCTATTTAACTAATATTTACCATAAAAAAGTTCATAATCCCATAACTAGCCCCATGAAAAATCCCTAAACACGAAATGACATATGCAACGAACATATATCCGCCATTTTGGCAGATTTCCTCACATTCGATCCTAACAAAAAAATTCATACTAGTGTAGTTTGGAGCATTTAACTAAAATCTGAAATAAAAAAGTTCGTGATCCCATTACGAGCCCCATGAAAAATCCCTAAACACAAAATGACATGTGCAACCAACATATATCCGCCATTTTGGCAGATTTTCCCACCTTCGATCTTACCAATAAAATTCATACTTATGTAGTTTGGAATATTTAACTAAAATCTGAAATGATAAAGTTCATAATCCTATTACGAGCCCCATGAAAAATCCCTAAACACGAAATGACATCTGCAACGAACATATATCCGCCATTTGCGCAGATTTCCACACCTTCGATCTTAACAAAAAATTCCTACTTATGTAGTTTGGACTATTTAACTAATATTTGAAATAAAAAAGTTCATAATCCCATTACGAGCCCCATGAAAAATCCCTAAACACGAAATGACATGTGCCACCAACATATATCCGCCATTTTGGCAGATTTCCTCACCTTCGATCCTAACTAAAAAATTCCTACTTATGTAGTTTGGTCTATTGAACTAATATTTACCATAAAAAAGTTCATAATCCCATAACTAGCCCCATGAAAAATCCCTAAACACGAAATGACATATGCAACGAACATATATCCGCCATTTTGGCAGATTACCTCACCTTCGATCCTAACAGAAAAATTCCTACTTATGTAGTTTGGACTATTTAACTAAAATCTGAAATATAAAATTTCGTAATCCAACTACGAGCCCCATGAAAAATCTCTAAACACAAAATGACATATGCAACGAACATATATCCGCCATTTTGGCAGATTTCCCCACCTTCGATCTTAACAAAAAATTCCTACTTATGTAGTTTGGTCTATTTAACTATTATTTGAAATAAAAAAGTTCGTGATCCCATTACGAGCCCCATGAAAAATCCCTAAACACGAAATGACATCTGCAACGAACATATATCCGCCATTTTGGCAGATTACCTCACCTTCGATCCTAACAGAAAAATTCCTACTTATGTAGTTTGGACTATTTAACTAATATTTTAAATAAAAAATTTCATAATCCCATTACGAGCCCCATGACAAATCCCTAAACACGAAATGACATGTGCAACCAACATATATCCGCCATTTTGGCAGATTTTCCCACCTTCAATCTTACCTAAAAAATTCCTACTTATGTAGTTTGGTCTATTTTACTATTATTTGTAATGAAAAAGTTCATAATCCCATAACTAGCCCCATGAAAAATCCCTAAACACGAAATGACATATGCAACGAACATATATCCGCCATTTTGGCAGATTACCTCACCTTCGATCCTAACAGAAAAATTCCTACTTATGTAGTTTGGACTATTTAACTAAAATCTGAAATATAAAATTTCGTAATCCAACTACGAGCCCCATGAAAAATCCCTAAACACAAAATGACATATGCAACGAACATATATCCGCCATTTTGGCAGATTTCCCCACCTTCGATCTTAACAAAAAATTCCTACTTATGTAGTTTGGACTATTTAACTAATATTTTAAATAAAAAATTTCATAATCCCATTACGAGCCCATGAAAAATCCCTAAACACGAAATGACATGTGCAACCAACATATATCCGCCATTTTGGCAGATTTTCCCACCTTCGATCTTACCTAAAAAATTCCTACTTATGTAGTTTGGTCTATTTTACTATTATTTGTAATGAAAAAGTTCATAATCCCATTACGAGCCCCATGAAAAATCCCTAAACACGAAATGACATGTGCCACCAACATATATTTGCCATTTTGGCAGATTTCCTCACCTTCGATCTTAACAAAAAAATTCCTACTTATGTAGTTTGGACTATTTAACTAATAGTTGAAATAAAAAATTTCATAATCCCATTACGAGCCCCATGAAAAATCCCTAAACACGAAATGACATGTGCAACCAACATATATCCGCCATTTTGGCAGATTTGCTCACCTTCGATCTTAACAAAATAATTCCTACTTATGTAGTTTGGACTATTTAACTAATATTTGAAATTAAAAAGTTCGTGATCCCATTATGAGCCCCATGAAAAATCCCTAAACACGAAATGACATCTGCATCGAACATATATCCGCCATTTTGGCAGATTTCCTCACCCTCGATCCTAACTAAAAAATTCCTACTTATGTAGTTTGGTCTATTTAACTATTATTTGTAATGAAAAAGTTCATAATCACATTACGAGCCCCATGAAAAATCCGTAAACACGAAATGACATGAGCAACCAACATATATCCGCCATTTGCGCAGATTTCCTCACCTTCGATCTTGACAAATAAATTCCTACTTGTGTAGTTTTGACTATTTAACTACTATTTATAATGAAAAAGTTCATAATCCCATTATGAGCCCCATGAAAAATCCCTAAACACGAAATGACATCTGCATCGAACATATATCCGCCATTTTGGCAGATTTCCTCACCCTCGATCCTAACTAAAAAATTCCTACTTATGTAGTTTGGTCTATTGAACTAATATTTACCATAAAAAAGTTCATAATCCCATTACGAGCCCCATGAAAAATCCCTAAACACGAAATGACATGTGCCACCAACATATATCCGCCATTTTGGCAGATTTCCTCACCTTCGATCTTAACGAAAAAATTCCTACTTATGTAGTTTGGTCTATTTATCTAATATTTACCATAAAAAAGTTCATAATCCCATAACTAGCCCCATGAAAAATCCCTAAACACGAAATGACATATGCAACGAACATATATCCGCCATTTTGGCAGATTTCCTCACATTCGATCCTAACAAAAAAATTCATACTAGTGTAGTTTGGAGCATTTAACTAAAATCTGAAATAAAAAAGTTCGTGATCCCATTACGAGCCCCATGAAAAATCCCTAAACACAAAATGACATGTGCAACCAACATATATCCGCCATTTTGGCAGATTTTCCCACCTTCGATCTTACCAAAAAAATTCCTACTTATGTAGTTTGGTCTATTTAACTATTATTTGTAATGAAAAAGTTCATAATCCCATTACGAGCCCCATGAAAAATCCCTAAACGCGAAATGACATGTGCCACCAACATATATCCGCCATTTTGGCAGATTTCCTCACCTTCGATCTTAACAAAAAAATTCCTACTTATGTAGTTTGGACTATTTAACTAATAGTTAAAATAAAAAATTTCATAATCCCATTACGAGCCCCATGAAAAATCCCTAAACACGAAATGACATGTGCAACCAACATATATCCGCCATTTTGGCAGATTTGCTCACTTTCGATCTTAACAAAATAATTCCTACTTATGTAGTTTGGACTATTTAACTAATATTTGAAATAAAAAAGTTCGTGATCCCATTACGAGCCCCATGAAAAATCCGTAAACACGAAATGACATGAGCAACCAACATATATCCGCCATTTTGGCAGATTTCCTCACATTCGATCCTAACAAAAAAATTCATGCTAGTGTAGTTTGGAGTATTTAACTAAAATCTGAAATAAAAAATTTCGTGATCCCATTACGAGCCCCATGAAAAATCCCTAAACACAAAATGACATGTGCAACCAACATATATCCGCCATTTTGGCAGATTTTCCCACCTTCGATCTTACCAATAAAATTCATACTTATGTAGTTTGGAATATTTAACTAAAATCTGAAATGATAAAGTTCATAATCCTATTACGAGCCCCATGAAAAATCCCTAAACACGAAATGACATCTGCAACGAACATATATCCGCCATTTGCGCAGATTTCCTCACCTTCGATCTTAACAAAAAAATTCCTACTTATGTAGTTTGGACTATTTAACTAATATTTGAAATAAAAAAGTTCATAATCCCATTACGAGCCTCATGAAAAATCCCTAAACACGAAATGACATGTGCCACCAACATATATCCGCCATTTTGGCAGATTTCCTCACCTTCGATCTTAACGAAAAAATTCATACTTATGTAGTTTGGAATATTTAACTAAAATCTCAAATGATAAATTTCATAATCCTATTACGAGCCCCATGAAAAATCCCTAAACACGAAATAACATGTGCCACCAACATATATCCGCCATTTTGGCAGATTTCCTCACCTTCGATCTTAACAAAAAAATTCCTACTTATGTAGTTTGGTCTATTTAACTAATATTTACCATAAAAAAGTTCATAATCCCATAACTAGCCCCATGAAAAATCCCTAAACACGAAATGACATATGCAACGAACATATATCCGCCATTTTGGCAGATTACCTCACCTTCGATCCTAACAGAAAAATTCCTACTTATGTAGTTTGGACTATTTAACTAAAATCTGAAATAAAAAAATTCGTAATCCAACTACGAGCCCCATGAAAAATCCCTAAACACAAAATGACATATGCAACGAACATATATCCGCCATTTTGGCAGATTACCCCACCTTCGATCTTAACAAAAAAATTCCTACTTATGTAGTTTGGACTATTTAACTAATATTTGAAATAAAAAAGTTCATAATCCCATTACGAGCCTCATGAAAAATCCCTAAACACGAAATGACATGTGCCACCAACATATATCCGCCATTTTGGCAGATTTCCTCACCTTCGATCTTAACGAAAAAATTCATACTTATGTAGTTTGGAATATTTAACTAAAATCTGAAATGATAAAGTTCATAATCCCATTACGAGCCCCATGAAAAATCCCTAAACACGAAATGACATGTGCAACCAACATATATCCGCCATTTTGGCAGATTTGCTCACTTTCGATCTTAACAAAATAATTCCTACTTATGTAGTTTGGACTATTTAACTAATATTTGAAATAAAAAAGTTCGTGATCCCATTACGAGCCCCATGAAAAATCCGTAAACACAAAATGACATGAGCAACCAACATATATCCGCCATTTTGGCAGATTTCCTCACATTCGATCCTAACAAAAAAATTCATACTAGTGTAGTTTGGAGTATTTAACTAAAATCTGAAATAAAAAAGTTCGTGATCCCATTACGAGCCCCATGAAAAATCCCTAAACACAAAATGACATGTGCAACCAACATATATCCGCCATTTTGGCAGATTTTCCCACCTTCGATCTTACCAATAAAATTCATACTTATGTAGTTTGGAATATTTAACTAAAATCTGAAATGATAAAGTTCATAATCCTATTACGAGCCCCATGAAAAATCCCTAAACACGAAATGACATGTGCCACCAACATATATCCGCCATTTTGGCAGATTTTCCCACCTTCGATCTTACCAATAAAATTCATACTTATGTAGTTTGGAATATTTAACTAAAATCTGAAATGATAAAGTTCATAATCCTATTACGAGCCCCATGAAAAATCCCTAAACACGAAATGACATATGCAACGAACATATATCCGCCATTTTGGCAGATTTCCTCACCTTCGATCTTAACGAAAAAATTCATACTTATGTAGTTTGGAATATTTAACTAAAATCTGAAATGATAAAGTTCATAATCCTATTACGAGCCCCATGAAAAATCCCTAAACACGAAATAACATGTGCCACCAACATATATCCACCATTTTGGCAGATTTCCTCACCTTCGATCTTAACGAAAAAATTCCTACTTATGTAGTTTGGTCTATTTAACTAATATTTACCATAAAAAAGTTCATAATCCCATAACTAGCCCCATGAAAAATCCCTAAACACGAAATGACATATGCAACGAACATATATCCGCCATTTTGGCAGATTACCTCACCTTCGATCCTAACAGAAAAATTCCTACTTATGTAGTTTGGACTATTTAACTAAAATCTGAAATAAAAAATTTCGTAATCCAACTACGAGCCCCATGAAAAATCCCTAAACACAAAATGACATATGCAACGAACATATATCCGCCATTTTGGCAGATTACCCCACCTTCGATCTTATCAAAAAATTCCTACTTATGTAGTTTGGTCTATTTAACTATTATTTGAAATAAAAAAGTTCGTGATCCCATTACGAGCCCCATGAAAAATCCCTAAACACGAAATGACATCTGCAACGAACATATATCCGCCATTTTGGCAGATTACCTCACCTTCGATCCTAACAGAAAAATTCCTACTTATGTAGTTTGGACTATTTAACTAATATTTTAAATAAAAAATTTCATAATCCCATTACGAGCCCCATGACAAATCCCTAAACACGAAATGACATGTGCAACCAACATATATCCGCCATTTTGGCAGATTTTCCCACCTTCGATCTTACAAAAAAAAATCATACTTATGTAGTTTGGAATATTTAACTAAAATCTGAAATAAAAAATTTCGTAATCCAACTACGAACCCCATGAAAAATCCCTAAACACAAAATGACATATGCAACGAACATATATCCGCCATTTTGGCAGATTTCCCCACCTTCGAGCTTAACAAAAAAATTCCTACTTATGTAGTTTGGTCTATTTAACTATTATTTGTAATGAAAAATTTCATAATCACATTACGAGCCCCATGAAAAATCCCTAAACACGAAATGACATCTGCAACGAACATATATCCGCCATTTGCGCAGATTTCCTCACCTTCGATCTTGACAAATAAATTCCTACTTATGTAGTTTTGACTATTTAACTATTATTTATAATGAAAAAGTTCATAATCCCATTAGGAGCCCCATGAAAAATCCCTAAACACGAAATGACATCTGCATCGGACATATATCCGCCATTTTGGCAGATTTCCTCACCCTCGATCTTAACGAAAAAATTCCTACTTATGTAGTTTGGTCTATTTAACTAATATTTACCATAAAAAAGTTCATAATCCCATAACTAGCCCCATGAAAAATCCCTAAACACGAAATGACATATGCAACGAACATATATCCGCCATTTTGGCAGATTTCCTCACATTCGATCCTAACAAAAAAATTCATACAAGTGTAGTTTGGAGCATTTAACTAAAATCTGAAATAAAAAAGTTCGTGATCCCATTACGAGCCCCATGAAAAATCCCTAAACACAAAATGACATCTGCAACGAACATATATCCGCCATTTGCGCAGATTTCCTCACCTTCGATCTTAACAGAAAAATTCCTACTTATGTAGTTTGGACTATTTAACTAATATTTGAAATAAAAAAGTTCATAATCCCATTACGAGCCCCATGAAAAATCCCTAAACACGAAATGACATGTGCCACCAACATATATCCGCCATTTTGGCAGATTTCCTCACCTTCGATCTTAACGAAAAAATTCCTACTTATGTAGTTTGGTCTATTTAACTAATATTTACCATAAAAAAGTTCATAATCCCATAACTAGCCCCATGAAAAATCCCTAAACACGAAATGACATATGCAACGAACATATATCCGCCATTTTGGCAGATTTCCTCACATTCGATCCTAACAAAAAAATTCATACAAGTGTAGTTTGGAGCATTTAACTAAAATCTGAAATAAAAAAGTTCGTGATCCCATTACGAGCCCCATGAAAAATCCCTAAACACAAAATGACATCTGCAACGAACATATATCCGCCATTTGCGCTGATTTCCTCACCTTCGATCTTAACAGAAAAATTCCTACTTATGTAGTTTGGACTATTTAACTAATATTTGAAATAAAAAAGTTCATAATCCCATTACGAGCCCCATGAAAAATCCCTAAACACGAAATGACATGTGCCACCAACATATATCCGCCATTTTGGCAGATTTCCTCACCTTCGATCTTAACGAAAAAATTCATACTTATGTAGTTTGGAATATTTAACTAAAATCTGAAATGATAAAGTTCATAATCCTATTACGAGCCATATGAAAAATCCCTAAACACGAAATGACATCTGCAACGAACATATATCCGCCATTTGCGCAGATTTCCTCACCTTCGATCTTAACAAAAAAATTCCTACTTATGTAGTTTGGACTATTTAACTAATATCTGAAATAAAAAAGTTCAGAATCCCATTACGAGCCCCATGAAAAGTCCCTAAACACGAAATAACATGTGCCACCAACATATATCCGACATTTTGGCAGATTTCCTCACCTTCGATCTTAACGAAAAAATTCCTACTTATGTAGTTTGGTCTATTTAACTAATATTTACCATAAAAAAGTTCATAATCCCATTACGAGCCCCATGAAAAATCCCTAAACACGAAATGACATGTGCAACCAACATATATCCGCCATTTTGGCAGATTTCCTCACCTTCGATCCTAACTAAAAAATTCCTACTTATGTAGTTTGGTCTATTGAACTAATATTTACCATAAAAAAGTTCATAATCCCATAACTAGCCCCATGAAAAATCCCTAAACACGAAATGACATATGCAACGAACATATATCCGCCATTTTGGCAGATTACCTCACCTTCGATCCTAACAGAAAAATTCCTACTTATGTAGTTTGGACTATTTAACTAAAATCTGAAATATAAAATTTCGTAATCCAACTACGAGCCCCATGAAAAATCCCTAAACACAAAATGACATATGCAACGAACATATATCCGCCATTTTGGCAGATTTCCCCACCTTCGATCTTAACAAAAAATTCCTACTTATGTAGTTTGGTCTATTTAACTATTATTTGAAATAAAAAAGTTCGTGATCCCATTACGAGCCCCATGAAAAATCCCTAAACACGAAATGACATCTGCAACGAACATATATCCGCCATTTTGGCAGATTACCTCACCTTTGATCCTAACAGAAAAATTCCTACTTATGTAGTTTGGACTATTTAACTAATATTTTAAATAAGAAATTTCATAATCCCATTACGAGCCCCATGAAAAATCCCTAAACACGAAATGACACGTGCAACCGACATATATCCGCCATTTTGGCAGATTTCCCTAACTTCGATCTTAGCAAAAAAATTCATACTGGTGTAGTTTGGGCTATTAATCTAAAATCTGAAATGAAAAAGTTCGTAAGCCCATTACGAGCCCCATGAAAAATCTCTAAACACGAAATGACATTGTGCAACCAACATATATCCGCCATTTTGACAGATTTCCCCACCTTCGATCTTAACAAAAAAATTCATACTGGTGTAGTTTGGACTATTTGACTAAAATCTGCAATAAAAAAGTTCGTAAACCCATTACGAGCCCCATGAAAAATCCCTAAACACGAAATAACACGTGCAACCGACATATATCCGCCATTTTGGCAGATTTCCCTAATTCGATCTTAGCAAAAAAATTCATACTGGTGTAGTTTGGGCTATTAATCTAAAATCTGAAATGAAAAAGTTCGTAAGCCCATTACGAGCCCCATGAAAAATCTCTAAACACGAAATGTCACGTGCAACCGACATATTTCCGCCATTTTGGCAGATTTCCCCACCTTCGATCTTAGCAAAAAAATTCATACTGGAGTAGTTTGGGCTATTTAACTAAAATCTGATATGAAATAGTTCGTAAGCCCATTACGAGCCCCATGAAAAATCCCTAAACACGAAATGACATTGTGCAACCAACATATATCCGCCATTTTGACAGATTTTCCCACCTTCGATCTTAACAAAAAAATTCATACTGGTGTAGTTTGGACTATTTAACTAAAATCTGCACTGAAAAAGTTCGTAAACCCATTACGAGCCCCATGAAAAATCCCTAAACACGAAATGAAACGTGCAACCGTCATATATCCGCCATTTTGGCAGATTTCCCCACCTTCGATCTTAGCAAAAAAATTCATACTGGTGTAGTTTGGACTATTTAACTAATAGTTGAAATAAAAAATTTCATAATCCCATTACGAGCCCCATGAAAAATCCCTAAACACGAAATGACATCTGCAACGAACATATATCCGCCATTTGCGCAGATTTCCTCACCTTCGATCTTAACAAAAAAATTCATACTTATGTAGTTTGGAATATTTAACTAAAATCTGAAATGATAAAGTTCATAATCCTATTACGAGCCCCATGAAAAATCCCTAAACACGAAATGACATCTGCAACGAACATATATCCGCCATTTGCGCAGATTTCCTCACCTTCGATCTTAACAAAAAAATTCCTACTTATGTAGTTTGGACTATTTAACTAATATTTGAAATAAAAAAGTTCATAATCCCATTACGAGCCCCATGAAAAATCCCTAAACACGAAATGACATGTGCCACCAACATATATCCGCCATTTTGGCAGATTTCCTCAGCTTCGATCTTAACGAAAAAATTCATACTTATGTAGTTTGGAATATTTAACTAAAATCTGAAATGATAAAGTTCATAATCCTATTACGAGCCCCATGAAAAATCCCTAAACACGAAGTGACATCTGCAACGAACATATATCCGCCATTTGCGCAGATTACCTCACCTTCGATCTTAACAAAAAAATTCCTACTTATGTAGTTTGGACTATTTAACTAATATCTGAAATAAAAAAGTTCAGAATCCCATTACGAGCCCCATGAAAAATCCCTAAACACGAAATGACATGTGCCACCAACATATATCCGCCATTTTGGCAGATTTCCTCACCTTCGATCTTAACGAAAAAATTCCTACTTATGTAGTTTGGTCTATTTAACTAATATTTACCATAAAAAAGTTCATAATCCCATAACTAGCCCCATGAAAAATCCCTAAACACGAAATGACATATGCAACGAACATATATCCGCCATTTTGGCAGATTTCCTCACATTCGATCCTAACAAAAAAATTCATACTAGTGTAGTTTGGAGCATTTAACTAAAATCTGAAATAAAAAAGTTCGTGATCCCATTCCGAGCCCCATGAAAAATCCCTAAACACAAAATGACATGTGCAACCAACATATATCCGCCATTTTGGCAGATTTCCTCAACTTCGATCTTAACGAAAAAATTCATACTTATGTAGTTTGGAATATTTAACTAAAATCTGAAATGATAAAGTTCATAATCCTATTACGCGCCCCATGAAAAATCCCTAAACACGAAATGACATCTGCAACGAACATATATCCGCCATTTTGGCAGATTACCTCACCTTCGATCCTAACAGAAAAATTCCTACTTATGTAATTTGGACTATTTAACTAAAATCTGAAATAAAAAATTTCGTAATCCAACTACGAGCCCCATGAAAAATCCCTAAACACAAAATGACATATGCAACGAACATATATCCGCCATTTTGGCAGATTACCCCACCTTCGATCTTATCAAAAAATTCCTACTTATGTAGTTTGGACTATTTAACTAATATCTGAAATAAAAAAGTTCAGAATCCCATTACGAGCCCCATGAAAAATCCCTAAACACGATATGACATCTGCAACGAACATATATCCGCCATTTGCGCAGATTTCCTCACCTTCGATCTTGACAAATAAATTCCTACTTGTGTAGTTTTGACTATTTAACTATTATTTATAATGAAAAAGTTCATAATCCCATTATGAGCCCCATGAAAAATCCCTAAACACGAAATGACATCTGCATCGAACATATATCCGCCATTTTGGCAGATTTCCTCACCCTCGATCTTAACGAAAAAATTCCTACTTATGTAGTTTGGTCTATTTAACTATTATTTGTAATGAAAAAGTTCATAATCACATTACGAGCCCCATGAAAAATCCCTAAACACGAAATGACATCTGCAACGAACATATATCCGCCATTTGCGCAGATTTCCTCACCTTCGATCTTGACAAATAAATTCCTACTTATGTAGTTTTGACTATTTAACTATTATTTATAATGAAAAAGTTCATAATCCCATTATGAGCCCCATGAAAAATCCCTAAACACGAAATGACATCTGCATCGAACATATATCCGCCATTTTGGCAGATTTCCTCACCCTCGATCCTAACTAAAAAATTCCTACTTATGTAGTTTGGTCTATTGAACTAATATTTACCATAAAAAAGTTCATAATCCCATTACGAGCCCCATGAAAAATCCCTCAACACGAAATGACATGTGCCACCAACATATATCCGCCATTTTGGCAGATTTCCTCACCTTCGATCTTAACGAAAATATTCCTACTTATGTAGTTTGGTCTATTTAACTAATATTTACCATAAAAAAGTTCATAATCCCATAACTAGCCCCATGAAAAATCCCTAAACACGAAATGACATATGCAACGAACATATATCCGCCATTTTGGCAGATTTCCTCACATTCGATCCTAACAAAAAAATTCATACTAGTGTAGTTTGGAGCATTTAACTAAAATCTGAAATAAAAAAGTTCGTGATCCCATTACGAGCCCCATGAAAAATCCCTAAACACAAAATGACATGTGCAACCAACATATATCCGCCATTTTGGCAGATTTTCCCACCTTCGATCTTACCAATAAAATTCATACTTATGTAGTTTGGAATATTTAACTAAAATCTGAAATGATAAAGTTCATAATCCTATTACGAGCCCCATGAAAAATCCCTAAACACGAAATGACATCTGCAACGAACATATATCCGCCATTTGCGCAGATTTCCACACCTTCGATCTTAACAAAAAAATTCCTACTTATGTAGTTTGGACTATTTAACTAATATTTGAAATAAAAAAGTTCATAATCCCATTACGAGCCCCATGAAAAATCCCTAAACACGAAATGACATGTGCCACCAACATATATCCGCCATTTTGGCAGATTTCCTCACATTCGATCTTAACGAAAAAATTCATACTTATGTAGTTTGGAATATTTAACTAAAATCTGAAATGATAAAGTTCATAATCCTATTACGAGCCATATGAAAAATCCCTAAACACGAAATGACATCTGCAACGAACATATATCCGCCATTTGCGCAGATTTCCTCACCTTCGATCTTAACAAAAAAATTCCTACTTATGTAGTTAGGACTATTTAACTAATATCTGAAATAAAAAAGTTCAGAATCCCATTACGAGCCCCATGAAAAGTCCCTAAACACGAAATAACATGTGCCACCAACATATATCCGCCATTTTGGCAGATTTCCTCACCTTCGATCTTAACGAAAAAATTCCTACTTATGTAGTTTGGTCTATTTAACTAATATTTACCATAAAAAAGTTCATAATCCCATTACGAGCCCCATGAAAAATCCCTAAACACGAAATGACATGTGCAACCAACATATATCCGCCATTTTGGCAGATTTCCTCACCTTCGATCCTAACTAAAAAATTCCTACTTATGTAGTTTGGTCTATTGAACTAATATTTACCATAAAAAAGTTCATAATCCCATAACTAGCCCCATGAAAAATCCCTAAACACGAAATGACATATGCAACGAACATATATCCGCCATTTTGGCAGATTACCTCACCTTTGATCCTAACAGAAAAATTCCTACTTATGTAGTTTGGACTATTTAACTAAAATCTGAAATATAAAATTTCGTAATCCAACTACGAGCCCCATGAAAAATCCCTAAACACAAAATGACATATGCAACGAACATATATCCGCCATTTTGGCAGATTTCCTCACATTCGATCCTAACAAAAAAATTCATACTTATGTAGCTTGGTCTATTTAATTAAAATCTGAAATACAAAAGTTCATGATCCCATTACGAGCCCCATGAAAAATCCCTAAACACAAAATGCCATATGCAACGAACATATATCCGTCATTTTGGCCAATTTCCCTACCTTCGATCTTAACAAAAAAATTCCTACTAGTGTAGTTTGGAGTATTTAACTAAAATCTGAAATAATAAAGTTCATAATCCCATAACCAGCCCCATGAAAAATCCCTAAAAACGAAATGACATGTGCAACCAACATATATCCGCCATTTTGGCAGATTTGCTCACCTTCGATCTTAACAAAATAATTCCTACTTATGTAGTTTGGTCCATTTAACTATTATTTGAAATAAAAAAGTTCGTGTTCCCATTACGAGCCCCATGAAAAATCCCTAAACACGAAATGACATCTGCAACGAACATATATCCGCCATTTTGGCAGATTTCCTCACCTTCGATCTTAACACAAAAATTCCTACTTATGTAGTTTGGACCATTTAACTAAAATCTGAAATAAAAAATTTCGTAATCCAACTTCGAGCCCCATGAAAAATCCCTAAACACAAAATGACATATGCAACGAACATATATCCGCCATTTTGGCAGATTTCCCCACCTTCGTTCTTAACAAAAAATTCCTACCTATGTAGTTTGGTCTATTTAACTATTATTTGAAATAAAAAAGTTCATAATCCCATTACGAGCCCCATGAAAAATCCCTAAACCCGAAATGACATGTGCAACCAACATATATCCGCCATTTTGGCAGATTTTCCCACCTTCGATCTTACCAAAAAAATTCATACTTATGTAGTTTGGACTATTTAACTAATATTTGCAATAAAAAATTTCATAATCCCATTACGAGCCCCATGAAAAAACCCTTAAGGACGAAATGACATGTGCAACGAACATATATCCGCCATTTTGGCAGATTTCCCCACCTTTGATCTTAACAATAAAATTCATGCTAGTGTAGTTTGGACTATTTAACTAATATCTGAAATAAAAAAGTTCGTGATCCCATTACGAGCCCCATGAAAAATTCCTAAACACAAAATGACATATGCAACGAACATATATCCGCCATTTTGGCAGATATCCCCACCTTCGATCTTACCAATAAAATTCATATTTATGTAGTTTGGTCTATTTAACTATTATTTGAAATAAAAAAGTTCGTGATCCCATTACGAGCCCCATGAAAAATCCCTAAACACGAAATGACATGTGCAACCAACATATATCCGCCATTTTGGCAGATTTTCCCACCTTCGATCTTACCAAAAAAATTCATACTTATGTAGTTTGGAATATTTAACTAAAATCTGAAATGATAAAGTTCATAATCCCATTACGAGCCCCATGAAAAATCCCTAAACACGAAATGACATCTGCAACGAACATATATCCGCCATTTCCGCAGATTTCCTCACCTTCGATCTTAACAAAAAAATTCCTACTTATGTAGTTTGGACTATTTAACTAAAATCTGATATAAAAAATTTCGTAATCCAACTACGAGCCCCATGAAAAATCCATAAACACAAAATGACATGTGCAACCAACATATATCCGCCATTTTGGCAGATTTCCTCACCTTCGATCCTAACTAAAAAATTCCTACTTATGTAGTTTGGTCTATTGAGCTAATATTTGAAATATAAAAGTTCAAAATCCCATTACGAGCCCCATGAAAAATCCCTAAACACGAAATGACATGTGCAACCAACATATATCCGCCATTTTGGCAGATTTCATCACATTGGATCCTAACTAAAAAATTCCTACTTATGTAGTGCCTTGCCCCGGATTCTGTCAGTCGGGATTCAGGATTCGGAGGGGGTGAGGTGAGAGATAACTATGTTTGGTTGGTTTTAACAACTATTTATATATTTACAAAACAAGGTGTTCTTATACAGCGTCGTCATTCTCCATCTGCAAACCAAACAAAGTGCGCTTGTTAAAGAAAGACTTATCTCTTTATATCTTATAATCTAAACGGCGGTCGCGGTACTTATTAGGTAACGGAACGGCTCTTAATACTACGCTGGTTATCACTTTACATTAGTTCGCTTACATTAGTTCGCTTATATTATCGCTTATATTTATCGCCGCTAGGTGTCGCTTACTTTCGAGCACGGTGGTTCGGTCGAGTGTGTCCTTCGATGCTTGCGAAGTCCTCGCGAGAACGTGTGCGCACGATCTCGTGTGGACTCGGCACCTGTTCCTATTATCCCCCTACCCTGTGTGCGCACAGCGGTAGGTGGAACGGAGGAACGGCGGTGGAGTGTCTTGCGTGTGGGGTCTCACAGGACCTGATTGAGACGTGTGCGCACGACTCAACCCGGTGCGGTGGTTATCCCTCGTGGCTTCCTTTGCCCTGTGTGCGCACAGCGGCAAATGAAGCGGACGAGTGATGGTGTGCGGATGTGCAGAGCCTGACAGAGACGTGTGCGCACGACTCTGCAAGTCTCTGCAGTCAGTTTCGTGTTCCGATTACCCTGTGTGCGCACAGCGGTAACAGGAATGATCGAAACAGGGCGATGGTGTAGTTTGTGCAGATTCTAGCAGAGACGTGTGCGCACGACTCTGCTAGTATTTGCAGCCGGTTTTCGGGTTCTGATTGCCCTGTGTGCGCACAGCGGCAACAAGAACGGTCGAGTCGGCGGGGTGGTGTAGTGTTGTGTGCGTGGTGGTCATGCAGATTCCAACAGAGACGTGTGCGCACGACTCTGCTGGTATGTGCAGCCGGTTTCGGGTTCTGATTGCCCTGTGTGCGCACAGCGGCAACAAGAACGGTCGAATCGGCGTGGCGGTGAGGCGGTATGCGGGTGGCGGGTGTGCAGATTCTAATAGAGACGTGTGCGCACGACTCTATTAGTATTTGCAGTTGGTTTCGTATTCCGATTGCCCTGTGTGCGCACAGCGGCAACAGGAATGGCTGAAACAACGGAGTGAGGTCTAGGTACGGTTACTTCGGTATCTTTACCGTTACGTGTGCGCACGAAACGGTTAGATATCGATAGTTCCTCTAGAGCTCTCCTAGCGGTGTCGTGTGCGCACGGCAACGCTTGGATCGGGAGCTCTGATCGAACTGCTGCCGTGCTGTCGCGGCTGGGCTTATATAGCCCGAGTCGCTGGCGCCAACGCCCTCTGGTGGTGATTGTGTAGAGTGTTGTTGGTGTATATGTTAGTGCTTACCGTGCTCTTTTCGGTAGTGTGCGTTGTTTCGTTTGCGCCCGTCGTCGGTTTCGTTCGCGGCTATGTTTACGTTATTCGAGCACGTGTTGCTATCCATGAGCACTCGGCTTGTGCTCATGTTATTGTCGTGCGGGTCTGCCTTTCGCTCGCGGTGTTTGTTTGCCTACTTGTATACATTTGCACGAGACTGATGTCTCGTTGCAGTAGTTTGGACTATTTAACTAATATTTGAAATAAAAAAGTTCGTGATCACATTACGAGCCCCATGAAAAATCCCTAAACACGAAATGACATGTGCAACCAACATATATCCGCCATTTTGGCAGATTTTCCCACCTTCGATCTTACCAAAAAAATTCATACTTATGTAGTTTGGAATATTTAACTAAAATCTGAAATGATAAAGTTCATAATCCCATTACGAGCCCCATGAAAAATCCCTAAACACGAAATGACATCTGCAACGAACATATATCCGCCATTTCCGCAGATTTCCTCACCTTCGATCTTAACAAAAAAATTCCTACTAGTGTAGTTTGGACTATTTAACTAATATTTGCAATTAAAAATTTCATAATCCCATTACGAGACCCATGAAAAAACCCTTAAGGACGAAATGACATGTGCAACGAACATATATCCGCCATTTTGGCAGATTTCCCCACCTTTGATCTTAACAATAAAATTCATGCTAGTGTAGTTTGGACTATTTAACTAATATCTGAAATAAAAAAGTTCGTAATCCCATTACGAGCCCCATGACAAATCCCTAAACACGAAATGACATGCGCAACCAACATATATCCGCCATTTTGGCAGATTTCCTCACCTTCGATCATAACAAAAAAATTCCTACTTATGTAGTTTGGACTATTTAACTAAAATCTGAAATAAAAAATTTCGTAATCCAACTACGAGCCCCATGAAAAATCCCTATACACAAAATGACATATGCAACGAACATATATCCGCCATTTTGGCAGATTTCCCCACCTTCGATCTTAACAAGAAAATTCCTACTTATGTAGTTTGGTCTATTAACTATTATTTACCAAAAAAAATTTCATAATCCCATTACGAGCCCCATGAAAAATCCCTAAACACGAAATGACATGTGCAACCAACATATATCCGCCATTTTGGCAGATTTTCCCACCTTCGATCTTACCAAAAAAATTCATACTTATGTAGTTTGGAATATTTAACTAAAATCTGAAATAAAAAAGTTCGTAATCCCATTACGAGCCCCATGACAAATCCCTAAACACGGAATGACATGTGCAACCAACATATATCCGCCATTTTGGCACATTTCCTCACCTTCGATCTTAACAAAAAAATTCCTACTTATGTAGTTTGGTCTATTGAGCTAATATTTGAAATATAAAAGTTCAAAATCCCATTACGAGCCCCATGAAAAATCCCTAAACACGAAATGACATGTGCAACCAACATATATCCGCCATTTTGGCAGATTTCATCACATTCGATCTCAACCAAAAAATTCCTACTTATGTAGTTTGGACTATTTAACTAAAATCTGAAATAAAAAATTTCGTAATCCAACTACGAGCCCCATGAAAAATCCCTATACACAAAATGACATATGCAACGAACATATATCCGCCATTTTGGCAGATTTCCCCACCTTCGATCTTAACAAAAAAATTCCTACTTATGTAGTTTGGTCTATTTAACTATTATTTACCATAAAAAATTTCATAATCCCATTACGAGCCCCATGAAAAATCCCTAAACACGAAATGACATGTGCAACCAACATATATCCGCCATTTTGGCAGATTTTCCCACCTTCGATCTTACCAAAAAAATTCATACTTATGTAGTTTGGAATATTTAACTAAAATCTGAAATAAAAAAGTTCGTAATCCCATTACGAGCCCCATGACAAATCCCTAAACACGGAATGACATGTGCAACCAACATATATCCGCCATTTTGGCACATTTCCTCACCTTCGATCTTAACAAAAAAATTCCTACTTATGTAGTTTGGTCTATTGAGCTAATATTTGAAATATAAAAGTTCAAAATCCCATTACGAGCCCCATGAAAAATCCCTAAACACGAAATGACATGTGCAACCAACATATATCCGCCATTTTGGCAGATTTCATCACATTCGATCTCAACCAAAAAATTCCTAATTATGTAGTTTGGACTATTTAACTAAAATCTCAAATAAAAAATCTCGTAATCCAACTACGAGCCCCATGAAAAATCCCTAAACACAAAATGACATATGCAACGAACATATATCCGCCATTTTGGCAGATTTCCCCACCTTCGATCTTAACAAAAAAATTCCTACTTATGTAGTTTGGTCTATTTAACTATTATTTGTGATGAAAAATTTCATGATCCCATTACGAGCCCCATGAAAAATCCCTAAACACGAAATGACATCTGCAACGAACATATATCCGCCATTTGCGCAGATACCCTCACCTTCGATCTTAACAAATAAATTCCTACTTATGTAGTTTTGACTATTTAACTATTATTTGTAATGAAAAAGTTCATAATCCCATTACGAGCCCCATGAAAAATCCCTAAACACGAAATGACATCTGCAACGAACATATATCCGCCATTTTGGCAGATTTCCTCACCTTCGATCCTAACTAAAACATTCCTACTTATGTAGTTTGGTCTATTGAACTAATATTTACCATAAAAAAGTTCATAATCCCATTACGAGCCCCATGAAAAATACCTAAACACGAAATGACATGTGCCACCAACATATATCCGCCATTTTGGCAGATTTCCTCACCTTCGATCTTAACGAAAAAATTCCTACTTATGTAGTTTGGTCTATTTAACTAATATTTACCATAAAAAAGTTCATAATCCCATAACCAGCCCCATGAAAAATCCCTAACAACTGTCATCAGGACCAGACATGCACGATGACGCACTGCCAAGAAGACAAACAACTGGCTACCACCACCACTACTACCCCCCACCTAAGAACAGCCGTCTCCATAGCAACGGATCGACGTCACCATGGCAACAGCCAATGAGAGCGCAGGAGCGCATGGAGGGGATAGAAGCCACGCCTACTTCCAACAGCAGCGAGCTCAGTCGAGCGAATAGATCAGCAGCCCACATCGAGCCATCGCAGAGAACGGTCGCCACTTTAACCGCGCTACGCGAGAGTCTACCGAGACTTGAATTATTCGGTTATACAGATCTTTTGTAATTTCTACTGCTCGAATTATATCAACATACTACCTTGTTATTTTGAATAAACCTTCAGTCTAAAATTAGAATCAGTGTACTTTTTGTGAAAATCCAAACTTCTATCTATTGAGTACGAGCATCGCTCCAATATTATCCGAACGAGAGGAAGCCAAGGAGAAGACTTCAATACTTCGAACGAGGATTCGCCCTCCTAGTAGAGGAAGCAGAGCGCACGGGACTCCCGGCCCGACAATTCCAGGGAGTGGTGACAGCAGAGCCCAGCAGCCAATCTACCTAACCATCAGCACCAGCCCTTTGCAGGACGAGCTTAAGCCGCCTTAGACCGCTCCACGTTGAGTCCCAGCTGGAAACAACCAAGCTAAGTCTAGTGATTATTTATATATAAAAAATTACTTTACGACGTACGGGACGTAACAGTACCCACTTTATTCAATGGACTTAAAACTACAGGAGAACGTTTCCTAGTTACAATAATCATTGAAACCTGATAAATCTATAGATTTCATGTAGGTGGGACGTGGAAACGACTTCCGTAGCTATATCAACGATACCCATAGGCTTAGAAAGATTGAAATTAAATACCCATCTGTTTGAAATGATCATAAACTTACAGGTGAACGTTACCTAGATGTCATAATCATAGAAGCGTGATAAATCTACGGATACTATGTAGGTTACACTTGGAAATCCTGTGCTATACGCTTGTATATCAAGTACCCACTTTATTCAATGGACTTAAACCTACAGGTGAACGTTTCCTAGTTACAATAATCATTGAAACGTGATAAATCTACGGATACTTCGAGGGTTACACTTGGAAATCCTGTGTTAAACGCTTGGATATCAAGTACGCACTTTATTCAATGAACTTAGACCTACAGGTGAACGTTTCCTAGTCGCAATAAAAATTTTATATTCTTGCAAATTCTATGCATACCAGGTAGGAAATACGTTGAAATGATTACCATGGATTAAGCAACGACACCCATAGGCTTCGAAAGTTTGAAATTAAATACCCTTCTGTTTGAAATGATCATAAACTTACAGGTGAACGTTACCTAGATGTCGTAATCATAGAAGCGTGATAAATCTACGGATACTATGTAGGTTACACTTGGAAATCCTGTGCTATACGGTTGTATATCAAGTACCCCCATTATTCAATGAAATTAGACCTACAGGTGAACGTTTCCTAGTCGCAATAAATATAAAATCGTGCAAATTCTATGCATACTAGGCAGGAAATACGTTGAAACGATTTCCATGGTCTAAGCAACGACACCCATAGACTTCAAAAGTTTGAAATTAAATACCCTTCTGTTTGAAATGATCATAAACTTACAGGTGAACGTTACCTAGATGTCGTAATCATAGAAGCGTGATAAATCTACGGATACTATGTAGGTTACACTTGGAAATCCTGTGCTATACGGTTGTATATCAAGTACCCCCATTATTCAATGAAATTAGACCTACAGGTGAACGTTTCCTAGTCGCAATAAATATAAAATCGTGCAAATTCTATGCATACTAGGCAGGAAATACGTTGAAACGATTTCCATGGTCTAAGCAACGACACCCATAGACTTCAAAAGTTTGAAATTAAATACCCTTCTGTTTGAAATGATCATAAACTTACAGGTGAACGTTACCTAGATGTCGTAATCATAGAAGCGTGATAAATCTACGGATACTATGTAGGTTACACTTGGAAATCCTGTGCTATACGGTAGTATATCAAGTACCCCCTTTATTCAATGAAATTAGACCTACAGGTGAACGTTTCCTTGTTACAATAATCATTGAAACGTGAAATATCTGTGGTTTCCAGGTAGGTAACACGTGGGAACAATTGCCATGGATAAATCAACGTTACCCATAGGGTTAGCAAGGTCGAAATTAAATACCCTTCTGTTTGAAATGATCATAATCGTAGAGGTGAACGTTACCGAGTTGTCATAATCATAGAAACGTGATAAATCTACGGATACTTAGTAGGTTACACTTGGAAATCCTGTGTTAAACGCTTGGATATCAAGTACGCACTTTATTCAATGGACTTAAAACTAGACTGAACGTTTCCTAATTACAATAATCATTGAAACGTGATAAATCTGTAGATTCCAGGTAGGTAACACGTGGGAACGATTACCATGGATAAATCAACGATACCCATAGGCTTAGAAAGATTAAAATTCAATACCCTTCTGTTTGAAATGATCATAAACTTACAGGTGAACGTTTCCTAGTAGCAATAAACATAAAATCGTGTTAATTCTATGCATACCAGGTAGGCAAAACGAGGGAACGATTTCGATGGATAAATCAACGACACCCATAGGCTTAGAAAGGTATGAAATTAAATACCCTTCTGTTTGAAATGATCTTAAACTTAAAGGTTAACGTTTCCTAGTTGGCATAATCAGGGAAATTCGGTAAATCTACGAACACTACGTAGGTTACACTTGGAAATCCTGTGGTCAACGCTTTGATATCAAGTACCCACTTTATTCAATGAAATTAGACCTACATAATCATAGGAATCTACAGATTTATCACTTTTCAACGATTATTGTAACAAGGAAACGTTCACCTGTAGGTCTAATTTCATTGAATAAAGGGGGGTACTTGATATACAAGCGTATAGCACAGGATTTCCAAGTGTAACCTACATAGTATCCGTAGATTTATCACGCTTCTATGATTATGACATCTAGGTAACGTTCACCTGTAAGTTTATGATCATTTCAAACAGAAGGGTATTGAATTTTAATCTTTCTAAGCCTATGGGTATCGTTGATTTATCCATGGTAATCGTTCCCACGTGTTACCTACCTGGAATTTACAGATTTATCACATATCAATGATTATTGTAACGAGGAAACGTTCAGCTGTAGTTTTAAGTCCATTGAATAAAGTGGGTACTTGATATCCAAGCGTTTAACACAGGATTTCCAAGTGTAACCTACGAAGTATCCGTAGATTTATCACGTTTCTATGATTATGACAACTCGGTAACGTTCACCTCTACGATTATGATCATTTCAAACAGATGGGTATATAATTTCGACTTTTCTAAGCCTATGGGTATCGTTGATTTATCCATGGTAATCGTTCACAAGTGTTACCTACCTGGAATCCACAGATTTATCACTTCTTAATGATTATTGTAACAAGGAAACGTTCACCTGTAGGTCTAATTTCATTGAAAAAAGTGGGTACTTGATATACAAGCGTATATCAGAGGATTTCCAAGTGTAACCTACGAAGTATCCGTAGATTTATCACGTTTCTATGAATATGATATCTAGGAAACGTTCACCTCTACGATTATGATCATTTAAAACAGATGGGTATATAATTTCGACCTTTCTATGCCTATGGGTATCGTTGATTTATCCATGGTATTCGTTCCCACGTGTTACCTACCTGGAATCCACAGATTTATCACTTTTCAACGATTATTGTAACAAGGAAACGTTCTCCTGTAGGTCTAATTTCATTGAATAAAGGGGGTACTTGATATACAAGCGTATAGCACAGGATTTCCAAGTGTAACCTACATAGTATCCGTAGATTTATCACATTTCTATGATTATGACATTTAGGAAACATTCACCTGTAAGTTTATGATCATTCCAAACAGATGGCTATTTAATTTCGACCTCCCTAACCCTATGGGTATCGTTGATTTATCCATGGCAATTGTTCCCACGTGTTACCTACCTGAAATCTACAGATTTATCACGTTTCAATGATTATTGTAACTGGGAAACGTTCAGCTGTAGTTTTAAGTCCATTGAATAAAGTGGGTACTTGATATCCAAACGTTTAACACAGGATTTCCAAGTGTAACCTACATAGTATCCGTAGATTTATCACGTTTCAATGATTATGACATCTAGGAAACTTTCACCTGTACGTTTATGATCATTTCAAACAGAAGGATATTTAATTTCAATCTTTCTAAGCCTATGGGTGTCGTTGTTTGATCCACGGAAGTCGTTTCAACGTATTTCCTACCTGCTATGCATAGAATTTGCACGATTTTATATTTATTGCGACTAGGAAACGTTCACCTGTACGTCTAAGTCCTTTGAATAAAGTGAATACTTGATATACAAGCGTATAGCACAGGATTTCCAAGTGTAACCTACATAGTATCCGTAGATTTATCACGTTTCTATGATTATGACATCTAGGAAACGTTCACCTGTACGTTTATGATCATTTCAAAGAGAAGGATATTTAATTTCAAACTTTCGAAGCCTATGGGTGTCGTTGCTTAATCCATGGAAATCGTTTCAACGTATTTCCTACCTGGTATGCATAGAATTTGCACGATTTTATATTTATTGCGACTAGGAAACGTTCACCTGTAGGTCTAAGTCCTTTGAATAAAGTGAATACTTGATATACAAGCGTATAGCACAGGATTTCCAAGTGTAACCTACATAGTATCCGTAGATTTATCACGTTTCTGTGATTATGACATCTAGGAAACTTTCACCTCTACGATTATGATCATTTCAAATAGATGGGTATTTAATTTCGACCTTGCTAACCCTATGGGTATCGTTGATTTATCCATGGTAATTGTTCCCACGTGTTACCTACCTGGAAATCACAGATATTTTACGATTCAATGATTATTGTAACAAGGAAACGTTCACCTGTAGGTCTAATTTCGTTGAATAAAGTGGGTACTTGATATCCAACCGTTTAACACAGGATTTTCAAGTGTAACCTACACAGTATCCGTAGATTTATCACGTTTCTATGATTATGACATCTAGGAAACTTGCACCTGTAAGTTTATGATCATTTCAAACAGAAGGATATTTAATTTTAATCTTTCTAAGCCTATGCGTATCGTTGATTTATCCACGGTAATCGTTCCCAAGTGTTACCTACCTGGAATCCACAGATTTATCACTTTTCAATGATTATTGTAACAAGGAAACGTTCACCTGTAAGTCTAATTTCATTGAATAAAGTGGGTACTTGATATACAAGCGTATAGCACAGGATTTCCAAGTGTAACCTACATAGTATCCGCAGATTTATCACGCTTCTATGATTATGACATCTAGGAAACGTTCACCTGTAAGTTTATGATCATTTCAAACAGAAGGGTATTTAATTTTAATCTTTCTAAGCCTATGCGTATCGTTGATTTATCCACAGTAATCATTCCCAAGTGTTACCTACCTGGAATCCACAGATTTATCACATTTCAATGATTATTGTAACAAGGAAACGTTCACCTGTAAGTCTAATTTTATTGAATAAAGTGGGCACTTGATATACAAGCGTATAGCAGAGGATTTCCAAGTGTAACCTACATAGTATCCGTAGATTTATCACGCTTCTATGATTATGACATCTAGGTAACGTTCACATGTAAGTTTACGATCATTTCAAACAGAAGGGTATTTAATTCTAATCTTTCTAAGCCTATGCGTATCGTTGATTTATCCACGTTAATCGTTCCCAAGTGTTACCTACCTGGAATCCATAGATTTATCAGGTTTCAATGATTATTGTAACTAGGAAACGATCACCGGTAGTTTTAAGTCCTTTGAATAAAGTCGGTACTTGATATCCAAGCGTATAGCACAGGATTTCCAAGTGTAACCTACATAGTATCCGTCGATTTATCACGTTTCTATGATTATGACATCTAGGAAACGTTCACCTGTAAGTTTATGATAATTTCAAACAGAAGGGTATTTAATTTCAATCTTTCTAAGCCTATGTGTGTCGTTCTTGATTCATGGAAGTCGTTTCAACGTATTTCCTACCTAGTATGCATAGAATTTGCACGATTTTATATTTATTGCGACTAGGAAACGTTCACCTGTAGGTCTAATTTCATTGAATAAGGTGGGTACTTGATATACAAGCGTATAGCAGAGGATTTCCAAGTGTAACCTACATAGTATCCGTCGATTTATCACGTTTCTATGATTATGACATCTAGGAAACGTCCACCTGTAAGTTTATGATCATTTCAAACAGAAGGGTATTTAAATTCAATATTTCTAAGCCTATGGGTGTGGTTGCTTGATCCATGGAAGTCGTTTCAACGTATTTCCTACCTGGTATGCATAGAATTACCACGATTTTATGTTTATTGCAACTAGGAAACGTTCACCTGTAGGTCTAATTTCGTTGAATAAAGTGGGTACTTGATATCCAACCGTTTAACACAGGATTTTCAAGTATAACCTACGAAGTATCCGTAGATTTATCACGTTTCTATGATTTTGAAAACTCGGTAACGTTCACCTCTACGATTATGATCATTTCAAACAGATGGGTATATAATTTCGACCTTTCTAAGCCTATGGGTATCGTTGATTTAGATACGGAAGTCTTATCCACGTCCCACCTACCTGGAATCCATAGATTTATCAGGTTTCAATGATTATTGTAACTAGGAAACGTTCACCTGTAGATTTAAGTCCTTTGAATAAAGACGGTACTTGATATCCAAGCGTATAGCACAGGATTTCCAAGTGTAACCTACATAGTATCCGTAGATTTATTACGTTTCTATGATTATGACAACTCGGTAACGTTCACCTCTACGATTATGATCATTTCAAACAGAAGGGTATTTAATTTCAATCTTTCTAAGCCTATGGGTATCGTTAATTTAGCTATGGAAGTCGTTTCCAAGCGTTTAGCACAGGATTTCCAACTGTAACCTACGTAGTATCCGTAGATTTATCACATTTCTATGATTATGACACTTAGGAATCGTTCACCTGTAAGTTTATGATCATTTCAAACAGATGGCTATTTAATTTCGACCTCCCTAACCCTATAGGTATCGTTGATTTATCCATGGCAATAGTTCCCACGTATTACCTACCTGGAATCCACAGATTTATCACGTATCAATGATTATTGTAACTAGGAAACGTTCAGCTGTAGTTTTAAGTCCATTGAATAAAGTGGGTACATGATATCAAAGCGTTTACCACAGGATTTCCAAGTGTAACCTACATAGTATCCGTAGATTTATCACGTTTCTATGATTATGACAACTCGGAAACGTTCACCTGTACGTTTATGATCATTTCAAACAGATGGTTATATAATTTCGACCTTTCAAAGCCTATGGGTATCGTTGATTTAGATACGGAAGTCTCATCCACGGCCCACCTACCTGGAATCCATAGATTTATCAGGTTTCAATGATTACTGTAACTAGGAAAGGTACTTCATATCCAAGCGTATAGCATAGGATTTCCAAGTGTAACCTACATAGTATCCGTAGATTTATCACGTTTCTACGATTATGACATCTAGGAAACGTTCACCTGTAATTTTATGATCATTTCAAACAGAAGGGTGTTTAATTTCAATCTTTCGAAGCCTATGGGTGTAGTTGCTTAATGCATGGAAATCGTTTCAACGTATTTCCTACCTGGTATGCATAGAATTTGCACGATTTTATAGTTATTGTGACTAGGAAACGTTCACCTGTAGGTCTAAGTTCATTGAATAAAGTGGGTACTTGATATCCAAGCGTTTAACACAGGATTTCCAAGTGTAACCTACGAAGTATCCGTAGAATTATCACGTTTCTATGATTATGATAACTCGGTAACGTTCACCTCTACGATTATGATCATTTCAAACAGATGGTTATATAATTTCGACCTTTCTAAGCCTATGGGTATTGTTGATTTAGAGACGGAAGTCTTATCCACGTCCCACCTACCTGGAATCCATAGATTTATCAGGTTTCAATGATTATTGTAACTAGGAAACGTTCACCTGTAGTTTTAAGTCCTTTGAATTAAGTCGGTACTTGATTTCCAAGCGTATAGCACAGGATTTCCAAGTGTAACCTACATAGTATCCGTAGATTTATCACGTTTCTATGATTTCGACATCTGGGAAACGTTCACCTGTAAGTTTATGATCATTTCAAACAGATGGGTATATAATTTCGACCTTTCTAAGCATATGGGTATCGTTGATTTATCCATGGTAATCGTTCCCAAGTGTTACCTACCTGGAATCCACAGATTTATCACTTTTCAATGATTATTGTAACAAGGAAACGTTCACCTGTAGGTCTAATTTCATTGAATAAAGTGGGTACTTGATATACAAGCGTATATCAGAGGATTTCCAAGTGTAACCTACATAGTATCGGTAGATTTATCACGTTTCTATGATTATGACAACTCGGTAACGTTCACCTCTACGTTTATGATCATTTAAAACAGATGGGTATATAATTTCGACCTTTCTAAGCATATGGGTATCGTTGATTTATCCATGGCAATTGTTCCCACGTGTTACCTACCTGAAATCTACAGATTTATCACGTTTCAATGATTATTGTAACTGGGAAACGTTCAGCTGTAGTTTTAAGTCCATTGAATAAAGTGGGTACTTGATATCCAAACGTTTAACACAGGATTTCCAAGTGTAACCTACATAGTATCCGTAGATTTATCACGTTTCAATGATTATGACATCTAGGAAACTTTCACCTGTACGTTTATGATCATTTCAAACAGAAGGATATTTAATTTCAATCTTTCTAAGCCTATGGGTGTCGTTGTTTGATCCACGGAAGTCGTTTCAACGTATTTCCTACCTGCTATGCATAGAATTTGCACGATTTTATATTTATTGCGACTAGGAAACGTTCACCTGTACGTCTAAGTCCTTTGAATAAAGTGAATACTTGATATACAAGCGTATAGCACAGGATTTCCAAGTGTAACCTACATAGTATCCGTAGATTTATCACGTTTCTATGATTATGACATCTAGGAAACGTTCACCTGTACGTTTATGATCATTTCAAAGAGAAGGATATTTAATTTCAAACTTTCGAAGCCTATGGGTGTCGTTGCTTAATCCATGGAAATCGTTTCAACGTATTTCCTACCTGGTATGCATAGAATTTGCACGATTTTATATTTATTGCGACTAGGAAACGTTCACCTGTAGGTCTAAGTCCTTTGAATAAAGTGAATACTTGATATACAAGCGTATAGCACAGGATTTCCAAGTGTAACCTACATAGTATCCGTAGATTTATCACGTTTCTGTGATTATGACATCTAGGAAACTTTCACCTCTACGATTATGATCATTTCAAATAGATGGGTATTTAATTTCGACCTTGCTAACCCTATGGGTATCGTTGATTTACCCATGGTAATTGTTCCCACGTGTTACCTACCTGGAAATCACAGATATTTCACGATTCAATGATTATTGTAACAAGGAAACGTTCACCTGTAGGTCTAATTTCGTTGAATAAAGTGGGTACTTGATATCCAACCGTTTAACACAGGATTTTCAAGTGTAACCTACACAGTATCAGTAGATTTATCACGTTTCTATGATTATGACATCTAGGAAACTTGCACCTGTAAGTTTATGATCATTTCAAACAGAAGGATATTTAATTTTAATCTTTCTAAGCCTATGCGTATCGTTGATTTATCCACGGTAATCGTTCCCAAGTGTTACCTACCTGGAATCCACAGATTTATCACTTTTCAATGATTATTGTAACAAGGAAACGTTCACCTGTAAGTCTAATTTCATTGAATAAAGTGGGTACTTGATATACAAGCGTATAGCACAGGATTTCCAAGTGTAACCTACATAGTATCCGCAGATTTATCACGCTTCTATGATTATGACATCTAGGAAACGTTCACCTGTAAGTTTATGATCATTTCAAACAGAAGGGTATTTAATTTTAATCTTTCTAAGCCTATGCGTATCGTTGATTTATCCACAGTAATCATTCCCAAGTGTTACCTACCTGGAATCCACAGATTTATCACATTTCAATGATTATTGTAACAAGGAAACGTTCACCTGTAAGTCTAATTTTATTGAATAAAGTTGGCACTTGATATACAAGCGTATAGCAGAGGATTTCCAAGTGTAACCTACATAGTATCCGTAGATTTATCACGCTTCTATGATTATGACATCTAGGTAACGTTCACATGTAAGTTTATGATCATTTCAAACAGAAGGGTATTTAATTCTAATCTTTCTAAGCCTATGCGTATCGTTGATTTATCCACGTTAATCGTTCCCAAGTGTTACCTACCTGGAATCCATAGATTTATCAGGTTTCAATGATTATTGTAACTAGGAAACGATCACCGGTAGTTTTAAGTCCTTTGAATAAAGTCGGTACTTGATATCCAAGCGTATAGCACAGGATTTCCAAGTGTAACCTACATAGTATCCGTCGATTTATCACGTTTCTATGATTATGACATCTAGGAAACGTTCACCTGTAAGTTTATGATAATTTCAAACAGAAGGGTATTTAATTTCAATCTTTCTAAGCCTATTGGTGTCGTTCTTGATTCATGGAAGTCGTTTCAACGTATTTCCTACCTAGTATGCATAGAATTTGCACGATTTTATATTTATTGCGACTAGGAAACGTTCACCTGTAGGTCTAATTTCATTGAATAAGGTGGGTACTTGATATACAAGCATATAGCAGAGGATTTCCAAGTGTAACCTACATAGTATCCGTCGATTTATCACGTTTCTATGATTATGACATCTAGGAAACGTCCACCTGTAAGTTTATGATCATTTCAAACAGAAGGGTATTTAAATTCAATATTTCTAAGCCTATGGGTGTGGTTGCTTGATCCATGGAAGTCGTTTCAACGTATTTCCTACCTGGTATGCATAGAATTACCACGATTTTATGTTTATTGCAACTAGGAAACGTTCACCTGTAGGTCTAATTTCGTTGAATAAAGTGGGTACTTGATATCCAACCGTTTAACACAGGATTTTCAAGTATAACCTACGAAGTATCCGTAGATTTATCACGTTTCTATGATTTTGAAAACTCGGTAACGTTCACCTCTACGATTATGATCATTTCAAACAGATGGGTATATAATTTCGACCTTTCTAAGCCTATGGGTATCGTTGATTTAGATACGGAAGTCTTATCCACGTCCCACCTACCTGGAATCCATAGATTTATCAGGTTTCAATGATTATTGTAACTAGGAAACGTTCACCTGTAGATTTAAGTCCTTTGAATAAAGACGGTACTTGATATCCAAGCGTATAGCACAGGATTTCCAAGTGTAACCTACATAGTATCCGTAGATTTATTACGTTTCTATGATTATGACAACTCGGTAACGTTCACCTCTACGATTATGATCATTTCAAACAGAAGGGTATTTAATTTCAATCTTTCTAAGCCTATGGGTATCGTTAATTTAGCTATGGAAGTCGTTTCCAAGCGTTTAGCACAGGATTTCCAACTGTAACCTACGTAGTATCCGTAGATTTATCACATTTCTATGATTATGACACTTAGGAATCGTTCACCTGTAAGTTTATGATCATTTCAAACAGATGGCTATTTAATTTCGACCTCCCTAACCCTATAGGTATCGTTGATTTATCCATGGCAATAGTTCCCACGTATTACCTACCTGGAATCCACAGATTTATCACGTATCAATGATTATTGTAACTAGGAAACGTTCAGCTGTAGTTTTAAGTCCATTGAATAAAGTGGGTACTTGATATCAAAGCGTTTACCACAGGATTTCCAAGTGTAACCTACATAGTATCCGTAGATTTATCACGTTTCTATGATTATGACAACTCGGAAACGTTCACCTGTACGTTTATGATCATTTCAAACAGATGGTTATATAATTTCGACCTTTCAAAGCCTATGGGTATCGTTGATTTAGATACGGAAGTCTCATCCACGGCCCACCTACCTGGAATCCATAGATTTATCAGGTTTCAATGATTACTGTAACTAGGAAAGGTACTTCATATCCAAGCGTATAGCATAGGATTTCCAAGTGTAACCTACATAGTATCCGTAGATTTATCACGTTTCTACGATTATGACATCTAGGAAACGTTCACCTGTAATTTTATGATCATTTCAAACAGAAGGGTGTTTAATTTCAATCTTTCGAAGCCTATGGGTGTAGTTGCTTAATGCATGGAAATCGTTTCAACGTATTTCCTACCTGGTATGCATAGAATTTGCACGATTTTATAGTTATTGTGACTAGGAAACGTTCACCTGTAGGTCTAAGTTCATTGAATAAAGTGGGTACTTGATATCCAAGCGTTTAACACAGGATTTCCAAGTGTAACCTACGAAGTATCCGTAGAATTATCACGTTTCTATGATTATGATAACTCGGTAACGTTCACCTCTACGATTATGATCATTTCAAACAGATGGTTATATAATTTCGACCTTTCTAAGCCTATGGGTATTGTTGATTTAGAGACGGAAGTCTTATCCACGTCCCACCTACCTGGAATCCATAGATTTATCAGGTTTCAATGATTATTGTAACTAGGAAACGTTCACCTGTAGTTTTAAGTCCTTTGAATTAAGTCGGTACTTGATTTCCAAGCGTATAGCACAGGATTTCCAAGTGTAACCTACATAGTATCCGTAGATTTATCACGTTTCTATGATTATGATATCTAGGAAACGTTCACTTCTACGATTATGATCATTTAAAACAAATGAGTATATAATTTCGACCTTTCTAAGCATATGGGTATGTTTGATTTATCCATGGTAATCGTTCCCAAGTGTTACCTACCTGGAATCCACAGATTTATCACTTTTCAATGATTATTGTAACAAGGAAACGTACACCTGTAGGTCTAATTTCATTGAATAAAGTGGGTACTTGATATCCAAGCGTATAGCACAGGATTTCCAAGTGTAACCTACATAGTATCCGTCGATTTATCCCGTTTCTATGATTATGACAACTCGGTAACGTTCACCTCTACGTTTATGATCATTTCAAACAGAAGGGTATTTAATTTCGACCTTTCGAAGCCTATGGGTATCGTTGATTTAGATACGGAAGTCTTATCCACGTCCCACTTACCTGGAATCCATAGATTTATCAGGTTTCAAAGATTATTGTAACTAGGAAACGTTCACCTGTAGTTTTAAGTCCTTTGAATTAAGTCGGTACTTGATTTCCAAGCGTATAGCACAGGATTTCCAAGTGTAACCTACATAGTATCCGTAGATTTATCACGTTTCTATGATTACGACATCTAGGAAACGTTCACCTGTAAGTTTATGATCATTTCAAACAGATGGGTATATAATTTCGACCTTTCTAAGCATATGGGTATCGTTGATTTATCCATGGCAATCGTTCCCAAGTGTTACCTACCTGGAATCCACAGATTTATCACTTTTCAATGATTATTGTAACTGGGAAACGTTCAGCAGTAGTTTTAAGTCCATTGAATAAAGTGGGTACTTGATATCCAACCGTTTAACACAGGATTTCCAAGTGTAACCTACATAGTATCCGTAGATTTATCACGTTTCTATGATTATGACAACTCGGTAACGTTCACCTCTACGATTATGATCATTTCAAACAGATGGTTATATAATTTCGACCTTTCGAAGCCTATGGGTATCTTTGATTTAGATACGGAAGTCTTATCCACGTCCCACTTACCTGGAATCCATAGATTTATCAGGTTTCAAAGATTATTGTAACTAGGAAACGTTCACCTGTAGTTTAAAGTCCTTTGAATTAAGTCGGTACTTGATTTCCAAGCGTATAGCACAGGATTTCCAAGCGTATAGCACAGGATTTCCAAGTGTAACCTACATAGTATCCGTAGATTTATCACGTTTCTATGATTACGACATCTAGGAAACGTTCACCTGTAAGTTTATGATCATTTCAAACAGATGGGTATATAATTTCGACCTTTCTAAGCATATGGGTATCGTTGATTTATCCATGGCAATCGTTACCAAGTGTTACCTACCTGGAATCCACAGATTTATCACTTTTCAATGATTATTGTAACTGGGAAACGTTCAGCAGTAGTTTTAAGTCCATTGAATAAAGTGGGTACTTGATATCCAACCGTTTAACACAGGATTTCCAAGTGTAACCTACATAGTATCCGTAGATTTATCACGTTTCAATGATTATGACATCTAGGAAACTTTCACCTGTACGTTTATGATCATTTCAAACAGAAGGATATTTAATTTCAATCTTTCTAAGCCTATGGGTGTCGTTGCTTAATCCATGGAAATCGTTTCAACGTATTTCCTACCTGGTATGCATAGAATTTGCACGATTTTATATTTATTGCGACTAGGAAACGTTCACCTGTAGGTCTAAGTCCTTTGAATAAAGTGAATACTTGATATACAAGCGTATAGCACAGGATTTCCAAGTGTAACCTACATAGTATCCGTAGATTTATCACGTTTCTGTGATTATGACATCTAGGAAACTTTCACCTCTACGATTATGATCATTTCAAATAGATGGGTATTTAATTTCGACCTTGCTAACCCTATGGGTATCGTTGATTTATCCATGGTAATTGTTCCCACGTGTTACCTACCTGGAAATCACAGATATTTCACGATTCAATGATTATTGTAACAAGGAAACGTTCACCTGTAGGTCTAATTTCGTTGAATAAAGTGGGTACTTGATATCCAACCGTTTAACACAGGATTTTCAAGTGTAACCTACACAGTATCCGTAGATTTATCACGTTTCTATGATTATGACATCTAGGAAACTTGCACCTGTAAGTTTATGATCATTTCAAACAGAAGGATATTTAATTTTAATCTTTCTAAGCCTATGCGTATCGTTGATTTATCCACGGTAATCGTTCCCAAGTGTTACCTACCTGGAATCCACAGATTTATCACTTTTCAATGATTATTGTAACAAGGAAACGTTCACCTGTAAGTCTAATTTCATTGAATAAAGTGGGTACTTGATATACAAGCGTATAGCACAGGATTTCCAAGTGTAACCTACATAGTACCCGTCGATTTATCACGTTTCTATGATTATGACATCTAGGAAACGATCACCTGTAAGTTTATGATAATTTCAAACAGAAGGGTATTTAATCTCAATCTTTCTAAGCCTATGGGTGTCGTTCTTGATTCATGGAAGTCGTTTCAACGTATTTCCTACCTAGTATGCATAGAATTTGCACGATTTTATATTTATTGCGACTAGGAAACGTTCACCT
This sequence comes from Muscidifurax raptorellus, assembly GCA_020010945.3. NCBI lineage: Eukaryota > Metazoa > Arthropoda > Insecta > Hymenoptera > Pteromalidae > Muscidifurax > Muscidifurax raptorellus. The sequence goes on from CM052078.1 coordinate 23,349,159, forward strand.
GTAGGTCTAATTTCATTGAATAAGGTGGGTACTTGATATACAAGCGTATAGCAGAGGATTTCCAAGTGTAACCTACATAGTATCCGTCGATTTATCACGTTTCTATGATTATGACATCTAGGAAACGTCCACCTGTAAGTTTATGATCATTTCAAACAGAAGGGTATTCAAATTCAATATTTCTAAGCCTATGGGTGTGGTTGCTTGATCCATGGAAGTCGTTTCAACGTATTTCCTACCTGGTATGCATAGAATTACCACGATTTTATGTTTATTGCAACTAGGAAACGTTCACCTGTAGGTCGAAGTTGATTGAATAAAGTGCGTACTTGATATCTAAGCGTTTAACACAGGATTTCCAAGTGTAACCTACGAAGTATCCGTAGATTTATCACGTTTCTATGATTTTGAAAACTCGGTAACGTTCACCTCTACGATTATGATCATTTCAAACAGATGGGTATATAATTTCGACCTTTCTAAGCCTATGGGTATCGTTGATTTAGATACGGAAGTCTTATCCACGTCCCACCTACCTGGAATCCATAGATTTATCAGGTTTCAATGATTATTGTAACTAGGAAACGTTCACCTGTAGATTTAAGTCCTTTGAATAAAGACGGTACTTGATATCCAAGCGTATAGCACAGGATTTCCAAGTTTAACCTACATAGTATCCGTAGATTTATCACGTTTCTATGATTATGACATCTAGGAAACGTTCACCTCTACGATTATGATCATTTCAAATAGATGGGTAAATAATTTCGACCTTTCTAAGCCTATGGGTATCGTTGATTTAGATACGGAAGTCTTATCCACGTCCCACCTACCTGGAATCCATAGATTTATCAGGTTTCAATGATTATTGTAACTAGGAAACCTTCACCTGTAGGTCGAAGTTCATTGAATAAAGTGCGTACTTGATATCCAAGCGTTTAACACAGGATTTCCAAGTGTAACCTATGAAGTATCCGTAGATTTATTACGTTTCTATGATTATGACAACTCGGTAACGTTCACCTCTACGATTATGATCATTTCAAACTGAAGGATATTTAATTTCAATCTTTCTAAGCCTATGGGTATCGTTGATTTAGCTATGGAAGTCGTTTCCAAGCGTTTAGCACAGGATTTCCAACTGTAACCTACGTAGTATCCGTAGATTTATCACATTTCTATGATTATGACACTTAGGAATCGTTCACCTGTAAGTTTATGATCATTTCAAACAGATGGCTATTTAATTTCGACCTCCCTAACCCTATAGGTATCGTTGATTTATCCATGGCAATAGTTCCCACGTATTACCTACCTGGAATCCACAGATTTATCACGTATCAATGATTATTGTAACTAGGAAACGTTCAGCTGTAGTTTTAAGTCCATTGAATAAAGTGGGTACTTGATATCAAAGCGTTTACCACAGGATTTCCAAATGTAACCTACATAGTATCCGTAGATTTATCACGTTTCTATGATTTCGACATCTGGGAAACGTTCACCTGTAAGTTTATGATCATTTCAAACAGATGGGTATATAATTTCGACCTTTCTAAGCATATGGGTATCGTTGATTTATCCATGGTAATCGTTCCCAAGTGTTACCTACCTGGAATCCACAGATTTATCACTTTTCAATGATTATTGTAACAAGGAAACGTTCACCTGTAGGTCTAATTTCATTGAATAAAGTGGGTACTTGATATACAAGCGTATATCAGAGGATTTCCAAGTGTAACCTACATAGTATCCATAGATTTATCACGTTTCTATAATTATGATATCTAGGAAACGTTCACCTCTACGATTATGATCATTTAAAACAGATGGGTATATAATTTCGACCTTTCTAAGCCTATGGGTATCGTTGATTTATCCACGGTAATCGTTCCCAAGTGTCACCTACCTGGAATCCACAGATTTATCACTTTTCAATGATTATTGTAACAAGGAAACGTTCACCTGTAGGTCTAATTTCATTGAATAAAGTGGGTACTTAATATACAAGCGTATAGCAGAGGATTTCCAAGTGTAACCTACATAGTATCGGTAGATTTATCACGTTTCTATGATTATGACAACTCGGTAACGTTCACCTCTACGTTTATGATCATTTAAAACAGATGGGTATATAATTTCGACCTTTCTAAGCATATGGGTATCGTTGATTTATCCATGGCAATTGTTCCCACGTGTTACCTACCTGAAATCTACAGATTTATCACTTTTCAATGATTATTGTAACAAGGAAACGTACACCTGTAGGTCTAATTTCATTGAATAAAGTGGGTACTTGATATCCAAGCGTATAGCACAGGATTTCCAAGTGTAACCTACATAGTATCCGTCGATTTATCCCGTTTCTATGATTATGACAACTCGGTAACGTTCACCTCTACGTTTATGATCATTTCAAACAGAAGGGTATTTAATTTCGACCTTTCGAAGCCTATGGGTATCGTTGATTTAGATACGGAAGTCTTATCCACGTCCCACTTACCTGGAATCCATAGATTTATCAGGTTTCAAAGATTATTGTAACTAGGAAACGTTCACCTGTAGTTTTAAGTCCTTTGAATTAAGTCGGTACTTGATTTCCAAGCGTATAGCACAGGATTTCCAAGTGTAACCTACATAGTATCCGTAGATTTATCACGTTTCTATGATTACGACATCTAGGAAACGTTCACCTGTAAGTTTATGATCATTTCAAACAGATGGGTATATAATTTCGACCTTTCTAAGCATATGGGTATCGTTGATTTATCCATGGCAATCGTTCCCAAGTGTTACCTACCTGGAATCCACAGATTTATCACTTTTCAATGATTATTGTAACTGGGAAACGTTCAGCAGTAGTTTTAAGTCCATTGAATAAAGTGGGTACTTGATATCCAACCGTTTAACACAGGATTTCCAAGTGTAACCTACATAGTATCCGTAGATTTATCACGTTTCTATGATTATGACAACTCGGTAACGTTCACCTCTACGATTATGATCATTTCAAACAGATGGTTATATAATTTCGACCTTTCGAAGCCTATGGGTATCGTTGATTTAGATACGGAAGTCTTATCCACGTCCCACTTACCTGGAATCCATAGATTTATCAGGTTTCAAAGATTATTGTAACTAGGAAACGTTCACCTGTAGTTTAAAGTCCTTTGAATTAAGTCGGTACTTGATTTCCAAGCGTATAGCACAGGATTTCCAAGTGTAACCTACATAGTATCCGTAGATTTATCACGTTTCTATGATTACGACATCTAGGAAACGTTCACCTGTAAGTTTATGATCATTTCAAACAGATGGGTATATAATTTCGACCTTTCTAAGCATATGGGTATCGTTGATTTATCCATGGCAATCGTTACCAAGTGTTACCTACCTGGAATCCACAGATTTATCACTTTTCAATGATTATTGTAACTGGGAAACGTTCAGCAGTAGTTTTAAGTCCATTGAATAAAGTGGGTACTTGATATCCAACCGTTTAACACAGGATTTCCAAGTGTAACCTACATAGTATCCGTAGATTTATCACGTTTCAATGATTATGACATCTAGGAAACTTTCACCTGTACGTTTATGATCATTTCAAACAGAAGGATATTTAATTTCAATCTTTCTAAGCCTATGGGTGTCGTTGCTTAATCCATGGAAATCGTTTCAACGTATTTCCTACCTGGTATGCATAGAATTTGCACGATTTTATATTTATTGCGACTAGGAAACGTTCACCTGTAGGTCTAAGTCCTTTGAATAAAGTGAATACTTGATATACAAGCGTATAGCACAGGATTTCCAAGTGTAACCTACATAGTATCCGTAGATTTATCACGTTTCTGTGATTATGACATCTAGGAAACTTTCACCTCTACGATTATGATCATTTTAAATAGAGGGGTATTTAATTTCGACCTTGCTAACCCTATGGGTATCGTTGATTTATCCATGGTAATTGTTCCCACGTGTTACCTACCTGGAAATCACAGATATTTCACGATTCAATGATTATTGTAACAAGGAAACGTTCACCTGTAGGTCTAATTTCGTTGAATAAAGTGGGTACTTGATATCCAACCGTTTAACACAGGATTTTCAAGTGTAACCTACACAGTATCCGTAGATTTATCACGTTTCTATGATTATGACATCTAGGAAACTTGCACCTGTAAGTTTATGATCATTTCAAACAGAAGGATATTTAATTTTAATCTTTCTAAGCCTATGCGTATCGTTGATTTATCCACGGTAATCGTTCCCAAGTGTTACCTACCTGGAATCCACAGATTTATCACTTTTCAATGATTATTGTAACAAGGAAACGTTCACCTGTAAGTCTAATTTCATTGAATAAAGTGGGTACTTGATATACAAGCGTATAGCACAGGATTTCCAAGTGTAACCTACATAGTACCCGTCGATTTATCACGTTTCTATGATTATGACATCTAGGAAACGATCACCTGTAAGTTTATGATAATTTCAAACAGAAGGGTATTTAATCTCAATCTTTCTAAGCCTATGGGTGTCGTTCTTGATTCATGGAAGTCGTTTCAACGTATTTCCTACCTAGTATGCATAGAATTTGCACGATTTTATATTTATTGCGACTAGGAAACGTTCACCTGTAGGTCTAATTTCATTGAATAAAGTGCGTACTTGATATCTAAGCGTTTAACACAGGATTTCCAAGTGTAACCTACGAAGTATCCGTAGATTTATCACGTTTCTATGATTTTGAAAACTCGGTAACGTTCACCTCTACGATTATGATCATTTCAAACAGATGGGTATATAATTTCGACCTTTCTAAGCCTATGGGTATCGTTGATTTAGATACGGAAGTCTTATCCACGTCCCACCTACCTGGAATCCATAGATTTATCAGGTTTCAATGATTATTGTAACTAGGAAACGTTCACCTGTAGATTTAAGTCCTTTGAATAAAGACGGTACTTGATATCCAAGCGTATAGCACAGGATTTCCAAGTTTAACCTACATAGTATCCGTAGATTTATCACGTTTCTATGATTATGACATCTAGGAAACGTTCACCTCTACGATTATGATCATTTCAAATAGATGGGTAAATAATTTCGACCTTTCTAAGCCTATGGGTATCGTTGATTTAGATACGGAAGTCTTATCCACGTCCCACCTACCTGGAATCCATAGATTTATCAGGTTTCAATGATTATTGTAACTAGGAAACCTTCACCTGTAGGTCGAAGTTCATTGAATAAAGTGCGTACTTGATATCCAAGCGTTTAACACAGGATTTCCAAGTGTAACCTATGAAGTATCCGTAGATTTATTACGTTTCTATGATTATGACAACTCGGTAACGTTCACCTCTACGATTATGATCATTTCAAACTGAAGGATATTTAATTTCAATCTTTCTAAGCCTATGGGTATCGTTGATTTAGCTATGGAAGTCGTTTCCAAGCGTTTAGCACAGGATTTCCAACTGTAACCTACGTAGTATCCGTAGATTTATCACATTTCTATGATTATGACACTTAGAAATCGTTCACCTGTAAGTTTATGATCATTTCAAACAGATGGCTATTTAATTTCGACCTCCCTAACCCTATAGGTATCGTTGATTTATCCATGGCAATAGTTCCCACGTATTACCTACCTGGAATCCACAGATTTATCACGTATCAATGATTATTGTAACTAGGAAACGTTCAGCTGTAGTTTTAAGTCCATTGAATAAAGTGGGTACTTGATATCAAAGCGTTTACCACAGGATTTCCAAATGTAACCTACATAGTATCCGTAGATTTATCACGTTTCTATGATTATGACAACTCGGAAACGTTCACCTGTAGGTTTATGATCATTTCAAACAGATGGTTATATAATTTCAACCTTTCAAAGCCTATGGGTATCGTTGATTTAGATACGGAAGTCTCATCCACGGCCCACCTACCTGGAATCCATAGATTTATCAGGATTCAATGATTACTGTAACTAGGAAAGGTACTTGATATCCAAGCGTATAGCATAGGATTTCCAAGTGTAACCTACATAGTATCCGTAGATTTATCACGTTTCTACGATTATGACATCTAGGAAACGTTCACCTGTAATTTTATGATCATTTCAAACAGATGGGTGTTTAATTTCAAACTTTCGAAGCCTATGGGTGTAGTTGCTTAATGCATGGAAATCGTTTCAACGTATTTCCTACCTGGTATGCATAGAATTTGCACGATTTTATAGTTATTGTGACTAGGAAACGTTCACCTGTAGGTCTAAGTTCATTGAATAAAGTGGGTACTTGATATCCAAGCGTTTAACACAGGATTTCCAAGTGTAACCTACGAAGTATCCGTAGAATTATCACGTTTCTATGATTATGATAACTCGGTAACGTTCACCTCTACGATTATGATCATTTCAAACAGATGGTTATATAATTTCGACCTTTCTAAGCCTATGGGTATTGTTGATTTAGAGACGGAAGTCTTATCCACGTCCCACCTACCTGGATTCCATAGATTTATCAGGTTTCAATGATTATTGTAACTAGCAAACGTTCACCTGTAGTTTTAAGTCCTTTGAATTAAGTCGGTACTTGATTTCCAAGCGTATAGCACAGGATTTCCAAGTGTAACCTACATAGTATCCGTAGATTTATCACGTTTCTATGATTATGATATCTAGGAAACGTTCACTTCTACGATTATGATCATTGAAAACAGATGGGTATATAATTTCGACCTTTCTAAGCATATGGGTATGTTTGATTTATCCATGGTAATCGTTCCCAAGTGTTACCTACCTGGAATCCACAGATTTATCACTGTTCAATGATTATTGTAACAAGGAAACGTTCACCTGTAAGTTTATGATAATTTCTAACAGATGGGTATATAATTTCGACCTATCTAAGCCTATGGGTATCGTTAATTTAGCTATGGAAGTCGTTTCCAAGCGTTTAGCACAGGATTTCCAACTGTAACCTACGAAGTATCCGTAGATTTATCACATTTCTATGATTATGACATTTAGGAAACGTTCACCTGTAAGTTTATGATCATTTCAAACAGATGGCTATTTAATTTCGACCTCCCTAACCCTATGGGTATCGTTGATTTATCCATGGCAATTGTTCCCACGTGTTACCTACCTGGAATCTACAGATTTATCACGTTTCAATGATTATTGTAACTGGGAAACGTTCAGCTGTAGTTTTAAGTCCATTGAATAAAGTGGGTACTTGATATCCAACCGTTTAGCACAGGATTTCCAAGTGTAACCTACATAGTATCCGTAGATTTATCACGTTTCTATGATTTCGACATCTGGGAAACGTTCACCTGTAAGTTTATGATCATTTCAAACAGATGGGTATATAATTTCGACCTTTCTAAGCATATGGGTATCGTTGATTTATCCATGGTAATCGTTCCCAAGTGTTACCTACCTGGAATCCACAGATTTATCACTTTTCAATGATTATTGTAACAAGGAAACGTTCACCTGTAGGTCTAATTTCATTGAATAAAGTGGGTACTTGATATACAAGCGTATATCAGAGGATTTCCAAGTGTAACCTACATAGTATCCATAGATTTATCACGTTTCTATAATTATGATATCTAGGAAACGTTCACCTCTACGATTATGATCATTTAAAACAGATGGGTATATAATTTCGACCTTTCTAAGCCTATGGGTATCGTTGATTTATCCACGGTAATCGTTCCCAAGTGTCACCTACCTGGAATCCACAGATTTATCACTTTTCAATGATTATTGTAACAAGGAAACGTTCACCTGTAGGTCTAATTTCATTGAATAAAGTGGGTACTTAATATACAAGCGTATAGCAGAGGATTTCCAAGTGTAACCTACATAGTATCGGTAGATTTATCACGTTTCTATGATTATGACAACTCGGTAACGTTCACCTCTACGTTTATGATCATTTAAAACAGATGGGTATATAATTTCGACCTTTCTAAGCATATGGGTATCGTTGATTTATCCATGGCAATTGTTCCCACGTGCTACCTACCTGAAATCTACAGATTTATCACGTTTCAATGATTATTGTAACTGGGAAACGTTCAGCTGTAGTTTTAAGTCCATTGAATAAAGTGGGTACTTGATATCCAAACGTTTAACACAGGATTTCCAAGTGTAACCTACATAGTATCCGTAGATTTATCACGTTTCAATGATTATGACATCTAGGAAACTTTCACCTGTACGTTTATGATCATTTCAAACAGAAGGATATTTAATTTCAATCTTTCTAAGCCTATGGGTGTCGTTGTTTGATCCACGGAAGTCGTTTCAACGTATTTCCTACCTGCTATGCATAGAATTTGCACGCTTTTATATTTATTGCGACTAGGAAACGTTCACCTGTACGTCTAAGTCCTTTGAATAAAGTGAATACTTGATATACAAGCGTATAGCACAGGATTTCCAAGTGTAACCTACATAGTATCCGTAGATTTATCACGTTTCTATGATTATGACATCTAGGAAACGTTCACCTGTACGTTTATGATCATTTCAAAGAGAAGGATATTTAATTTCAAACTTTCGAAGCCTATGGGTGTCGTTGCTTAATCCATGGAAATCGTTTCAACGTATTTCCTACCTGGTATGCATAGAATTTGCACGATTTTATATTTATTGCGACTAGGAAACGTTCACCTGTAGGTCTAAGTCCTTTGAATAAAGTGAATACTTGATATACAAGCGTATAGCACAGGATTTCCAAGTGTAACCTACATAGTATCCGTAGATTTATCACGTTTCTGTGATTATGACATCTAGGAAACTTTCACCTCTACGATTATGATCATTTCAAATAGATGGGTATTTAATTTCGACCTTGCTAACCCTATGGGTATCGTTGATTTACCCATGGTAATTGTTCCCACGTGTTACCTACCTGGAAATCACAGATATTTCACGATTCAATGATTATTGTAACAAGGAAACGTTCACCTGTAGGTCTAATTTCGTTGAATAAAGTGGGTACTTGATATCCAACCGTTTAACACAGGATTTTCAAGTGTAACCTACACAGTATCAGTAGATTTATCACGTTTCTATGATTATGACATCTAGGAAACTTGCACCTGTAAGTTTATGATCATTTCAAACAGAAGGATATTTAATTTTAATCTTTCTAAGCCTATGCGTATCGTTGATTTATCCACGGTAATCGTTCCCAAGTGTTACCTACCTGGAATCCACAGATTTATCACTTTTCAATGATTATTGTAACAAGGAAACGTTCACCTGTAAGTCTAATTTCATTGAATAAAGTGGGTACTTGATATACAAGCGTATAGCACAGGATTTCCAAGTGTAACCTACATAGTATCCGCAGATTTATCACGCTTCTATGATTATGACATCTAGGAAACGTTCACCTGTAAGTTTATGATCATTTCAAACAGAAGGGTATTTAATTTTAATCTTTCTAAGCCTATGCGTATCGTTGATTTATCCACAGTAATCATTCCCAAGTGTTACCTACCTGGAATCCACAGATTTATCACATTTCAATGATTATTGTAACAAGGAAACGTTCACCTGTAAGTCTAATTTTATTGAATAAAGTGGGCACTTGATATACAAGCGTATAGCAGAGGATTTCCAAGTGTAACCTACATAGTATCCGTAGATTTATCACGCTTCTATGATTATGACATCTAGGTAACGTTCACATGTAAGTTTATGATCATTTCAAACAGAAGGGTATTTAATTCTAATCTTTCTAAGCCTATGCGTATCGTTGATTTATCCACGTTAATCGTTCCCAAGTGTTACCTACCTGGAATCCATAGATTTATCAGGTTTCAATGATTATTGTAACTAGGAAACGATCACCGGTAGTTTTAAGTCCTTTGAATAAAGTCGGTACTTGATATCCAAGCGTATAGCACAGGATTTCCAAGTGTAACCTACATAGTATCCGTCGATTTATCACGTTTCTATGATTATGACATCTAGGAAACGTTCACCTGTAAGTTTATGATAATTTCAAACAGAAGGGTATTTAATTTCAATCTTTCTAAGCCTATTGGTGTCGTTCTTGATTCATGGAAGTCGTTTCAACGTATTTCCTACCTAGTATGCATAGAATTTGCACGATTTTATATTTATTGCGACTAGGAAACGTTCACCTGTAGGTCTAATTTCATTGAATAAGGTGGGTACTTGATATACAAGCGTATAGCAGAGGATTTCCAAGTGTAACCTACATAGTATCCGTCGATTTATCACGTTTCTATGATTATGACATCTAGGAAACGTCCACCTGTAAGTTTATGATCATTTCAAACAGAAGGGTATTTAAATTCAATATTTCTAAGCCTATGGGTGTGGTTGCTTGATCCATGGAAGTCGTTTCAACGTATTTCCTACCTGGTATGCATAGAATTACCACGATTTTATGTTTATTGCAACTAGGAAACGTTCACCTGTAGGTCTAATTTCGTTGAATAAAGTGGGTACTTGATATCCAACCGTTTAACACAGGATTTTCAAGTATAACCTACGAAGTATCCGTAGATTTATCACGTTTCTATGATTTTGAAAACTCGGTAACGTTCACCTCTACGATTATGATCATTTCAAACAGATGGGTATATAATTTCGACCTTTCTAAGCCTATGGGTATCGTTGATTTAGATACGGAAGTCTTATCCACGTCCCACCTACCTGGAATCCATAGATTTATCAGGTTTCAATGATTATTGTAACTAGGAAACGTTCACCTGTAGATTTAAGTCCTCTGAATAAAGACGGTACTTGATATCCAAGCGTATAGCACAGGATTTCCAAGTGTAACCTACATAGTATCCGTAGATTTATTACGTTTCTATGATTATGACAACTCGGTAACGTTCACCTCTACGATTATGATCATTTCAAACAGAAGGGTATTTAATTTCAATCTTTCTAAGCCTATGGGTATCGTTAATTTAGCTATGGAAGTCGTTTCCAAGCGTTTAGCACAGGATTTCCAACTGTAACCTACGTAGTATCCGTAGATTTATCACATTTCTATGATTATGACACTTAGGAATCGTTCACCTGTAAGTTTATGATCATTTCAAACAGATGGCTATTTAATTTCGACCTTTCAAAGCCTATGGGTATCGTTGATTTAGATACGGAAGTCTCATCCACGGCCCACCTACCTGGAATCCATAGATTTATCAGGTTTCAATGATTACTGTAACTAGGAAAGGTACTTCATATCCAAGCGTATAGCATAGGATTTCCAAGTGTAACCTACATAGTATCCGTAGATTTATCACGTTTCTACGATTATGACATCTAGGAAACGTTCACCTGTAATTTTATGATCATTTCAAACAGAAGGGTGTTTAATTTCAATCTTTCGAAGCCTATGGGTGTAGTTGCTTAATGCATGGAAATCGTTTCAACGTATTTCCTACCTGGTATGCATAGAATTTGCACGATTTTATAGTTATTGTGACTAGGAAACGTTCACCTGTAGGTCTAAGTTCATTGAATAAAGTGGGTACTTGATATCCAAGCGTTTAACACAGGATTTCCAAGTGTAACCTACGAAGTATCCGTAGAATTATCACGTTTCTATGATTATGATAACTCGGTAACGTTCACCTCTACGATTATGATCATTTCAAACAGATGGTTATATAATTTCGACCTTTCTAAGCCTATGGGTATTGTTGATTTAGAGACGGAAGTCTTATCCACGTCCCACCTACCTGGAATCCATAGATTTATCAGGTTTCAATGATTATTGTAACTAGGAAACGTTCACCTGTAGTTTTAAGTCCTTTGAATTAAGTCGGTACTTGATTTCCAAGCGTATAGCACAGGATTTCCAAGTGTAACCTACATAGTATCCGTAGATTTATCACGTTTCTATGATTATGATATCTAGGAAACGTTCACTTCTACGATTATGATCATTTAAAACAAATGAGTATATAATTTCGACCTTTCTAAGCATATGGGTATGTTTGATTTATCCATGGTAATCGTTCCCAAGTGTTACCTACCTGGAATCCACAGATTTATCACTTTTCAATGATTATTGTAACAAGGAAACGTACACCTGTAGGTCTAATTTCATTGAATAAAGTGGGTACTTGATATCCAAGCGTATAGCACAGGATTTCCAAGTGTAACCTACATAGTATCCGTCGATTTATCCCGTTTCTATGATTATGACAACTCGGTAACGTTCACCTCTACGTTTATGATCATTTCAAACAGAAGGGTATTTAATTTCGACCTTTCGAAGCCTATGGGTATCGTTGATTTAGATACGGAAGTCTTATCCACGTCCCACTTACCTGGAATCCATAGATTTATCAGGTTTCAAAGATTATTGTAACTAGGAAACGTTCACCTGTAGTTTTAAGTCCTTTGAATTAAGTCGGTACTTGATTTCCAAGCGTATAGCACAGGATTTCCAAGTGTAACCTACATAGTATCCGTAGATTTATCACGTTTCTATGATTACGACATCTAGGAAACGTTCACCTGTAAGTTTATGATCATTTCAAACAGATGGGTATATAATTTCGACCTTTCTAAGCATATGGGTATCGTTGATTTATCCATGGCAATCGTTCCCAAGTGTTACCTACCTGGAATCCACAGATTTATCACTTTTCAATGATTATTGTAACTGGGAAACGTTCAGCAGTAGTTTTAAGTCCATTGAATAAAGTGGGTACTTGATATCCAACCGTTTAACACAGGATTTCCAAGTGTAACCTACATAGTATCCGTAGATTTATCACGTTTCTATGATTATGACAACTCGGTAACGTTCACCTCTACGATTATGATCATTTCAAACAGATGGTTATATAATTTCGACCTTTCGAAGCCTATGGGTATCGTTGATTTAGATACGGAAGTCTTATCCACGTCCCACTTACCTGGAATCCATAGATTTATCAGGTTTCAAAGATTATTGTAACTAGGAAACGTTCACCTGTAGTTTAAAGTCCTTTGAATTAAGTCGGTACTTGATTTCCAAGCGTATAGCACAGGATTTCCAAGTGTAACCTACATAGTATCCGTAGATTTATCACGTTTCTATGATTACGACATCTAGGAAACGTTCACCTGTAAGTTTATGATCATTTCAAACAGATGGGTATATAATTTCGACCTTTCTAAGCATATGGGTATCGTTGATTTATCCATGGCAATCGTTACCAAGTGTTACCTACCTGGAATCCACAGATTTATCACTTTTCAATGATTATTGTAACTGGGAAACGTTCAGCAGTAGTTTTAAGTCCATTGAATAAAGTGGGTACTTGATATCCAACCGTTTAACACAGGATTTCCAAGTGTAACCTACATAGTATCCGTAGATTTATCACGTTTCAATGATTATGACATCTAGGAAACTTTCACCTGTACGTTTATGATCATTTCAAACAGAAGGATATTTAATTTCAATCTTTCTAAGCCTATGGGTGTCGTTGCTTAATCCATGGAAATCGTTTCAACGTATTTCCTACCTGGTATGCATAGAATTTGCACGATTTTATATTTATTGCGACTAGGAAACGTTCACCTGTAGGTCTAAGTCCTTTGAATAAAGTGAATACTTGATATACAAGCGTATAGCACAGGATTTCCAAGTGTAACCTACATAGTATCCGTAGATTTATCACGTTTCTGTGATTATGACATCTAGGAAACTTTCACCTCTACGATTATGATCATTTCAAATAGATGGGTATTTAATTTCGACCTTGCTAACCCTATGGGTATCGTTGATTTATCCATGGTAATTGTTCCCACGTGTTACCTACCTGGAAATCACAGATATTTCACGATTCAATGATTATTGTAACAAGGAAACGTTCACCTGTAGGTCTAATTTCGTTGAATAAAGTGGGTACTTGATATCCAACCGTTTAACACAGGATTTTCAAGTGTAACCTACACAGTATCCGTAGATTTATCACGTTTCTATGATTATGACATCTAGGAAACTTGCACCTGTAAGTTTATGATCATTTCAAACAGAAGGATATTTAATTTTAATCTTTCTAAGCCTATGCGTATCGTTGATTTATCCACGGTAATCGTTCCCAAGTGTTACCTACCTGGAATCCACAGATTTATCACTTTTCAATGATTATTGTAACAAGGAAACGTTCACCTGTAAGTCTAATTTCATTGAATAAAGTGGGTACTTGATATACAAGCGTATAGCACAGGATTTCCAAGTGTAACCTACATAGTACCCGTCGATTTATCACGTTTCTATGATTATGACATCTAGGAAACGATCACCTGTAAGTTTATGATAATTTCAAACAGAAGGGTATTTAATCTCAATCTTTCTAAGCCTATGGGTGTCGTTCTTGATTCATGGAAGTCGTTTCAACGTATTTCCTACCTAGTATGCATAGAATTTGCACGATTTTATATTTATTGCGACTAGGAAACGTTCACCTGTAGGTCTAATTTCATTGAATAAGGTGGGTACTTGATATACAAGCGTATAGCAGAGGATTTCCAAGTGTAACCTACATAGTATCCGTCGATTTATCACGTTTCTATGATTATGACAACTAGGAAACGTCCACCTGTAAGTTTATGATCATTTCAAACAGAAGGGTATTCAAATTCAATATTTCTAAGCCTATGGGTGTGGTTGCTTGATCCATGGAAGTCGTTTCAACGTATTTCCTACCTGGTATGCATAGAATTACCACGATTTTATGTTTATTGCAACTAGGAAACGTTCACCTGTAGGTCGAAGTTGATTGAATAAAGTGCGTACTTGATATCTAAGCGTTTAACACAGGATTTCCAAGTGTAACCTACGAAGTATCCGTAGATTTATCACGTTTCTATGATTTTGAAAACTCGGTAACGTTCACCTCTACGATTATGATCATTTCAAACAGATGGGTATATAATTTCGACCTTTCTAAGCCTATGGGTATCGTTGATTTAGATACGGAAGTCTTATCCACGTCCCACCTACCTGGAATCCATAGATTTATCAGGTTTCAATGATTATTGTAACTAGGAAACGTTCACCTGTAGATTTAAGTCCTTTGAATAAAGACGGTACTTGATATCCAAGCGTATAGCACAGGATTTCCAAGTTTAACCTACATAGTATCCGTAGATTTATCACGTTTCTATGATTATGACATCTAGGAAACGTTCACCTCTACGATTATGATCATTTCAAATAGATGGGTAAATAATTTCGACCTTTCTAAGCCTATGGGTATCGTTGATTTAGATACGGAAGTCTTATCCACGTCCCACCTACCTGGAATCCATAGATTTATCAGGTTTCAATGATTATTGTAACTAGGAAACCTTCACCTGTAGGTCGAAGTTCATTGAATAAAGTGCGTACTTGATATCCAAGCGTTTAACACAGGATTTCCAAGTGTAACCTACGAAGTATCCGTAGATTTATTACGTTTCTATGATTATGACAACTCGGTAACGTTCACCTCTACGATTATGATCATTTCAAACAGAAGGATATTTAATTTCAATCTTTCTAAGCCTATGGGTATCGTTGATTTAGCTATGGAAGTCGTTTCCAAGCGTTTAGCACAGGATTTCCAACTGTAACCTACGTAGTATCCGTAGATTTATCACATTTCTATGATTATGACACTTAGGAATCGTTCACCTGTAAGTTTATGATCATTTCAAACAGATGGCTATTTAATTTCGACCTCCCTAACCCTATAGGTATCGTTGATTTATCCATGGCAATAGTTCCCACGTATTACCTACCTGGAATCCACAGATTTATCACGTATCAATGATTATTGTAACTAGGAAACGTTCAGCTGTAGTTTTAAGTCCATTGAATAAAGTGGGTACTTGATATCAAAGCGTTTACCACAGGATTTCCAAATGTAACCTACATAGTATCCGTAGATTTATCACGTTTCTATGATTATGACAACTCGGAATCGTTCACCTGTAAGTTTATGATCATTTCAAACAGATGGCTATTTAATTTCGACCTTTCAAAGCCTATGGGTATCGTTGATTTAGATACGGAAGTCTCATCCACGGCCCACCTACCTGGAATCCATAGATTTATCAGGTTTCAATGATTACTGTAACTAGGAAAGGTACTTCATATCCAAGCGTATAGCATAGGATTTCCAAGTGTAACCTACATAGTATCCGTAGATTTATCACGTTTCTACGATTATGACATCTAGGAAACGTTCACCTGTAATTTTATGATCATTTCAAACAGAAGGGTGTTTAATTTCAATCTTTCGAAGCCTATGGGTGTAGTTGCTTAATGCATGGAAATCGTTTCAACGTATTTCCTACCTGGTATGCATAGAATTTGCACGATTTTATAGTTATTGTGACTAGGAAACGTTCACCTGTAGGTCTAAGTTCATTGAATAAAGTGGGTACTTGATATCCAAGCGTTTAACACAGGATTTCCAAGTGTAACCTACGAAGTATCCGTAGAATTATCACGTTTCTATGATTATGATAACTCGGTAACGTTCACCTCTACGATTATGATCATTTCAAACAGATGGTTATATAATTTCGACCTTTCTAAGCCTATGGGTATTGTTGATTTAGAGACGGAAGTCTTATCCACGTCCCACCTACCTGGAATCCATAGATTTATCAGGTTTCAATGATTATTGTAACTAGGAAACGTTCACCTGTAGTTTTAAGTCCTTTGAATTAAGTCGGTACTTGATTTCCAAGCGTATAGCACAGGATTTCCAAGTGTAACCTACATAGTATCCGTAGATTTATCACGTTTCTATGATTATGATATCTAGGAAACGTTCACTTCTACGATTATGATCATTTAAAACAAATGAGTATATAATTTCGACCTTTCTAAGCATATGGGTATGTTTGATTTATCCATGGTAATCGTTCCCAAGTGTTACCTACCTGGAATCCACAGATTTATCACTTTTCAATGATTATTGTAACAAGGAAACGTACACCTGTAGGTCTAATTTCATTGAATAAAGTGGGTACTTGATATCCAAGCGTATAGCACAGGATTTCCAAGTGTAACCTACATAGTATCCGTCGATTTATCCCGTTTCTATGATTATGACAACTCGGTAACGTTCACCTCTACGTTTATGATCATTTCAAACAGAAGGGTATTTAATTTCGACCTTTCGAAGCCTATGGGTATCGTTGATTTAGATACGGAAGTCTTATCCACGTCCCACTTACCTGGAATCCATAGATTTATCAGGTTTCAAAGATTATTGTAACTAGGAAACGTTCACCTGTAGTTTTAAGTCCTTTGAATTAAGTCGGTACTTGATTTCCAAGCGTATAGCACAGGATTTCCAAGTGTAACCTACATAGTATCCGTAGATTTATCACGTTTCTATGATTACGACATCTAGGAAACGTTCACCTGTAAGTTTATGATCATTTCAAACAGATGGGTATATAATTTCGACCTTTCTAAGCATATGGGTATCGTTGATTTATCCATGGCAATCGTTCCCAAGTGTTACCTACCTGGAATCCACAGATTTATCACTTTTCAATGATTATTGTAACTGGGAAACGTTCAGCAGTAGTTTTAAGTCCATTGAATAAAGTGGGTACTTGATATCCAACCGTTTAACACAGGATTTCCAAGTGTAACCTACATAGTATCCGTAGATTTATCACGTTTCTATGATTATGACAACTCGGTAACGTTCACCTCTACGATTATGATCATTTCAAACAGATGGTTATATAATTTCGACCTTTCGAAGCCTATGGGTATCGTTGATTTAGATACGGAAGTCTTATCCACGTCCCACTTACCTGGAATCCATAGATTTATCAGGTTTCAAAGATTATTGTAACTAGGAAACGTTCACCTGTAGTTTAAAGTCCTTTGAATTAAGTCGGTACTTGATTTCCAAGCGTATAGCACAGGATTTCCAAGTGTAACCTACATAGTATCCGTAGATTTATCACGTTTCTATGATTACGACATCTAGGAAACGTTCACCTGTAAGTTTATGATCATTTCAAACAGATGGGTATATAATTTCGACCTTTCTAAGCATATGGGTATCGTTGATTTATCCATGGCAATCGTTACCAAGTGTTACCTACCTGGAATCCACAGATTTATCACTTTTCAATGATTATTGTAACTGGGAAACGTTCAGCAGTAGTTTTAAGTCCATTGAATAAAGTGGGTACTTGATATCCAACCGTTTAACACAGGATTTCCAAGTGTAACCTACATAGTATCCGTAGATTTATCACGTTTCAATGATTATGACATCTAGGAAACTTTCACCTGTACGTTTATGATCATTTCAAACAGAAGGATATTTAATTTCAATCTTTCTAAGCCTATGGGTGTCGTTGCTTAATCCATGGAAATCGTTTCAACGTATTTCCTACCTGGTATGCATAGAATTTGCACGATTTTATATTTATTGCGACTAGGAAACGTTCACCTGTAGGTCTAAGTCCTTTGAATAAAGTGAATACTTGATATACAAGCGTATAGCACAGGATTTCCAAGTGTAACCTACATAGTATCCGTAGATTTATCACGTTTCTGTGATTATGACATCTAGGAAACTTTCACCTCTACGATTATGATCATTTCAAATAGATGGGTATTTAATTTCGACCTTGCTAACCCTATGGGTATCGTTGATTTATCCATGGTAATTGTTCCCACGTGTTACCTACCTGGAAATCACAGATATTTCACGATTCAATGATTATTGTAACAAGGAAACGTTCACCTGTAGGTCTAATTTCGTTGAATAAAGTGGGTACTTGATATCCAACCGTTTAACACAGGATTTTCAAGTGTAACCTACACAGTATCCGTAGATTTATCACGTTTCTATGATTATGACATCTAGGAAACTTGCACCTGTAAGTTTATGATCATTTCAAACAGAAGGATATTTAATTTTAATCTTTCTAAGCCTATGCGTATCGTTGATTTATCCACGGTAATCGTTCCCAAGTGTTACCTACCTGGAATCCACAGATTTATCACTTTTCAATGATTATTGTAACAAGGAAACGTTCACCTGTAAGTCTAATTTCATTGAATAAAGTGGGTACTTGATATACAAGCGTATAGCACAGGATTTCCAAGTGTAACCTACATAGTACCCGTCGATTTATCACGTTTCTATGATTATGACATCTAGGAAACGATCACCTGTAAGTTTATGATAATTTCAAACAGAAGGGTATTTAATCTCAATCTTTCTAAGCCTATGGGTGTCGTTCTTGATTCATGGAAGTCGTTTCAACGTATTTCCTACCTAGTATGCATAGAATTTGCACGATTTTATATTTATTGCGACTAGGAAACGTTCACCTGTAGGTCTAATTTCATTGAATAAGGTGGGTACTTGATATACAAGCGTATAGCAGAGGATTTCCAAGTGTAACCTACATAGTATCCGTCGATTTATCACTTTTCTATGATTATGACAACTAGGAAACGTCCACCTGTAAGTTTATGATCATTTCAAACAGAAGGGTATTCAAATTCAATATTTCTAAGCCTATGGGTGTGGTTGCTTGATCCATGGAAGTCGTTTCAACGTATTTCCTACCTGGTATGCATAGAATTACCACGATTTTATGTTTATTGCAACTAGGAAACGTTCACCTGTAGGTCGAAGTTGATTGAATAAAGTGCGTACTTGATATCTAAGCGTTTAACACAGGATTTCCAAGTGTAACCTACGAAGTATCCGTAGATTTATCACGTTTCTATGATTTTGAAAACTCGGTAACGTTCACCTCTACGATTATGATCATTTCAAACAGATGGGTATATAATTTCGACCTTTCTAAGCCTATGGGTATCGTTGATTTAGATACGGAAGTCTTATCCACGTCCCACCTACCTGGAATCCATAGATTTATCAGGTTTCAATGATTATTGTAACTAGGAAACGTTCACCTGTAGATTTAAGTCCTTTGAATAAAGACGGTACTTGATATCCAAGCGTATAGCACAGGATTTCCAAGTTTAACCTACATAGTATCCGTAGATTTATCACGTTTCTATGATTATGACATCTAGGAAACGTTCACCTCTACGATTATGATCATTTCAAATAGATGGGTAAATAATTTCGACCTTTCTAAGCCTATGGGTATCGTTGATTTAGATACGGAAGTCTTATCCACGTCCCACCTACCTGGAATCCATAGATTTATCAGGTTTCAATGATTATTGTAACTAGGAAACCTTCACCTGTAGGTCGAAGTTCATTGAATAAAGTGCGTACTTGATATCCAAGCGTTTAACACAGGATTTCCAAGTGTAACCTACGAAGTATCCGTAGATTTATTACGTTTCTATGATTATGACAACTCGGTAACGTTCACCTCTACGATTATGATCATTTCAAACAGAAGGATATTTAATTTCAATCTTTCTAAGCCTATGGGTATCGTTGATTTAGCTATGGAAGTCGTTTCCAAGCGTTTAGCACAGGATTTCCAACTGTAACCTACGTAGTATCCGTAGATTTATCACATTTCTATGATTATGACACTTAGGAATCGTTCACCTGTAAGTTTATGATCATTTCAAACAGATGGCTATTTAATTTCGACCTCCCTAACCCTATAGGTATCGTTGATTTATCCATGGCAATAGTTCCCACGTATTACCTACCTGGAATCCACAGATTTATCACGTATCAATGATTATTGTAACTAGGAAACGTTCAGCTGTAGTTTTAAGTCCATTGAATAAAGTGGGTACTTGATATCAAAGCGTTTACCACAGGATTTCCAAATGTAACCTACATAGTATCCGTAGATTTATCACGTTTCTATGATTATGACAACTCGGAAACGTTCACCTGTAGGTTTATGATCATTTCAAACAGATGGTTATATAATTTCAACCTTTCAAAGCCTATGGGTATCGTTGATTTAGATACGGAAGTCTCATCCACGGCCCACCTACCTGGAATCCATAGATTTATCAGGATTCAATGATTACTGTAACTAGGAAAGGTACTTGATATCCAAGCGTATAGCATAGGATTTCCAAGTGTAACCTACATAGTATCCGTAGATTTATCACGTTTCTACGATTATGACATCTAGGAAACGTTCACCTGTAATTTTATGATCATTTCAAACAGATGGGTGTTTAATTTCAAACTTTCGAAGCCTATGGGTGTAGTTGCTTAATGCATGGAAATCGTTTCAACGTATTTCCTACCTGGTATGCATAGAATTTGCACGATTTTATAGTTATTGTGACTAGGAAACGTTCACCTGTAGGTCTAAGTTCATTGAATAAAGTGGGTACTTGATATCCAAGCGTTTAACACAGGATTTCCAAGTGTAACCTACGAAGTATCCGTAGAATTATCACGTTTCTATGATTATGATAACTCGGTAACGTTCACCTCTACGATTATGATCATTGAAAACAGATGGGTATATAATTTCGACCTTTCTAAGCATATGGGTATGTTTGATTTATCCATGGTAATCGTTCCCAAGTGTTACCTACCTGGAATCCACAGATTTATCACTGTTCAATGATTATTGTAACAAGGAAACGTTCACCTGTAAGTTTATGATAATTTCTAACAGATGGGTATATAATTTCGACCTATCTAAGCCTATGGGTATCGTTAATTTAGCTATGGAAGTCGTTTCCAAGCGTTTAGCACAGGATTTCCAACTGTAACCTACGAAGTATCCGTAGATTTATCACATTTCTATGATTATGACATTTAGGAAACGTTCACCTGTAAGTTTATGATCATTTCAAACAGATGGCTATTTAATTTCGACCTCCCTAACCCTATGGGTATCGTTGATTTATCCATGGCAATTGTTCCCACGTGTTACCTACCTGGAATCTACAGATTTATCACGTTTCAATGATTATTGTAACTGGGAAACGTTCAGCTGTAGTTTTAAGTCCATTGAATAAAGTGGGTACTTGATATCCAACCGTTTAGCACAGGATTTCCAAGTGTAACCTACATAGTATCCGTAGATTTATCACGTTACTATGATTATGACATCTAGGAAACGTTCACCTGTACGTTTATGATCATTTCAAACAGAAGGATATTTAATTTCAAACTTTCGAAGCCTATGGGTGTCGTTGCTTAATCCATGGAAATCGTTTCAACGTATTTCCTACCTGGTATGCATAGAATTTGCACGATTTTATATTTATTGCGACTAGGAAACGTTCACCTGTAGGTCTAAGTCCTTTGAATAAAGTGAATACTTGATATACAAGCGTATAGCACAGGATTTCCAAGTGTAACCTACATAGTATCCGTAGATTTATCACGTTTCTGTGATTATGACATCTAGGAAACTTTCACCTCTACGATTATGATCATTTCAAATAGATGGGTATTTAATTTCGACCTTGCTAACCCTATGGATATCGTTGATTTATCCATGGTAATTGTTCCCACGTGTTACCTACCTGGAAATCACAGATATTTCACGATTCAATGATTATTGTAACAAGGAAACGTTCACCTGTAGGTCTAATTTCGTTGAATAAAGTGGGTACTTGATATCCAACCGTTTAACACAGGATTTTCAAGTGTAACCTACACAGTATCCGTAGATTTATCACGTTTCTATGATTGTGACATCTAGGAAACTTGCACCTGTAAGTTTATGATCATTTCAAACAGAAGGATATTTAATTTTAATCTTTCTAAGCCTATGCGTATCGTTGATTTATCCACGGTAATCGTTCCCAAGTGTTACCTACCTGGAATCCACAGATTTATCACTTTTCAATGATTATTGTAACAAGGAAACGTTCACCTGTAAGTCTAATTTCATTGAATAAAGTGGGTACTTGATATACAAGCGTATAGCACAGGATTTCCAAGTGTAACCTACATAGTATCCGTAGATTTATCACGCTTCTATGATTATGACATCTAGGAAACGTTCACCTGTAAGTTTATGATCATTTCAAACAGAAGGGTATTTAATTTTAATCTTTCTAAGCCTATGCGTATCGTTGATTTATTCACAGTAATCGTTCCCAAGTGTTACCTACCTGGAATCCACAGATTTATCACATTTCAATGATTATTGTAAAAAGGAAACGTTCACCTGTAAGTCTAATTTTATTGAATAAAGTGGGCACTTGATATACAAGCGTATAGCAGAGGATTTCCAAGTGTAACCTACATAGTATCCGTAGATTTATCACGCTTCTATGATTATGACATCTAGGTAACGTTCACATGTAAGTTTATGATCATTTCAAACAGAAGGGTATTTAATTCTAATCTTTCTAAGCCTATGCGTATCGTTGATTTATCCACGTTAATCGTTCCCAAGTGTTACCTACCTGGAATCCATAGATTTATCAGGTTTCAATGATTATTGTAACTAGGAAACGATCACCGGTAGTTTTAAGTCCTTTGAATAAAGTCGGTACTTGATATCCAAGCGTATAGCACAGGATTTCCAAGTGTAACCTACATAGTATCCGTCGATTTATCACGTTTCTATGATTATGACATCTAGGAAACGTTCACCTGTAAGTTTATGATAATTTCAAACAGAAGGGTATTTAATTTCAATCTTTCTAAGCCTATGGGTGTCGTTCTTGATTCATGGAAGTCGTTTCAACGTATTTCCTACCTAGTATGCATAGAATTTGCACGATTTTATATTTATTGCGACCAGGAAACGTTCACCTGTAGGTCTAATTTCATTGAATAAGGTGGGTACTTGATATACAAGCGTATAGCAGAGGATTTCCAAGTGTAACCTACATAGTATCCGTCGATTTATCACGTTTCTATGATTATGACATCTAGGAAACGTCCACCTGTAAGTTTATGATCATTTCAAACAGAAGGGTATTTAAATTCAATATTTCTAAGCCTATGGGTGTGGTTGCTTGATCCATGGAAGTCGTTTCAACGTATTTCCTACCTGGTATGCATAGAATTACCACGATTTTATGTTTATTGCAACTAGGAAACGTTCACCTGTAGGTCGAAGTTGATTGAATAAAGTGCGTACTTGATATCTAAGCGTTTAACATAGGATTTCCAAGTGTAACCTACGAAGTATCCGTAGATTTATCACGTTTCTATGATTTTGAAAACTCGGTAACGTTCACCTCTACGATTATGATCATTTCAAACAGATGGGTATATAATTTCGACCTTTCTAAGCCTATGGGTATCGTTGATTTAGATACGGAAGTCTTATCCACGTCCCACCTACCTGGAATCCATAGATTTATCAGGTTTCAATGATTATTGTGACTAGGAAACGTTCACCTTTAGGTCTAAGTTCATTGAATAAAGTGGGTACTTGATATCCAAGCGTTTAACACAGGATTTCCAAGTGTAACCTACGAAGTATCCGTAGATTTTTCACGTTTCTATGATTATGACAACTAGGTAACGTTCACCTGTAAGTTTATGATAATTTCAAACAGAAGGGTATTGAATTTTAATCTTTCTAAGCCTATGGGTATCGTTGATTTATCCATGGTAATCGTTCCCACGTGTTACCTACCTAGAATCTACAGATTTATCACATATCAATGATTATTGTAACTAGGAAACGTTCAGCTGTAGTTTTAAGTCCATTGAATAAAGTGGGTACTTGATATCCAACCGTTTAACACAGGATTTCCAAGTGTAACCTACATAGTATCCGTCGATTTATCCCGTTTCTATGATTATGACATCTAGGAAACGTCCACCTGTAAGTTTATGATCATTTCAAACTGAAGGGTATTTAATTTCAATCTTCCTGAGCATATGGGTGTCGTTGCTTGATCCATGGAAGTCGTTTCAACGTATTTCCTATCTGGTATGAATAGAATTACCACGATTTTATGTTTATTGCAACTAGGAAGCGTTCACCTGTAAGTTTATGATCATTTCAAACAGAAGGGTATTTAATTTCAATCTTTCTAAGCCTATGGGTATCGTTAATTTAGATACGGAAGTCTTATCCACGTCCCACTTACCTGGAATCCATAGATTTATTAGGTTTCAATGATTATTGTAACTAGGAAACGTTCACCTGTAGTTTTAAGTCGTTTGAATTAAGTCGGCACTTGATTTCCAAGCGTATAGCACAGGATGTCCAAGTGTAACCTACATAGTATCAGTAGATTTATCACGTTTCTATGATTACGACATCTAGGAAACGTTCACCTGTAAGTTTATGATCATCTCAAACAGAAGGGTATTTAATTTCAATCTTTCTAAGCCTATGAGTATCGTTGATTTATCCATGGTAATCGTTCCCACGTGTAACCTACCTGGAGTCCACAGATTTATCACGTTTCAATGATTATTGTAACTAGGAAACGTTCACCTGTAGGTCGAAGTTCATTGAATAAAGTGCGTACTTGATATCCAAGCGTTTAACACAGGATTTCCAAGTGTAACCTACGAAGTATCCGTAGATTTTTCACGTTTCTATGATTATGACAACTAGGTAACGTTCACCTGTAAGTTTATGATAATTTCAAACCGAAGGGTATTGAATTTTAATCTTTCTATGCCTATGGGTATCGTTGATTTATCCATGGTAATTGTTCCCACGTGTTACCTACCTAGAATCTACAGATTTATCACATATCAATGATTATTGTAACTAGGAAACGTTCAGCTGTAGTTTTAAGTCCATTGAATAAAGTGGGTACTTGATATCCAACCGTTTAACACAGGATTTCCAAGTGTAACCTACATAG
The DNA here is from genome assembly GCA_020010945.3 of Muscidifurax raptorellus. NCBI lineage: Eukaryota > Metazoa > Arthropoda > Insecta > Hymenoptera > Pteromalidae > Muscidifurax > Muscidifurax raptorellus. The sequence continues at coordinate 23,374,931 of CM052078.1, forward strand.
TATCCGTCGATTTATCCCGTTTCTATGATTATGACATCTAGGAAACGTCCACCTGTAAGTTTATGATCATTTCAAACTGAAGGGTATTTAATTTCAATCTTCCTGAGCATATGGGTGTCGTTGCTTGATCCATGGAAGTCGTCTCAACGTATTTCCTATCTGGTATGAATAGAATTACCACGATTTTATGTTTATTGCAACTAGGAAGCGTTCACCTGTAAGTTTATGATCATTTCAAACAGAAGGGTATTTAATTTCAATCTTTCTAAGCCTATGGGTATCGTTAATTTAGATACGGAAGTCTTATCCACGTCCCACTTACCTGGAATCCATAGATTTATTAGGTTTCAATGATTATTGTAACTAGGAAACGTTCACCTGTAGTTTTAAGTCGTTTGAATTAAGTCGGCACTTGATTTCCAAGCGTATAGCACAGGATTTCCAAGTGTAACCTACATAGTATCAGTAGATTTATCACGTTTCTATGATTACGACATCTAGGAAACGTTCACCTGTAAGTTTATGATCATTTCAAACAGAAGGGTATTTAATTTCAATCTTTCTAAGCCTATGAGTATCGTTGATTTATCCATGGTAATCGTTCCCACGTGTAACCTACCTGGATTCCACAGATTTATCACGTTTCAATGATTATTGTAACTAGGAAACGTTCACCTGTAGGTCGAAGTTCATTGAATAAAGTGCGTACTTGATATCCAAGCGTTTAACACAGGATTTCCAAGTGTAATCTACGAAGTATCCGTAGATTTATTACGTTTCTATGATTATGACAACTCGGTAACGTTCACCTCTACGATTATGATCATTTCAAACAGAAGGGTATTTAATTTCAATCTTTCTAAGCCTATGAGTATCGTTGATTTATCCATGGTAATCGTTCCCACGTGTTACCTACCTGGAATCCACAGATTTATCACGTTTCAATGATTATTGTAACTAGGGAACGTTCACCTGTAGGATTAAGTCCATTGAATAAAGTGGGTACTTGATATACAAGCGTATAGCACAGGATTTCCAAGTGTAACCTACATAGTATCCGTCGATTTATCACGTTTCTATGATTATGACATCTAGGAAACGTCCACCTGTAAGTTTATGATCATTTCAAACAGAAGGGTATTTAATTTCAATCTTCCTGAGTCTATGGGTGTCGTTGCTTGATCCATGGTAATCGTTCCCACGTGTTACCTACCTGGAATCCACAGATTTATCACTTATCAACGATTATTGTAACAAGGAAACGTTCACCTGTAGGACTAATTTCATTGAATAAAGTGGGTACTTGATATACAAGCGTATAGCAGAGGATTTCCAAGTGTAACCTACATAGTATCCGTAGATTTATCACGCTTCTATGATTATGACATCTAGGGAACGTTCACCTGTAAGTTTATGAACATTTCAAACAGAAGGGTATTTTATTTCAATCTTTCTAAGCCTATGGGTATCGTTGATTTATCCATGGTAATCGTTCCCACGTATTACCTACCTGGTATCCACAGATTTATCACGTTTCAATGATTATTGTGACTAGGAAACGTTCTCCTGTAGTTTTAAGTTCATTGAATAAAGTGCGTACTTGATATCCAAGCGTTTAACACAGGATTTCCAACTGTAACCTACGTAGTATCCGTAGATTTATCACGTTTCTATGATTATGAAAACTCGGTAACGTTCACCTCTACGATTATGATCATTTCAAACAGATGGTTATATAATTTCGACCTTTCTAAGCCTATGGGTATCTTTGATTTAGATACGGAAGTCTTATCCACGTCCCACTTACCTGGAATCCATAGATTTATCAGGTTTCAAAGATTATTGTAACTAGGAAACGTTCACCTGTAGTTTTAAGTCCTTTGAATTAAGTCGGTACTTGATTTCCAAGCGTATAGCACAGGATTTCCAAGTGTAACCTACATAGTATCCGTAGATTTATCACGTTTCTATGATTACGACATCTAGGAAACGTTCACCTGTAAGTTTATGATCATTTCAAACAGATGGGTATATAATTTCGACCTTTCTAAGCATATGGGTATCGTTGATTTATCCATGGCAATCGTTCCCAAGTGTTACCTACCTGGAATCCACAGATTTATCACTTTTCAATGATTATTGTAACTGGGAAACTAGTTTTAAGTCCATTGAATAAAGTGGGTACTTGATATCCAACCGTTTAACACAGGATTTCCAAGTGTAACCTACATAGTATCCGTAGATTTATCACGTTTCAATGATTATGACATCTAGGAAACTTTCACCTGTACGTTTATGATCATTTCAAACAGAAGGATATTTAATTTCAATCTTTCTAAGCCTATGGGTGTCGTTGCTTGATCCACGGAAGTCGTTTCAACGTATTTCCTACCTGCTATGCATAGAATTTGCACGATTTTATATTTATTGCGACTAGGAAACGTTCACCTGTAGGTCTAAGTCCTTTGAATAAAGTAAATACTTGATATACAAGCGTATAGCAGAGGATTTCCAAGTGTAACCTACATAGCATCCGTAGATTTATCACGTTTCTATGATTATGACATCTAGGAAACGTTCACCTGTAAGTTTATGATAATTTCAAACAGATGGGTATATAATTTCGACCTATCTAAGCCTATGGGTATCGTTAATTTAGCTATGGAAGTCGTTTTCAAGCGTTTAGCACAGGATTTCCAACTGTAACCTACGAAGTATCCGTAGATTTATCACATTTCTATGATTATGACATTTAGGAAACGTTCACCTGTAAGTTTATGATCATTTCAAACAGATGGCTATTTAATTTCGACCTCCCTAACCCTATGGGTATCGTTGATTTATCCATGGCAATTGTTCCCACGTGTTACCTACCTGGAATCTACAGATTTATCACGTTTCAATGATTATTGTAACTGGGAAACGTTCAGCTGTAGGTCTAAGTCCTTTGAATAAAGTAAATACTTGATATACAAGCGTATAGCAGAGGATTTCCAAGTGTAACCTACATAGTATCCGTAGATTTATCACGTTTCAATGATTATGACATCTAGGAAACTTTCACCTGTACGTTTATGATCATTTCAAACAGAAGGATATTTAATTTCAATCTTTCTAAGCCTATGGGTGTCGTTGCTTGATCCACAGTAATCGTTCCCAAGTGTTACCTACCTGGAATCCACAGATTTATCACTTTTCAATGATTATCGTAACAAGGAAACGTTCACCTGTAAGTCTAATTTCATTGAATAAAGTGGGTACTTGATATACAAGCGTATAGCACAGGATTTCCAAGTGTAACCTACATACTATCCGTAGATTTATCACGCTTCTATGATTATGACATCTAGGAAACGTTCACCTGTAAGTTTATGATCATTTCAAACAGAAGTGTATTTAATTTTAATCTTTCTAAGCCTATGCGTATCGTTGATTTATCCACAGTAATCGTTCCCAAGTGTTACCTACCTGGAATCCACAGATTTATCACTTTTCAATGATTATTGTAACAAGGAAACGTTCACCTGTAAGTCTAATTTCATTGAATAAAGTGGGCACTTGATATACAAGCGTATAGCAGAGGATTTCCAAGTGTAACCTACATAGTATCCGTAGATTTATCACGCTTCTATGATTATGACATCTAGGTAACGTTCACATGTAAGTTTATGATCATTTCAAACAGAAGGGTATTTAATTCTAATCGTTCTAAGCCTATGCGTATCGTTGATTTATCCACGGTAATCGTTCCCAAGTGTTACCTACCTGGAATCCATAGATTTATCAGGTTTCAATGATTATTGTAACTAGGAAACGATCACCGGTAGTTTTAAGTCCTTTGAATAAAGTCGGTACTTTATATCCAAGCGTATAGCACAGGATTTCCAAGTGTAACCTACATAGTATCCGTCGATTTATCACGTTTCTATGATTATAACATCTAGGAAACGTCCACCTGTAAGTTTATGATCATTTCAAACCGAAGGGTATTTAATTTCAATCTTTCTAAGCCTATGGGTGTCGTTGCTTGATTCATGGAAGTCGTTTCAACGTATTTCCTACCTAGTATGCATAGAATTTGCACGATTTTATATTTATTGCGACTAGGAAACGTTCACCTGTAGGTCTAATTTCATTGAATAAGGTGGGTACTTGATATACAAGCGTATAGCAGAGGATTTCCAAGTGTAACCTACATAGTATCCGTCGATTTATCACGTTTCTATGATTATGACATCTAGGAAACGTCCACCTGTAAGTTTATGATCATTTCAAACAGAAGGGTATTTAAATTCAATATTTCTAAGCCTATGGGTGTGGTGGCTTGATCCATGGAAGTCGTTTCAACGTATTTCCTACCTGGTATGCATAGAATTACCACGATTTTATGTTTATTGCAACTAGGAAACGTTCACCTGTAGGTCGAAGTTGATTGAATAAAGTGCGTACTTGATATCCTAGCGTTTAACACAGGATTTCCAAGTGTAACCTACGAAGTATCCGTAGATTTTTCACGTTTCTATGATTATGACAACTAGGTAACGTTCACCTGTAAGTTTATGATAATTTCAAACAGAAGGGTATTGAATTTTAATCTTTCTAAGCCTATGGGTATCGTTGATTTATCCATGGTAATCGTTCCCACGTGTTACCTACCTGGAATTTACAGATTTATCACATATCAATGATTATTGTAACGAGGAAACGTTCACCTGTAGGTCTAATTTCATTGAATAAAGGGGGTACTTGATATACAAGCGTATAGCACAGGATTTCCAAGTGTAACCTACATAGTATCCGTAGATTTATCACGCTTCTATGATTATGACATCTAGGTAACGTTCACCTGTAAGTTTATGATCATTTCAAACAGAAGGGTATTGAATTTTAATCTTTCTAAGCCTATGGGTATCGTTGATTTATCCATGGTAATCGTTCCCACGTGTTACCTACCTGGAATTTACAGATTTATCACATATCAATGATTATTGTAACGAGGAAACGTTCAGCTGTAGTTTTAAGTCCATTGAATAAAGTGGGTACTTGTAAATCCAAGCGTTTAACACAGGATTTCCAAGTGTAACCTACGAAGTATCCGTAGATTTATCACGTTTCTATGATTATGACAACTCGGTAACGTTCACCTCTACGATTATGATCATTTCAAACAGATGGGTATATAATTTCGACTTTTCTAAGCCTATGGGTATCGTTGATTTATCCATGGTAATCGTTCACAAGTGTTACCTACCTGGAATCCACAGATTTATCACTTCTTAATGATTATTGTAACAAGGAAACGTTCACCTGTAGGTCTAATTTCATTGAAAAAAGTGGGTACTTGATATACAAGCGTATATCAGAGGATTTCCAAGTGTAACCTACATAGTATCCGTCGATTTATCACGTTTCTATGATTATGACATCTAGGAAACGTCCACCTGTAAGTTTATGATCATTTCAAACAGAAGGGTATTTAAATTCAATATTTCTAAGCCTATGGGTGTGGTTGCTTGATCCATGGATGTCGTTTCAACGTATTTCCTACCTGGTATGCATAGAATTACCACGATTTTATGTTTATTGCAACTAGGAAACGTTCACCTGTAGGTCGAAGTTGATTGAATAAAGTGCGTACTTGATATCTAAGCGTTTAACATAGGATTTCCAAGTGTAACCTACGAAGTATCCGTAGATTTATCACGTTTCTATGATTTTGAAAACTCGGTAACGTTCACCTCTACGATTATGATCATTTCAAACAGATGGGTATATAATTTCGACCTTTCTAAGCCTATGGGTATCGTTGATTTAGATACGGAAGTCTTATCCACGTCCCACCTACCTGGAATCCATAGATTTATCAGGTTTCAATGATTATTGTGACTAGGAAACGTTCACCTTTAGGTCTAAGTTCATTGAATAAAGTGGGTACTTGATATCCAAGCGTTTAACACAGGATTTCCAAGTGTAACCTACGAAGTATCCGTAGATTTTTCACGTTTCTATGATTATGACAACTAGGTAACGTTCACCTGTAAGTTTATGATAATTTCAAACAGAAGGGTATTGAATTTTAATCTTTCTAAGCCTATGGGTATCGTTGATTTATCCATGGTAATCGTTCCCACGTGTTACCTACCTAGAATCTACAGATTTATCACATATCAATGATTATTGTAACTAGGAAACGTTCAGCTGTAGTTTTAAGTCCATTGAATAAAGTGGGTACTTGATATCCAACCGTTTAACACAGGATTTCCAAGTGTAACCTACATAGTATCCGTCGATTTATCCCGTTTCTATGATTATGACATCTAGGAAACGTCCACCTGTAAGTTTATGATCATTTCAAACTGAAGGGTATTTAATTTCAATCTTCCTGAGCATATGGGTGTCGTTGCTTGATCCATGGAAGTCGTTTCAACGTATTTCCTATCTGGTATGAATAGAATTACCACGATTTTATGTTTATTGCAACTAGGAAGCGTTCACCTGTAAGTTTATGATCATTTCAAACAGAAGGGTATTTAATTTCAATCTTTCTAAGCCTATGGGTATCGTTAATTTAGATACGGAAGTCTTATCCACGTCCCACTTACCTGGAATCCATAGATTTATTAGGTTTCAATGATTATTGTAACTAGGAAACGTTCACCTGTAGTTTTAAGTCGTTTGAATTAAGTCGGCACTTGATTTCCAAGCGTATAGCACAGGATGTCCAAGTGTAACCTACATAGTATCAGTAGATTTATCACGTTTCTATGATTACGACATCTAGGAAACGTTCACCTGTAAGTTTATGATCATCTCAAACAGAAGGGTATTTAATTTCAATCTTTCTAAGCCTATGAGTATCGTTGATTTATCCATGGTAATCGTTCCCACGTGTAACCTACCTGGAGTCCACAGATTTATCACGTTTCAATGATTATTGTAACTAGGAAACGTTCACCTGTAGGTCGAAGTTCATTGAATAAAGTGCGTACTTGATATCCAAGCGTTTAACACAGGATTTCCAAGTGTAACCTACGAAGTATCCGTAGATTTTTCACGTTTCTATGATTATGACAACTAGGTAACGTTCACCTGTAAGTTTATGATAATTTCAAACAGAAGGGTATTGAATTTTAATCTTTCTATGCCTATGGGTATCGTTGATTTATCCATGGTAATCGTTCCCACGTGTTACCTACCTAGAATCTACAGATTTATCACATATCAATGATTATTGTAACTAGGAAACGTTCAGCTGTAGTTTTAAGTCCATTGAATAAAGTGGGTACTTGATATCCAACCGTTTAACACAGGATTTCCAAGTGTAACCTACATAGTATCCGTCGATTTATCCCGTTTCTATGATTATGACATCTAGGAAACGTCCACCTGTAAGTTTATGATCATTTCAAACTGAAGGGTATTTAATTTCAATCTTCCTGAGCATATGGGTGTCGTTGCTTGATCCATGGAAGTCGTCTCAACGTATTTCCTATCTGGTATGAATAGAATTACCACGATTTTATGTTTATTGCAACTAGGAAGCGTTCACCTGTAAGTTTATGATCATTTCAAACAGAAGGGTATTTAATTTCAATCTTTCTAAGCCTATGGGTATCGTTAATTTAGATACGGAAGTCTTATCCACGTCCCACTTACCTGGAATCCATAGATTTATTAGGTTTCAATGATTATTGTAACTAGGAAACGTTCACCTGTAGTTTTAAGTCGTTTGAATTAAGTCGGCACTTGATTTCCAAGCGTATAGCACAGGATTTCCAAGTGTAACCTACATAGTATCAGTAGATTTATCACGTTTCTATGATTACGACATCTAGGAAACGTTCACCTGTAAGTTTATGATCATTTCAAACAGAAGGGTATTTAATTTCAATCTTTCTAAGCCTATGAGTATCGTTGATTTATCCATGGTAATCGTTCCCACGTGTAACCTACCTGGATTCCACAGATTTATCACGTTTCAATGATTATTGTAACTAGGAAACGTTCACCTGTAGGTCGAAGTTCATTGAATAAAGTGCGTACTTGATATCCAAGCGTTTAACACAGGATTTCCAAGTGTAATCTACGAAGTATCCGTAGATTTATTACGTTTCTATGATTATGACAACTCGGTAACGTTCACCTCTACGATTATGATCATTTCAAACAGAAGGGTATTTAATTTCAATCTTTCTAAGCCTATGAGTATCGTTGATTTATCCATGGTAATCGTTCCCACGTGTTACCTACCTGGAATCCACAGATTTATCACGTTTCAATGATTATTGTAACTAGGGAACGTTCACCTGTAGGATTAAGTCCATTGAATAAAGTGGGTACTTGATATACAAGCGTATAGCACAGGATTTCCAAGTGTAACCTACATAGTATCCGTCGATTTATCACGTTTCTATGATTATGACATCTAGGAAACGTCCACCTGTAAGTTTATGATCATTTCAAACAGAAGGGTATTTAATTTCAATCTTCCTGAGTCTATGGGTGTCGTTGCTTGATCCATGGTAATCGTTCCCACGTGTTACCTACCTGGAATCCACAGATTTATCACTTATCAACGATTATTGTAACAAGGAAACGTTCACCTGTAGGACTAATTTCATTGAATAAAGTGGGTACTTGATATACAAGCGTATAGCAGAGGATTTCCAAGTGTAACCTACATAGTATCCGTAGATTTATCACGCTTCTATGATTATGACATCTAGGGAACGTTCACCTGTAAGTTTATGAACATTTCAAACAGAAGGGTATTTTATTTCAATCTTTCTAAGCCTATGGGTATCGTTGATTTATCCATGGTAATCGTTCCCACGTATTACCTACCTGGTATCCACAGATTTATCACGTTTCAATGATTATTGTGACTAGGAAACGTTCTCCTGTAGTTTTAAGTTCATTGAATAAAGTGCGTACTTGATATCCAAGCGTTTAACACAGGATTTCCAACTGTAACCTACGTAGTATCCGTAGATTTATCACGTTTCTATGATTATGAAAACTCGGTAACGTTCACCTCTACGATTATGATCATTTCAAACAGATGGTTATATAATTTCGACCTTTCTAAGCCTATGGGTATCTTTGATTTAGATACGGAAGTCTTATCCACGTCCCACTTACCTGGAATCCATAGATTTATCAGGTTTCAAAGATTATTGTAACTAGGAAACGTTCACCTGTAGTTTTAAGTCCTTTGAATTAAGTCGGTACTTGATTTCCAAGCGTATAGCACAGGATTTCCAAGTGTAACCTACATAGTATCCGTAGATTTATCACGTTTCTATGATTACGACATCTAGGAAACGTTCACCTGTAAGTTTATGATCATTTCAAACAGATGGGTATATAATTTCGACCTTTCTAAGCATATGGGTATCGTTGATTTATCCATGGCAATCGTTCCCAAGTGTTACCTACCTGGAATCCACAGATTTATCACTTTTCAATGATTATTGTAACTGGGAAACTAGTTTTAAGTCCATTGAATAAAGTGGGTACTTGATATCCAACCGTTTAACACAGGATTTCCAAGTGTAACCTACATAGTATCCGTAGATTTATCACGTTTCAATGATTATGACATCTAGGAAACTTTCACCTGTACGTTTATGATCATTTCAAACAGAAGGATATTTAATTTCAATCTTTCTAAGCCTATGGGTGTCGTTGCTTGATCCACGGAAGTCGTTTCAACGTATTTCCTACCTGCTATGCATAGAATTTGCACGATTTTATATTTATTGCGACTAGGAAACGTTCACCTGTAGGTCTAAGTCCTTTGAATAAAGTAAATACTTGATATACAAGCGTATAGCAGAGGATTTCCAAGTGTAACCTACATAGCATCCGTAGATTTATCACGTTTCTATGATTATGACATCTAGGAAACGTTCACCTGTAAGTTTATGATAATTTCAAACAGATGGGTATATAATTTCGACCTATCTAAGCCTATGGGTATCGTTAATTTAGCTATGGAAGTCGTTTTCAAGCGTTTAGCACAGGATTTCCAACTGTAACCTACGAAGTATCCGTAGATTTATCACATTTCTATGATTATGACATTTAGGAAACGTTCACCTGTAAGTTTATGATCATTTCAAACAGATGGCTATTTAATTTCGACCTCCCTAACCCTATGGGTATCGTTGATTTATCCATGGCAATTGTTCCCACGTGTTACCTACCTGGAATCTACAGATTTATCACGTTTCAATGATTATTGTAACTGGGAAACGTTCAGCTGTAGGTCTAAGTCCTTTGAATAAAGTAAATACTTGATATACAAGCGTATAGCAGAGGATTTCCAAGTGTAACCTACATAGTATCCGTAGATTTATCACGTTTCAATGATTATGACATCTAGGAAACTTTCACCTGTACGTTTATGATCATTTCAAACAGAAGGATATTTAATTTCAATCTTTCTAAGCCTATGGGTGTCGTTGCTTGATCCACAGTAATCGTTCCCAAGTGTTACCTACCTGGAATCCACAGATTTATCACTTTTCAATGATTATCGTAACAAGGAAACGTTCACCTGTAAGTCTAATTTCATTGAATAAAGTGGGTACTTGATATACAAGCGTATAGCACAGGATTTCCAAGTGTAACCTACATACTATCCGTAGATTTATCACGCTTCTATGATTATGACATCTAGGAAACGTTCACCTGTAAGTTTATGATCATTTCAAACAGAAGTGTATTTAATTTTAATCTTTCTAAGCCTATGCGTATCGTTGATTTATCCACAGTAATCGTTCCCAAGTGTTACCTACCTGGAATCCACAGATTTATCACTTTTCAATGATTATTGTAACAAGGAAACGTTCACCTGTAAGTCTAATTTCATTGAATAAAGTGGGCACTTGATATACAAGCGTATAGCAGAGGATTTCCAAGTGTAACCTACATAGTATCCGTAGATTTATCACGCTTCTATGATTATGACATCTAGGTAACGTTCACATGTAAGTTTATGATCATTTCAAACAGAAGGGTATTTAATTCTAATCGTTCTAAGCCTATGCGTATCGTTGATTTATCCACGGTAATCGTTCCCAAGTGTTACCTACCTGGAATCCATAGATTTATCAGGTTTCAATGATTATTGTAACTAGGAAACGATCACCGGTAGTTTTAAGTCCTTTGAATAAAGTCGGTACTTTATATCCAAGCGTATAGCACAGGATTTCCAAGTGTAACCTACATAGTATCCGTCGATTTATCACGTTTCTATGATTATGACATCTAGGAAACGTCCACCTGTAAGTTTATGATCATTTCAAACCGAAGGGTATTTAATTTCAATCTTTCTAAGCCTATGGGTGTCGTTGCTTGATTCATGGAAGTCGTTTCAACGTATTTCCTACCTGGTATGCATAGAATTACCACGATTTTATGTTTATTGCAACTAGGAAACGTTCACCTGTAGGTCGAAGTTGATTGAATAAAGTGCGTACTTGATATCCTAGCGTTTAACACAGGATTTCCAAGTGTAACCTACGAAGTATCCGTAGATTTTTCACGTTTCTATGATTATGACAACTAGGTAACGTTCACCTGTAAGTTTATGATAATTTCAAACAGAAGGGTATTGAATTTTAATCTTTCTAAGCCTATGGGTATCGTTGATTTATCCATGGTAATCGTTCCCACGTGTTACCTACCTGGAATTTACAGATTTATCACATATCAATGATTATTGTAACGAGGAAACGTTCACCTGTAGGTCTAATTTCATTGAATAAAGGGGGTACTTGATATACAAGCGTATAGCACAGGATTTCCAAGTGTAACCTACATAGTATCCGTAGATTTATCACGCTTCTATGATTATGACATCTAGGTAACGTTCACCTGTAAGTTTATGATCATTTCAAACAGAAGGGTATTGAATTTTAATCTTTCTAAGCCTATGGGTATCGTTGATTTATCCATGGTAATCGTTCCCACGTGTTACCTACCTGGAATTTACAGATTTATCACATATCAATGATTATTGTAACGAGGAAACGTTCAGCTGTAGTTTTAAGTCCATTGAATAAAGTGGGTACTTGTAAATCCAAGCGTTTAACACAGGATTTCCAAGTGTAACCTACGAAGTATCCGTAGATTTATCACGTTTCTATGATTATGACAACTCGGTAACGTTCACCTCTACGATTATGATCATTTCAAACAGATGGGTATATAATTTCGACTTTTCTAAGCCTATGGGTATCGTTGATTTATCCATGGTAATCGTTCACAAGTGTTACCTACCTGGAATCCACAGATTTATCACTTCTTAATGATTATTGTAACAAGGAAACGTTCACCTGTAGGTCTAATTTCATTGAAAAAAGTGGGTACTTGATATACAAGCGTATATCAGAGGATTTCCAAGTGTAACCTACATAGTATCCGTAGATTTATCACGTTTCTATGAATATGATATCTAGGAAACGTTCACCTCTACGATTATGATCATTTAAAACAGATGGGTATATAATTTCGACCTTTCTATGCCTATGGGTATCGTTGATTTATCCATGGTATTCGTTCCCACGTGTTACCTACCTGGAATCCACAGATTTATCACTTTTCAACGATTATTGTAACAAGGAAACGTTCTCCTGTAGGTCTAATTTCATTGAATAAAGGGGGTACTTGATATACAAGCGTATAGCACAGGATTTCCAAGTGTAACCTACATAGTATCCGTAGATTTATCACATTTCTATGATTATGACATTTAGGAAACATTCACCTGTAAGTTTATGATCATTCCAAACAGATGGCTATTTAATTTCGACCTCCCTAACCCTATGGGTATCGTTGATTTATCCATGGCAATTGTTCCCACGTGTTACCTACCTGAAATCTACAGATTTATCACGTTTCAATGATTATTGTAACTGGGAAACGTTCAGCTGTAGTTTTAAGTCCATTGAATAAAGTGGGTACTTGATATCCAAACGTTTAACACAGGATTTCCAAGTGTAACCTACATAGTATCCGTAGATTTATCACGTTTCAATGATTATGACATCTAGGAAACTTTCACCTGTACGTTTATGATCATTTCAAACAGAAGGATATTTAATTTCAATCTTTCTAAGCCTATGGGTGTCGTTGTTTGATCCACGGAAGTCGTTTCAACGTATTTCCTACCTGCTATGCATAGAATTTGCACGATTTTATATTTATTGCGACTAGGAAACGTTCACCTGTACGTCTAAGTCCTTTGAATAAAGTGAATACTTGATATACAAGCGTATAGCACAGGATTTCCAAGTGTAACCTACATAGTATCCGTAGATTTATCACGTTTCTATGATTATGACATCTAGGAAACGTTCACCTGTACGTTTATGATCATTTCAAAGAGAAGGATATTTAATTTCAAACTTTCGAAGCCTATGGGTGTCGTTGCTTAATCCATGGAAATCGTTTCAACGTATTTCCTACCTGGTATGCATAGAATTTGCACGATTTTATATTTATTGCGACTAGGAAACGTTCACCTGTAGGTCTAAGTCCTTTGAATAAAGTGAATACTTGATATACAAGCGTATAGCACAGGATTTCCAAGTGTAACCTACATAGTATCCGTAGATTTATCACGTTTCTGTGATTATGACATCTAGGAAACTTTCACCTCTACGATTATGATCATTGCAAATAGATGGGTATTTAATTTCGACCTTGCTAACCCTATGGGTATCGTTGATTTATCCATGGTAATTGTTCCCACGTGTTACCTACCTGGAAATCACAGATATTTCACGATTCAATGATTATTGTAACAAGGAAACGTTCACCTGTAGGTCTAATTTCGTTGAATAAAGTGGGTACTTGATATCCAACCGTTTAACACAGGATTTTCAAGTGTAACCTACACAGTATCCGTAGATTTATCACGTTTCTATGATTATGACATCTAGGAAACTTGCACCTGTAAGTTTATGATCATTTCAAACAGAAGGCTATTTAATTTTAATCTTTCTAAGCCTATGCGTATCGTTGATTTATCCACGGTAATCGTTCCCAAGTGTTACCTACCTGGAATCCACAGATTTATCACTTTTCAATGATTATTGTAACAAGGAAACGTTCACCTGTAAGTCTAATTTCATTGAATAAAGTGGGTACTTGATATACAAGCGTATAGCACAGGATTTCCAAGTGTAACCTACATAGTATCCGCAGATTTATCACGCTTCTATGATTATGACATCTAGGAAACGTTCACCTGTAAGTTTATGATCATTTCAAACAGAAGGGTATTTAATTTTAATCTTTCTAAGCCTATGCGTATCGTTGATTTATCCACAGTAATCATTCCCAAGTGTTACCTACCTGGAATCCACAGATTTATCACATTTCAATGATTATTGTAACAAGGAAACGTTCACCTGTAAGTCTAATTTTATTGAATAAAGTGGGCACTTGATATACAAGCGTATAGCAGAGGATTTCCAAGTGTAACCTACATAGTATCCGTAGATTTATCACGCTTCTATGATTATGACATCTAGGTAACGTTCACATGTAAGTTTACGATCATTTCGAACAGAAGGGTATTTAATTCTAATCTTTCTAAGCCTATGCGTATCGTTGATTTATCCACGTTAATCGTTCCCAAGTGTTACCTACCTGGAATCCATAGATTTATCAGGTTTCAATGATTATTGTAACTAGGAAACGATCACCGGTAGTTTTAAGTCCTTTGAATAAAGTCGGTACTTGATATCCAAGCGTATAGCACAGGATTTCCAAGTGTAACCTACATAGTATCCGTCGATTTATCACGTTTCTATGATTATGACATCTAGGAAACGTTCACCTGTAAGTTTATGATAATTTCAAACAGAAGGGTATTTAATTTCAATCTTTCTAAGCCTATGTGTGTCGTTCTTGATTCATGGAAGTCGTTTCAACGTATTTCCTACCTAGTATGCATAGAATTTGCACGATTTTATATTTATTGCGACTAGGAAACGTTCACCTGTAGGTCTAATTTCATTGAATAAGGTGGGTACTTGATATACAAGCGTATAGCAGAGGATTTCCAAGTGTAACCTACATAGTATCCGTCGATTTATCACGTTTCTATGATTATGACATCTAGGAAACGTCCACCTGTAAGTTTATGATCATTTCAAACAGAAGGGTATTTAAATTCAATATTTCTAAGCCTATGGGTGTGGTTGCTTGATCCATGGAAGTCGTTTCAACGTATTTCCTACCTGGTATGCATAGAATTACCACGATTTTATGTTTATTGCAACTAGGAAACGTTCACCTGTAGGTCTAATTTCGTTGAATAAAGTGGGTACTTGATATCCAACCGTTTAACACAGGATTTTCAAGTATAACCTACGAAGTATCCGTAGATTTATCACGTTTCTATGATTTTGAAAACTCGGTAACGTTCACCTCTACGATTATGATCATTTCAAACAGATGGGTATATAATTTCGACCTTTCTAAGCCTATGGGTATCGTTGATTTAGATACGGAAGTCTTATCCACGTCCCACCTACCTGGAATCCATAGATTTATCAGGTTTCAATGATTATTGTAACTAGGAAACGTTCACCTGTAGATTTAAGTCCTTTGAATAAAGACGGTACTTGATATCCAAGCGTATAGCACAGGATTTCCAAGTGTAACCTACATAGTATCCGTAGATTTATTACGTTTCTATGATTATGACAACTCGGTAACGTTCACCTCTACGATTATGATCATTTCAAACAGAAGGGTATTTAATTTCAATCTTTCTAAGCCTATGGGTATCGTTAATTTAGCTATGGAAGTCGTTTCCAAGCGTTTAGCACAGGATTTCCAACTGTAACCTACGTAGTATCCGTAGATTTATCACATTTCTATGATTATGACACTTAGGAATCGTTCACCTGTAAGTTTATGATCATTTCAAACAGATGGCTATTTAATTTCGACCTCCCTAACCCTATAGGTATCGTTGATTTATCCATGGCAATAGTTCCCACGTATTACCTACCTGGAATCCACAGATTTATCACGTATCAATGATTATTGTAACTAGGAAACGTTCAGCTGTAGTTTTAAGTCCATTGAATAAAGTGGGTACATGATATCAAAGCGTTTACCACAGGATTTCCAAGTGTAACCTACATAGTATCCGTAGATTTATCACGTTTCTATGATTATGACAACTCGGAAACGTTCACCTGTACGTTTATGATCATTTCAAACAGATGGTTATATAATTTCGACCTTTCAAAGCCTATGGGTATCGTTGATTTAGATACGGAAGTCTCATCCACGGCCCACCTACCTGGAATCCATAGATTTATCAGGTTTCAATGATTACTGTAACTAGGAAAGGTACTTCATATCCAAGCGTATAGCATAGGATTTCCAAGTGTAACCTACATAGTATCCGTAGATTTATCACGTTTCTACGATTATGACATCTAGGAAACGTTCACCTGTAATTTTATGATCATTTCAAACAGAAGGGTGTTTAATTTCAATCTTTCGAAGCCTATGGGTGTAGTTGCTTAATGCATGGAAATCGTTTCAACGTATTTCCTACCTGGTATGCATAGAATTTGCACGATTTTATAGTTATTGTGACTAGGAAACGTTCACCTGTAGGTCTAAGTTCATTGAATAAAGTGGGTACTTGATATCCAAGCGTTTAACACAGGATTTCCAAGTGTAACCTACGAAGTATCCGTAGAATTATCACGTTTCTATGATTATGATAACTCGGTAACGTTCACCTCTACGATTATGATCATTTCAAACAGATGGTTATATAATTTCGACCTTTCTAAGCCTATGGGTATTGTTGATTTAGAGACGGAAGTCTTATCCACGTCCCACCTACCTGGAATCCATAGATTTATCAGGTTTCAATGATTATTGTAACTAGGAAACGTTCACCTGTAGTTTTAAGTCCTTTGAATTAAGTCGGTACTTGATTTCCAAGCGTATAGCACAGGATTTCCAAGTGTAACCTACATAGTATCCGTAGATTTATCACGTTTCTATGATTTCGACATCTGGGAAACGTTCACCTGTAAGTTTATGATCATTTCAAACAGATGGGTATATAATTTCGACCTTTCTAAGCATATGGGTATCGTTGATTTATCCATGGTAATCGTTCCCAAGTGTTACCTACCTGGAATCCACAGATTTATCACTTTTCAATGATTATTGTAACAAGGAAACGTTCACCTGTAGGTCTAATTTCATTGAATAAAGTGGGTACTTGATATACAAGCGTATATCAGAGGATTTCCAAGTGTAACCTACATAGTATCCATAGATTTATCACGTTTCTATAATTATGATATCTAGGAAACGTTCACCTCTACGATTATGATCATTTAAAACAGATGGGTATATAATTTCGACCTTTCTAAGCCTATGGGTATCGTTGATTTATCCACGGTAATCGTTCCCAAGTGTCACCTACCTGGAATCCACAGATTTATCACTTTTCAATGATTATTGTAACAAGGAAACGTTCACCTGTAGGTCTAATTTCATTGAATAAAGTGGGTACTTAATATACAAGCGTATAGCAGAGGATTTCCAAGTGTAACCTACATAGTATCGGTAGATTTATCACGTTTCTATGATTATGACAACTCGGTAACGTTCACCTCTACGTTTATGATCATTTAAAACAGATGGGTATATAATTTCGACCTTTCTAAGCATATGGGTATCGTTGATTTATCCATGGCAATTGTTCCCACGTGTTACCTACCTGAAATCTACAGATTTATCACGTTTCAATGATTATTGTAACTGGGAAACGTTCAGCTGTAGTTTTAAGTCCATTGAATAAAGTGGGTACTTGATATCCAAACGTTTAACACAGGATTTCCAAGTGTAACCTACATAGTATCCGTAGATTTATCACGTTTCAATGATTATGACATCTAGGAAACTTTCACCTGTACGTTTATGATCATTTCAAACAGAAGGATATTTAATTTCAATCTTTCTAAGCCTATGGGTGTCGTTGTTTGATCCACGGAAGTCGTTTCAACGTATTTCCTACCTGCTATGCATAGAATTTGCACGATTTTATATTTATTGCGACTAGGAAACGTTCACCTGTACGTCTAAGTCCTTTGAATAAAGTGAATACTTGATATACAAGCGTATAGCACAGGATTTCCAAGTGTAACCTACATAGTATCCGTAGATTTATCACGTTTCTATGATTATGACATCTAGGAAACGTTCACCTGTACGTTTATGATCATTTCAAAGAGAAGGATATTTAATTTCAAACTTTCGAAGCCTATGGGTGTCGTTGCTTAATCCATGGAAATCGTTTCAACGTATTTCCTACCTGGTATGCATAGAATTTGCACGATTTTATATTTATTGCGACTAGGAAACGTTCACCTGTAGGTCTAAGTCCTTTGAATAAAGTGAATACTTGATATACAAGCGTATAGCACAGGATTTCCAAGTGTAACCTACATAGTATCCGTAGATTTATCACGTTTCTGTGATTATGACATCTAGGAAACTTTCACCTCTACGATTATGATCATTTCAAATAGATGGGTATTTAATTTCGACCTTGCTAACCCTATGGGTATCGTTGATTTACCCATGGTAATTGTTCCCACGTGTTACCTACCTGGAAATCACAGATATTTCACGATTCAATGATTATTGTAACAAGGAAACGTTCACCTGTAGGTCTAATTTCGTTGAATAAAGTGGGTACTTGATATCCAACCGTTTAACACAGGATTTTCAAGTGTAACCTACACAGTATCAGTAGATTTATCACGTTTCTATGATTATGACATCTAGGAAACTTGCACCTGTAAGTTTATGATCATTTCAAACAGAAGGATATTTAATTTTAATCTTTCTAAGCCTATGCGTATCGTTGATTTATCCACGGTAATCGTTCCCAAGTGTTACCTACCTGGAATCCACAGATTTATCACTTTTCAATGATTATTGTAACAAGGAAACGTTCACCTGTAAGTCTAATTTCATTGAATAAAGTGGGTACTTGATATACAAGCGTATAGCACAGGATTTCCAAGTGTAACCTACATAGTATCCGCAGATTTATCACGCTTCTATGATTATGACATCTAGGAAACGTTCACCTGTAAGTTTATGATCATTTCAAACAGAAGGGTATTTAATTTTAATCTTTCTAAGCCTATGCGTATCGTTGATTTATCCACAGTAATCATTCCCAAGTGTTACCTACCTGGAATCCACAGATTTATCACATTTCAATGATTATTGTAACAAGGAAACGTTCACCTGTAAGTCTAATTTTATTGAATAAAGTGGGCACTTGATATACAAGCGTATAGCAGAGGATTTCCAAGTGTAACCTACATAGTATCCGTAGATTTATCACGCTTCTATGATTATGACATCTAGGTAACGTTCACATGTAAGTTTATGATCATTTCAAACAGAAGGGTATTTAATTCTAATCTTTCTAAGCCTATGCGTATCGTTGATTTATCCACGTTAATCGTTCCCAAGTGTTACCTACCTGGAATCCATAGATTTATCAGGTTTCAATGATTATTGTAACTAGGAAACGATCACCGGTAGTTTTAAGTCCTTTGAATAAAGTCGGTACTTGATATCCAAGCGTATAGCACAGGATTTCCAAGTGTAACCTACATAGTATCCGTCGATTTATCACGTTTCTATGATTATGACATCTAGGAAACGTTCACCTGTAAGTTTATGATAATTTCAAACAGAAGGGTATTTAATTTCAATCTTTCTAAGCCTATGGGTGTCGTTCTTGATTCATGGAAGTCGTTTCAACGTATTTCCTACCTAGTATGCATAGAATTTGCACGATTTTATATTTATTGCGACTAGGAAACGTTCACCTGTAGGTCTAATTTCATTGAATAAGGTGGGTACTTGATATACAAGCGTATAGCAGAGGATTTCCAAGTGTAACCTACATAGTATCCGTCGATTTATCACGTTTCTATGATTATGACATCTAGGAAACGTCCACCTGTAAGTTTATGATCATTTCAAACAGAAGGGTATTTAAATTCAATATTTCTAAGCCTATGGGTGTGGTTGCTTGATCCATGGAAGTCGTTTCAACGTATTTCCTACCTGGTATGCATAGAATTACCACGATTTTATGTTTATTGCAACTAGGAAACGTTCACCTGTAGGTCTAATTTCGTTGAATAAAGTGGGTACTTGATATCCAACCGTTTAACACAGGATTTTCAAGTATAACCTACGAAGTATCCGTAGATTTATCACGTTTCTATGATTTTGAAAACTCGGTAACGTTCACCTCTACGATTATGATCATTTCAAACAGATGGGTATATAATTTCGACCTTTCTAAGCCTATGGGTATCGTTGATTTAGATACGGAAGTCTTATCCACGTCCCACCTACCTGGAATCCATAGATTTATCAGGTTTCAATGATTATTGTAACTAGGAAACGTTCACCTGTAGATTTAAGTCCTTTGAATAAAGACGGTACTTGATATCCAAGCGTATAGCACAGGATTTCCAAGTGTAACCTACATAGTATCCGTAGATTTATTACGTTTCTATGATTATGACAACTCGGTAACGTTCACCTCTACGATTATGATCATTTCAAACAGAAGGGTATTTAATTTCAATCTTTCTAAGCCTATGGGTATCGTTAATTTAGCTATGGAAGTCGTTTCCAAGCGTTTAGCACAGGATTTCCAACTGTAACCTACGTAGTATCCGTAGATTTATCACATTTCTATGATTATGACACTTAGGAATCGTTCACCTGTAAGTTTATGATCATTTCAAACAGATGGCTATTTAATTTCGACCTCCCTAACCCTATAGGTATCGTTGATTTATCCATGGCAATAGTTCCCACGTATTACCTACCTGGAATCCACAGATTTATCACGTATCAATGATTATTGTAACTAGGAAACGTTCAGCTGTAGTTTTAAGTCCATTGAATAAAGTGGGTACTTGATATCAAAGCGTTTACCACAGGATTTCCAAGTGTAACCTACATAGTATCCGTAGATTTATCACGTTTCTATGATTATGACAACTCGGAAACGTTCACCTGTACGTTTATGATCATTTCAAACAGATGGTTATATAATTTCGACCTTTCAAAGCCTATGGGTATCGTTGATTTAGATACGGAAGTCTCATCCACGGCCCACCTACCTGGAATCCATAGATTTATCAGGTTTCAATGATTACTGTAACTAGGAAAGGTACTTCATATCCAAGCGTATAGCATAGGATTTCCAAGTGTAACCTACATAGTATCCGTAGATTTATCACGTTTCTACGATTATGACATCTAGGAAACGTTCACCTGTAATTTTATGATCATTTCAAACAGAAGGGTGTTTAATTTCAATCTTTCGAAGCCTATGGGTGTAGTTGCTTAATGCATGGAAATCGTTTCAACGTATTTCCTACCTGGTATGCATAGAATTTGCACGATTTTATAGTTATTGTGACTAGGAAACGTTCACCTGTAGGTCTAAGTTCATTGAATAAAGTGGGTACTTGATATCCAAGCGTTTAACACAGGATTTCCAAGTGTAACCTACGAAGTATCCGTAGAATTATCACGTTTCTATGATTATGATAACTCGGTAACGTTCACCTCTACGATTATGATCATTTCAAACAGATGGTTATATAATTTCGACCTTTCTAAGCCTATGGGTATTGTTGATTTAGAGACGGAAGTCTTATCCACGTCCCACCTACCTGGAATCCATAGATTTATCAGGTTTCAATGATTATTGTAACTAGGAAACGTTCACCTGTAGTTTTAAGTCCTTTGAATTAAGTCGGTACTTGATTTCCAAGCGTATAGCACAGGATTTCCAAGTGTAACCTACATAGTATCCGTAGATTTATCACGTTTCTATGATTATGATATCTAGGAAACGTTCACTTCTACGATTATGATCATTTAAAACAAATGAGTATATAATTTCGACCTTTCTAAGCATATGGGTATGTTTGATTTATCCATGGTAATCGTTCCCAAGTGTTACCTACCTGGAATCCACAGATTTATCACTTTTCAATGATTATTGTAACAAGGAAACGTACACCTGTAGGTCTAATTTCATTGAATAAAGTGGGTACTTGATATCCAAGCGTATAGCACAGGATTTCCAAGTGTAACCTACATAGTATCCGTCGATTTATCCCGTTTCTATGATTATGACAACTCGGTAACGTTCACCTCTACGTTTATGATCATTTCAAACAGAAGGGTATTTAATTTCGACCTTTCGAAGCCTATGGGTATCGTTGATTTAGATACGGAAGTCTTATCCACGTCCCACTTACCTGGAATCCATAGATTTATCAGGTTTCAAAGATTATTGTAACTAGGAAACGTTCACCTGTAGTTTTAAGTCCTTTGAATTAAGTCGGTACTTGATTTCCAAGCGTATAGCACAGGATTTCCAAGTGTAACCTACATAGTATCCGTAGATTTATCACGTTTCTATGATTACGACATCTAGGAAACGTTCACCTGTAAGTTTATGATCATTTCAAACAGATGGGTATATAATTTCGACCTTTCTAAGCATATGGGTATCGTTGATTTATCCATGGCAATCGTTCCCAAGTGTTACCTACCTGGAATCCACAGATTTATCACTTTTCAATGATTATTGTAACTGGGAAACGTTCAGCAGTAGTTTTAAGTCCATTGAATAAAGTGGGTACTTGATATCCAACCGTTTAACACAGGATTTCCAAGTGTAACCTACATAGTATCCGTAGATTTATCACGTTTCTATGATTATGACAACTCGGTAACGTTCACCTCTACGATTATGATCATTTCAAACAGATGGTTATATAATTTCGACCTTTCGAAGCCTATGGGTATCGTTGATTTAGATACGGAAGTCTTATCCACGTCCCACTTACCTGGAATCCATAGATTTATCAGGTTTCAAAGATTATTGTAACTAGGAAACGTTCACCTGTAGTTTAAAGTCCTTTGAATTAAGTCGGTACTTGATTTCCAAGCGTATAGCACAGGATTTCCAAGTGTAACCTACATAGTATCCGTAGATTTATCACGTTTCTATGATTACGACATCTAGGAAACGTTCACCTGTAAGTTTATGATCATTTCAAACAGATGGGTATATAATTTCGACCTTTCTAAGCATATGGGTATCGTTCATTTATCCATGGCAATCGTTACCAAGTGTTACCTACCTGGAATCCACAGATTTATCACTTTTCAATGATTATTGTAACTGGGAAACGTTCAGCAGTAGTTTTAAGTCCATTGAATAAAGTGGGTACTTGATATCCAACCGTTTAACACAGGATTTCCAAGTGTAACCTACATAGTATCCGTAGATTTATCACGTTTCAATGATTATGACATCTAGGAAACTTTCACCTGTACGTTTATGATCATTTCAAACAGAAGGATATTTAATTTCAATCTTTCTAAGCCTATGGGTGTCGTTGCTTAATCCATGGAAATCGTTTCAACGTATTTCCTACCTGGTATGCATAGAATTTGCACGATTTTATATTTATTGCGACTAGGAAACGTTCACCTGTAGGTCTAAGTCCTTTGAATAAAGTGAATACTTGATATACAAGCGTATAGCACAGGATTTCCAAGTGTAACCTACATAGTATCCGTAGATTTATCACGTTTCTGTGATTATGACATCTAGGAAACTTTCACCTCTACGATTATGATCATTTCAAATAGATGGGTATTTAATTTCGACCTTGCTAACCCTATGGGTATCGTTGATTTATCCATGGTAATTGTTCCCACGTGTTACCTACCTGGAAATCACAGATATTTCACGATTCAATGATTATTGTAACAAGGAAACGTTCACCTGTAGGTCTAATTTCGTTGAATAAAGTGGGTACTTGATATCCAACCGTTTAACACAGGATTTTCAAGTGTAACCTACACAGTATCCGTAGATTTATCACGTTTCTATGATTATGACATCTAGGAAACTTGCACCTGTAAGTTTATGATCATTTCAAACAGAAGGATATTTAATTTTAATCTTTCTAAGCCTATGCGTATCGTTGATTTATCCACGGTAATCGTTCCCAAGTGTTACCTACCTGGAATCCATAGATTTATCAGGTTTCAATGATTATTGTAACTAGGAAACGTTCACCTGTAGTTTTAAGTCCTTTGAATTAAGTCGGTACTTGATTTCCAAGCGTATAGCACAGGATTTCCAAGTGTAACCTACATAGTATCCACAGATTTATCACTTTTCAATGATTATTGTAACTGGAAAACGTTCAGCAGTAGTTTTAAGTCCATTGAATAAAGTGGGTACTTGATATCCAACCGTTTAACACAGGATTTCCAAGTGTAACCTACATAGTATCCGTAGATTTATCACGTTTCTATGATTATGACAACTCGGTAACGTTCACCTCTACGATTATGATCATTTCAAACAGATGGTTATATAATTTCGACCTTTCGAAGCCTATGGGTATCGTTGATTTAGATACGGAAGTCTTATCCACGTCCCACTTACCTGGAATCCATAGATTTATCAGGTTTCAAAGATTATTGTAACTAGGAAACGTTCACCTGTAGTTTAAAGTCCTTTGAATTAAGTCGGTACTTGATTTCCAAGCGTATAGCACAGGATTTCCAAGTGTAACCTACATAGTATCCGTAGATTTATCACGTTTCTATGATTACGACATCTAGGAAACGTTCACCTGTAAGTTTATGATCATTTCAAACAGATGGGTATATAATTTCGACCTTTCTAAGCATATGGGTATCGTTGATTTATCCATGGCAATCGTTACCAAGTGTTACCTACCTGGAATCCACAGATTTATCACTTTTCAATGATTATTGTAACTGGGAAACGTTCAGCAGTAGTTTTAAGTCCATTGAATAAAGTGGGTACTTGATATCCAACCGTTTAACACAGGATTTCCAAGTGTAACCTACATAGTATCCGTAGATTTATCACGTTTCAATGATTATGACATCTAGGAAACTTTCACCTGTACGTTTATGATCATTTCAAACAGAAGGATATTTAATTTCAATCTTTCTAAGCCTATGGGTGTCGTTGCTTAATCCATGGAAATCGTTTCAACGTATTTCCTACCTGGTATGCATAGAATTTGCACGATTTTATATTTATTGCGACTAGGAAACGTTCACCTGTAGGTCTAAGTCCTTTGAATAAAGTGAATACTTGATATACAAGCGTATAGCACAGGATTTCCAAGTGTAACCTACATAGTATCCGTAGATTTATCACGTTTCTGTGATTATGACATCTAGGAAACTTTCACCTCTACGATTATGATCATTTCAAATAGATGGGTATTTAATTTCGACCTTGCTAACCCTATGGGTATCGTTGATTTATCCATGGTAATTGTTCCCACGTGTTACCTACCTGGAAATCACAGATATTTCACGATTCAATGATTATTGTAACAAGGAAACGTTCACCTGTAGGTCTAATTTCGTTGAATAAAGTGGGTACTTGATATCCAACCGTTTAACACAGGATTTTCAAGTGTAACCTACACAGTATCCGTAGATTTATCACGTTTCTATGATTATGACATCTAGGAAACTTGCACCTGTAAGTTTATGATCATTTCAAACAGAAGGATATTTAATTTTAATCTTTCTAAGCCTATGCGTATCGTTGATTTATCCACGGTAATCGTTCCCAAGTGTTACCTACCTGGAATCCACAGATTTATCACTTTTCAATGATTATTGTAACAAGGAAACGTTCACCTGTAAGTCTAATTTCATTGAATAAAGTGGGTACTTGATATACAAGCGTATAGCACAGGATTTCCAAGTGTAACCTACATAGTACCCGTCGATTTATCACGTTTCTATGATTATGACATCTAGGAAACGATCACCTGTAAGTTTATGATAATTTCAAACAGAAGGGTATTTAATCTCAATCTTTCTAAGCCTATGGGTGTCGTTCTTGATTCATGGAAGTCGTTTCAACGTATTTCCTACCTAGTATGCATAGAATTTGCACGATTTTATATTTATTGCGACTAGGAAACGTTCACCTGTAGGTCTAATTTCATTGAATAAGGTGGGTACTTGATATACAAGCGTATAGCAGAGGATTTCCAAGTGTAACCTACATAGTATCCGTCGATTTATCACGTTTCTATGATTATGACATCTAGGAAACGTCCACCTGTAAGTTTATGATCATTTCAAACAGAAGGGTATTCAAATTCAATATTTCTAAGCCTATGGGTGTGGTTGCTTGATCCATGGAAGTCGTTTCAACGTATTTCCTACCTGGTATGCATAGAATTACCACGATTTTATGTTTATTGCAACTAGGAAACGTTCACCTGTAGGTCGAAGTTGATTGAATAAAGTGCGTACTTGATATCTAAGCGTTTAACACAGGATTTCCAAGTGTAACCTACGAAGTATCCGTAGATTTATCACGTTTCTATGATTTTGAAAACTCGGTAACGTTCACCTCTACGATTATGATCATTTCAAACAGATGGGTATATAATTTCGACCTTTCTAAGCCTATGGGTATCGTTGATTTAGATACGGAAGTCTTATCCACGTCCCACCTACCTGGAATCCATAGATTTATCAGGTTTCAATGATTATTGTAACTAGGAAACGTTCACCTGTAGATTTAAGTCCTTTGAATAAAGACGGTACTTGATATCCAAGCGTATAGCACAGGATTTCCAAGTTTAACCTACATAGTATCCGTAGATTTATCACGTTTCTATGATTATGACATCTAGGAAACGTTCACCTCTACGATTATGATCATTTCAAATAGATGGGTAAATAATTTCGACCTTTCTAAGCCTATGGGTATCGTTGATTTAGATACGGAAGTCTTATCCACGTCCCACCTACCTGGAATCCATAGATTTATCAGGTTTCAATGATTATTGTAACTAGGAAACCTTCACCTGTAGGTCGAAGTTCATTGAATAAAGTGCGTACTTGATATCCAAGCGTTTAACACAGGATTTCCAAGTGTAACCTACGAAGTATCCGTAGATTTATTACGTTTCTATGATTATGACAACTCGGTAACGTTCACCTCTACGATTATGATCATTTCAAACAGAAGGATATTTAATTTCAATCTTTCTAAGCCTATGGGTATCGTTGATTTAGCTATGGAAGTCGTTTCCAAGCGTTTAGCACAGGATTTCCAACTGTAACCTACGTAGTATCCGTAGATTTATCACATTTCTATGATTATGACACTTAGGAATCGTTCACCTGTAAGTTTATGATCATTTCAAACAGATGGCTATTTAATTTCGACCTCCCTAACCCTATAGGTATCGTTGATTTATCCATGGCAATAGTTCCCACGTATTACCTACCTGGAATCCACAGATTTATCACGTATCAATGATTATTGTAACTAGGAAACGTTCAGCTGTAGTTTTAAGTCCATTGAATAAAGTGGGTACTTGATATCAAAGCGTTTACCACAGGATTTCCAAATGTAACCTACATAGTATCCGTAGATTTATCACGTTTCTATGATTATGACAACTCGGAAACGTTCACCTGTAGGTTTATGATCATTTCAAACAGATGGTTATATAATTTCAACCTTTCAAAGCCTATGGGTATCGTTGATTTAGATACGGAAGTCTCATCCACGGCCCACCTACCTGGAATCCATAGATTTATCAGGATTCAATGATTACTGTAACTAGGAAAGGTACTTGATATCCAAGCGTATAGCATAGGATTTCCAAGTGTAACCTACATAGTATCCGTAGATTTATCACGTTTCTACGATTATGACATCTAGGAAACGTTCACCTGTAATTTTATGATCATTTCAAACAGATGGGTGTTTAATTTCAAACTTTCGAAGCCTATGGGTGTAGTTGCTTAATGCATGGAAATCGTTTCAACGTATTTCCTACCTGGTATGCATAGAATTTGCACGATTTTATAGTTATTGTGACTAGGAAACGTTCACCTGTAGGTCTAAGTTCATTGAATAAAGTGGGTACTTGATATCCAAGCGTTTAACACAGGATTTCCAAGTGTAACCTACGAAGTATCCGTAGAATTATCACGTTTCTATGATTATGATAACTCGGTAACGTTCACCTCTACGATTATGATCATTTCAAACAGATGGTTATATAATTTCGACCTTTCTAAGCCTATGGGTATTGTTGATTTAGAGACGGAAGTCTTATCCACGTCCCACCTACCTGGATTCCATAGATTTATCAGGTTTCAATGATTATTGTAACTAGCAAACGTTCACCTGTAGTTTTAAGTCCTTTGAATTAAGTCGGTACTTGATTTCCAAGCGTATAGCACAGGATTTCCAAGTGTAACCTACATAGTATCCGTAGATTTATCACGTTTCTATGATTATGATATCTAGGAAACGTTCACTTCTACGATTATGATCATTGAAAACAGATGGGTATATAATTTCGACCTTTCTAAGCATATGGGTATGTTTGATTTATCCATGGTAATCGTTCCCAAGTGTTACCTACCTGGAATCCACAGATTTATCACTGTTCAATGATTATTGTAACAAGGAAACGTTCACCTGTAAGTTTATGATAATTTCTAACAGATGGGTATATAATTTCGACCTATCTAAGCCTATGGGTATCGTTAATTTAGCTATGGAAGTCGTTTCCAAGCGTTTAGCACAGGATTTCCAACTGTAACCTACGAAGTATCCGTAGATTTATCACATTTCTATGATTATGACATTTAGGAAACGTTCACCTGTAAGTTTATGATCATTTCAAACAGATGGCTATTTAATTTCGACCTCCCTAACCCTATGGGTATCGTTGATTTATCCATGGCAATTGTTCCCACGTGTTACCTACCTGGAATCTACAGATTTATCACGTTTCAATGATTATTGTAACTGGGAAACGTTCAGCTGTAGTTTTAAGTCCATTGAATAAAGTGGGTACTTGATATCCAACCGTTTAGCACAGGATTTCCAAGTGTAACCTACATAGTATCCGTAGATTTATCACGTTACTATGATTATGACATCTAGGAAACGTTCACCTGTACGTTTATGATCATTTCAAACAGAAGGATATTTAATTTCAAACTTTCGAAGCCTATGGGTGTCGTTGCTTAATCCATGGAAATCGTTTCAACGTATTTCCTACCTGGTATGCATAGAATTTGCACGATTTTATATTTATTGCGACTAGGAAACGTTCACCTGTAGGTCTAAGTCCTTTGAATAAAGTGAATACTTGATATACAAGCGTATAGCACAGGATTTCCAAGTGTAACCTACATAGTATCCGTAGATTTATCACGTTTCTGTGATTATGACATCTAGGAAACTTTCACCTCTACGATTATGATCATTTCAAATAGATGGGTATTTAATTTCGACCTTGCTAACCCTATGGATATCGTTGATTTATCCATGGTAATTGTTCCCACGTGTTACCTACCTGGAAATCACAGATATTTCACGATTCAATGATTATTGTAACAAGGAAACGTTCACCTGTAGGTCTAATTTCGTTGAATAAAGTGGGTACTTGATATCCAACCGTTTAACACAGGATTTTCAAGTGTAACCTACACAGTATCCGTAGATTTATCACGTTTCTATGATTGTGACATCTAGGAAACTTGCACCTGTAAGTTTATGATCATTTCAAACAGAAGGATATTTAATTTTAATCTTTCTAAGCCTATGCGTATCGTTGATTTATCCACGGTAATCGTTCCCAAGTGTTACCTACCTGGAATCCACAGATTTATCACTTTTCAATGATTATTGTAACAAGGAAACGTTCACCTGTAAGTCTAATTTCATTGAATAAAGTGGGTACTTGATATACAAGCGTATAGCACAGGATTTCCAAGTGTAACCTACATAGTATCCGTAGATTTATCACGCTTCTATGATTATGACATCTAGGAAACGTTCACCTGTAAGTTTATGATCATTTCAAACAGAAGGGTATTTAATTTTAATCTTTCTAAGCCTATGCGTATCGTTGATTTATTCACAGTAATCGTTCCCAAGTGTTACCTACCTGGAATCCACAGATTTATCACATTTCAATGATTATTGTAAAAAGGAAACGTTCACCTGTAAGTCTAATTTTATTGAATAAAGTGGGCACTTGATATACAAGCGTATAGCAGAGGATTTCCAAGTGTAACCTACATAGTATCCGTAGATTTATCACGCTTCTATGATTATGACATCTAGGTAACGTTCACATGTAAGTTTATGATCATTTCAAACAGAAGGGTATTTAATTCTAATCTTTCTAAGCCTATGCGTATCGTTGATTTATCCACGTTAATCGTTCCCAAGTGTTACCTACCTGGAATCCATAGATTTATCAGGTTTCAATGATTATTGTAACTAGGAAACGATCACCGGTAGTTTTAAGTCCTTTGAATAAAGTCGGTACTTGATATCCAAGCGTATAGCACAGGATTTCCAAGTGTAACCTACATAGTATCCGTCGATTTATCACGTTTCTATGATTATGACATCTAGGAAACGTTCACCTGTAAGTTTATGATAATTTCAAACAGAAGGGTATTTAATTTCAATCTTTCTAAGCCTATGGGTGTCGTTCTTGATTCATGGAAGTCGTTTCAACGTATTTCCTACCTAGTATGCATAGAATTTGCACGATTTTATATTTATTGCGACCAGGAAACGTTCACCTGTAGGTCTAATTTCATTGAATAAGGTGGGTACTTGATATACAAGCGTATAGCAGAGGATTTCCAAGTGTAACCTACATAGTATCCGTCGATTTATCACGTTTCTATGATTATGACATCTAGGAAACGTCCACCTGTAAGTTTATGATCATTTCAAACAGAAGGGTATTTAAATTCAATATTTCTAAGCCTATGGGTGTGGTTGCTTGATCCATGGAAGTCGTTTCAACGTATTTCCTACCTGGTATGCATAGAATTACCACGATTTTATGTTTATTGCAACTAGGAAACGTTCACCTGTAGGTCGAAGTTGATTGAATAAAGTGCGTACTTGATATCTAAGCGTTTAACATAGGATTTCCAAGTGTAACCTACGAAGTATCCGTAGATTTATCACGTTTCTATGATTTTGAAAACTCGGTAACGTTCACCTCTACGATTATGATCATTTCAAACAGATGGGTATATAATTTCGACCTTTCTAAGCCTATGGGTATCGTTGATTTAGATACGGAAGTCTTATCCACGTCCCACCTACCTGGAATCCATAGATTTATCAGGTTTCAATGATTATTGTGACTAGGAAACGTTCACCTTTAGGTCTAAGTTCATTGAATAAAGTGGGTACTTGATATCCAAGCGTTTAACACAGGATTTCCAAGTGTAACCTACGAAGTATCCGTAGATTTTTCACGTTTCTATGATTATGACAACTAGGTAACGTTCACCTGTAAGTTTATGATAATTTCAAACAGAAGGGTATTGAATTTTAATCTTTCTAAGCCTATGGGTATCGTTGATTTATCCATGGTAATCGTTCCCACGTGTTACCTACCTAGAATCTACAGATTTATCACATATCAATGATTATTGTAACTAGGAAACGTTCAGCTGTAGTTTTAAGTCCATTGAATAAAGTGGGTACTTGATATCCAACCGTTTAACACAGGATTTCCAAGTGTAACCTACATAGTATCCGTCGATTTATCCCGTTTCTATGATTATGACATCTAGGAAACGTCCACCTGTAAGTTTATGATCATTTCAAACTGAAGGGTATTTAATTTCAATCTTCCTGAGCATATGGGTGTCGTTGCTTGATCCATGGAAGTCGTTTCAACGTATTTCCTATCTGGTATGAATAGAATTACCACGATTTTATGTTTATTGCAACTAGGAAGCGTTCACCTGTAAGTTTATGATCATTTCAAACAGAAGGGTATTTAATTTCAATCTTTCTAAGCCTATGGGTATCGTTAATTTAGATACGGAAGTCTTATCCACGTCCCACTTACCTGGAATCCATAGATTTATTAGGTTTCAATGATTATTGTAACTAGGAAACGTTCACCTGTAGTTTTAAGTCGTTTGAATTAAGTCGGCACTTGATTTCCAAGCGTATAGCACAGGATGTCCAAGTGTAACCTACATAGTATCAGTAGATTTATCACGTTTCTATGATTACGACATCTAGGAAACGTTCACCTGTAAGTTTATGATCATCTCAAACAGAAGGGTATTTAATTTCAATCTTTCTAAGCCTATGAGTATCGTTGATTTATCCATGGTAATCGTTCCCACGTGTAACCTACCTGGAGTCCACAGATTTATCACGTTTCAATGATTATTGTAACTAGGAAACGTTCACCTGTAGGTCGAAGTTCATTGAATAAAGTGCGTACTTGATATCCAAGCGTTTAACACAGGATTTCCAAGTGTAACCTACGAAGTATCCGTAGATTTTTCACGTTTCTATGATTATGACAACTAGGTAACGTTCACCTGTAAGTTTATGATAATTTCAAACAGAAGGGTATTGAATTTTAATCTTTCTATGCCTATGGGTATCGTTGATTTATCCATGGTAATCGTTCCCACGTGTTACCTACCTAGAATCTACAGATTTATCACATATCAATGATTATTGTAACTAGGAAACGTTCAGCTGTAGTTTTAAGTCCATTGAATAAAGTGGGTACTTGATATCCAACCGTTTAACACAGGATTTCCAAGTGTAACCTACATAGTATCCGTCGATTTATCCCGTTTCTATGATTATGACATCTAGGAAACGTCCACCTGTAAGTTTATGATCATTTCAAACTGAAGGGTATTTAATTTCAATCTTCCTGAGCATATGGGTGTCGTTGCTTGATCCATGGAAGTCGTCTCAACGTATTTCCTATCTGGTATGAATAGAATTACCACGATTTTATGTTTATTGCAACTAGGAAGCGTTCACCTGTAAGTTTATGATCATTTCAAACAGAAGGGTATTTAATTTCGACCTTTCGAAGCCTATGGGTATCGTTGATTTAGATACGGAAGTCTTATCCACGTCCCACTTACCTGGAATCCATAGATTTATCAGGTTTCAAAGATTATTGTAACTAGGAAACGTTCACCTGTAGTTTTAAGTCCTTTGAATTAAGTCGGTACTTGATTTCCAAGCGTATAGCACAGGATTTCCAAGTGTAACCTACATAGTATCCGTAGATTTATCACGTTTCTATGATTACGACATCTAGGAAACGTTCACCTGTAAGTTTATGATCATTTCAAACAGATGGGTATATAATTTCGACCTTTCTAAGCATATGGGTATCGTTGATTTATCCATGGCAATCGTTCCCAAGTGTTACCTACCTGGAATCCACAGATTTATCACTTTTCAATGATTATTGTAACTGGGAAACGTTCAGCAGTAGTTTTAAGTCCATTGAATAAAGTGGGTACTTGATATCCAACCGTTTAACACAGGATTTCCAAGTGTAACCTACATAGTATCCGTAGATTTATCACGTTTCTATGATTATGACAACTCGGTAACGTTCACCTCTACGATTATGATCATTTCAAACAGATGGTTATATAATTTCGACCTTTCGAAGCCTATGGGTATCGTTGATTTAGATACGGAAGTCTTATCCACGTCCCACTTACCTGGAATCCATAGATTTATCAGGTTTCAAAGATTATTCTAACTAGGAAACGTTCACCTGTAGTTTAAAGTCCTTTGAATTAAGTCGGTACTTGATTTCCAAGCGTATAGCACAGGATTTCCAAGTGTAACCTACATAGTATCCGTAGATTTATCACGTTTCTATGATTACGACATCTAGGAAACGTTCACCTGTAAGTTTATGATCATTTCAAACAGATGGGTATATAATTTCGACCTTTCTAAGCATATGGGTATCGTTGATTTATCCATGGCAATCGTTACCAAGTGTTACCTACCTGGAATCCACAGATTTATCACTTTTCAATGATTATTGTAACTGGGAAACGTTCAGCAGTAGTTTTAAGTCCATTGAATAAAGTGGGTACTTGATATCCAACCGTTTAACACAGGATTTCCAAGTGTAACCTACATAGTATCCGTAGATTTATCACGTTTCAATGATTATGACATCTAGGAAACTTTCACCTGTACGTTTATGATCATTTCAAACAGAAGGATATTTAATTTCAATCTTTCTAAGCCTATGGGTGTCGTTGCTTAATCCATGGAAATCGTTTCAACGTATTTCCTACCTGGTATGCATAGAATTTGCACGATTTTATATTTATTGCGACTAGGAAACGTTCACCTGTAGGTCTAAGTCCTTTGAATAAAGTGAATACTTGATATACAAGCGTATAGCACAGGATTTCCAAGTGTAACCTACATAGTATCCGTAGATTTATCACGTTTCTGTGATTATGACATCTAGGAAACTTTCACCTCTACGATTATGATCATTTCAAATAGATGGGTATTTAATTTCGACCTTGCTAACCCTATGGGTATCGTTGATTTATCCATGGTAATTGTTCCCACGTGTTACCTACCTGGAAATCACAGATATTTCACGATTCAATGATTATTGTAACAAGGAAACGTTCACCTGTAGGTCTAATTTCGTTGAATAAAGTGGGTACTTGATATCCAACCGTTTAACACAGGATTTTCAAGTGTAACCTACACAGTATCCGTAGATTTATCACGTTTCTATGATTATGACATCTAGGAAACTTGCACCTGTAAGTTTATGATCATTTCAAACAGAAGGATATTTAATTTTAATCTTTCTAAGCCTATGCGTATCGTTGATTTATCCACGGTAATCGTTCCCAAGTGTTACCTACCTGGAATCCACAGATTTATCACTTTTCAATGATTATTGTAACAAGGAAACGTTCACCTGTAAGTCTAATTTCATTGAATAAAGTGGGTACTTGATATACAAGCGTATAGCACAGGATTTCCAAGTGTAACCTACATAGTACCCGTCGATTTATCACGTTTCTATGATTATGACATCTAGGAAACGATCACCTGTAAGTTTATGATAATTTCAAACAGAAGGGTATTTAATCTCAATCTTTCTAAGCCTATGGGTGTCGTTCTTGATTCATGGAAGTCGTTTCAACGTATTTCCTACCTAGTATGCATAGAATTTGCACGATTTTATATTTATTGCGACTAGGAAACGTTCACCTGTAGGTCTAATTTCATTGAATAAGGTGGGTACTTGATATACAAGCGTTTAACACAGGATTTCCAAGTGTAACCTACGAAGTATCCGTAGATTTATCACGTTTCTATGATTTTGAAAACTCGGTAACGTTCACCTCTACGATTATGATCATTTCAAACAGATGGGTATATAATTTCGACCTTTCTAAGCCTATGGGTATCGTTGATTTAGATACGGAAGTCTTATCCACGTCCCACCTACCTGGAATCCATAGATTTATCAGGTTTCAATGATTATTGTAACTAGGAAACGTTCACCTGTAGATTTAAGTCCTTTGAATAAAGACGGTACTTGATATCCAAGCGTATAGCACAGGATTTCCAAGTTTAACCTACATAGTATCCGTAGATTTATCACGTTTCTATGATTATGACATCTAGGAAACGTTCACCTCTACGATTATGATCATTTCAAATAGATGGGTAAATAATTTCGACCTTTCTAAGCCTATGGGTATCGTTGATTTAGATACGGAAGTCTTATCCACGTCCCACCTACCTGGAATCCATAGATTTATCAGGTTTCAATGATTATTGTAACTAGGAAACCTTCACCTGTAGGTCGAAGTTCATTGAATAAAGTGCGTACTTGATATCCAAGCGTTTAACACAGGATTTCCAAGTGTAACCTACGAAGTATCCGTAGATTTATTACGTTTCTATGATTATGACAACTCGGTAACGTTCACCTCTACGATTATGATCATTTCAAACAGAAGGATATTTAATTTCAATCTTTCTAAGCCTATGGGTATCGTTGATTTAGCTATGGAAGTCGTTTCCAAGCGTTTAGCACAGGATTTCCAACTGTAACCTACGTAGTATCCGTAGATTTATCACATTTCTATGATTATGACACTTAGGAATCGTTCACCTGTAAGTTTATGATCATTTCAAACAGATGGCTATTTAATTTCGACCTCCCTAACCCTATAGGTATCGTTGATTTATCCATGGCAATAGTTCCCACGTATTACCTACCTGGAATCCACAGATTTATCACGTATCAATGATTATTGTAACTAGGAAACGTTCAGCTGTAGTTTTAAGTCCATTGAATAAAGTGGGTACTTGATATCAAAGCGTTTACCACAGGATTTCCAAATGTAACCTACATAGTATCCGTAGATTTATCACGTTTCTATGATTATGACAACTCGGAAACGTTCACCTGTAGGTTTATGATCATTTCAAACAGATGGTTATATAATTTCAACCTTTCAAAGCCTATGGGTATCGTTGATTTAGATACGGAAGTCTCATCCACGGCCCACCTACCTGGAATCCATAGATTTATCAGGATTCAATGATTACTGTAACTAGGAAAGGTACTTGATATCCAAGCGTATAGCATAGGATTTCCAAGTGTAACCTACATAGTATCCGTAGATTTATCACGTTTCTACGATTATGACATCTAGGAAACGTTCACCTGTAATTTTATGATCATTTCAAACAGATGGGTGTTTAATTTCAAACTTTCGAAGCCTATGGGTGTAGTTGCTTAATGCATGGAAATCGTTTCAACGTATTTCCTACCTGGTATGCATAGAATTTGCACGATTTTATAGTTATTGTGACTAGGAAACGTTCACCTGTAGGTCTAAGTTCATTGAATAAAGTGGGTACTTGATATCCAAGCGTTTAACACAGGATTTCCAAGTGTAACCTACGAAGTATCCGTAGAATTATCACGTTTCTATGATTATGATAACTCGGTAACGTTCACCTCTACGATTATGATCATTTCAAACAGATGGTTATATAATTTCGACCTTTCTAAGCCTATGGGTATTGTTGATTTAGAGACGGAAGTCTTATCCACGTCCCACCTACCTGGATTCCATAGATTTATCAGGTTTCAATGATTATTGTAACTAGCAAACGTTCACCTGTAGTTTTAAGTCCTTTGAATTAAGTCGGTACTTGATTTCCAAGCGTATAGCACAGGATTTCCAAGTGTAACCTACATAGTATCCGTAGATTTATCACGTTTCTATGATTATGATATCTAGGAAACGTTCACTTCTACGATTATGATCATTGAAAACAGATGGGTATATAATTTCGACCTTTCTAAGCATATGGGTATGTTTGATTTATCCATGGTAATCGTTCCCAAGTGTTACCTACCTGGAATCCACAGATTTATCACTGTTCAATGATTATTGTAACAAGGAAACGTTCACCTGTAAGTTTATGATAATTTCTAACAGATGGGTATATAATTTCGACCTATCTAAGCCTATGGGTATCGTTAATTTAGCTATGGAAGTCGTTTCCAAGCGTTTAGCACAGGATTTCCAACTGTAACCTACGAAGTATCCGTAGATTTATCACATTTCTATGATTATGACATTTAGGAAACGTTCACCTGTAAGTTTATGATCATTTCAAACAGATGGCTATTTAATTTCGACCTCCCTAACCCTATGGGTATCGTTGATTTATCCATGGCAATTGTTCCCACGTGTTACCTACCTGGAATCTACAGATTTATCACGTTTCAATGATTATTGTAACTGGGAAACGTTCAGCTGTAGTTTTAAGTCCATTGAATAAAGTGGGTACTTGATATCCAACCGTTTAGCACAGGATTTCCAAGTGTAACCTACATAGTATCCGTAGATTTATCACGTTACTATGATTATGACATCTAGGAAACGTTCACCTGTACGTTTATGAACATTTCAAACAGAAGGATATTTAATTTCAAACTTTCGAAGCCTATGGGTGTCGTTGCTTAATCCATGGAAATCGTTTCAACGTATTTCCTACCTGGTATGCATAGAATTTGCACGATTTTATATTTATTGCGACTAGGAAACGTTCACCTGTAGGTCTAAGTCCTTTGAATAAAGTGAATACTTGATATACAAGCGTATAGCACAGGATTTCCAAGTGTAACCTACATAGTATCCGTAGATTTATCACGTTTCTGTGATTATGACATCTAGGAAACTTTCACCTCTACGATTATGATCATTTCAAATAGATGGGTATTTAATTTCGACCTTGCTAACCCTATGGATATCGTTGATTTATCCATGGTAATTGTTCCCACGTGTTACCTACCTGGAAATCACAGATATTTCACGATTCAATGATTATTGTAACAAGGAAACGTTCACCTGTAGGTCTAATTTCGTTGAATAAAGTGGGTACTTGATATCCAACCGTTTAACACAGGATTTTCAAGTGTAACCTACACAGTATCCGTAGATTTATCACGTTTCTATGATTGTGACATCTAGGAAACTTGCACCTGTAAGTTTATGATCATTTCAAACAGAAGGATATTTAATTTTAATCTTTCTAAGCCTATGCGTATCGTTGATTTATCCACGGTAATCGTTCCCAAGTGTTACCTACCTGGAATCCACAGATTTATCACTTTTCAATGATTATTGTAACAAGGAAACGTTCACCTGTAAGTCTAATTTCATTGAATAAAGTGGGTACTTGATATACAAGCGTATAGCACAGGATTTCCAAGTGTAACCTACATAGTATCCGTAGATTTATCACGCTTCTATGATTATGACATCTAGGAAACGTTCACCTGTAAGTTTATGATCATTTCAAACAGAAGGGTATTTAATTTTAATCTTTCTAAGCCTATGCGTATCGTTGATTTATTCACAGTAATCGTTCCCAAGTGTTACCTACCTGGAATCCACAGATTTATCACATTTCAATGATTATTGTAAAAAGGAAACGTTCACCTGTAAGTCTAATTTTATTGAATAAAGTGGGCACTTGATATACAAGCGTATAGCAGAGGATTTCCAAGTGTAACCTACATAGTATCCGTAGATTTATCACGCTTCTATGATTATGACATCTAGGTAACGTTCACATGTAAGTTTATGATCATTTCAAACAGAAGGGTATTTAATTCTAATCTTTCTAAGCCTATGCGTATCGTTGATTTATCCACGTTAATCGTTCCCAAGTGTTACCTACCTGGAATCCATAGATTTATCAGGTTTCAATGATTATTGTAACTAGGAAACGATCACCGGTAGTTTTAAGTCCTTTGAATAAAGTCGGTACTTGATATCCAAGCGTATAGCACAGGATTTCCAAGTGTAACCTACATAGTATCCGTCGATTTATCACGTTTCTATGATTATGACATCTAGGAAACGTTCACCTGTAAGTTTATGATAATTTCAAACAGAAGGGTATTTAATTTCAATCTTTCTAAGCCTATGGGTGTCGTTCTTGATTCATGGAAGTCGTTTCAACGTATTTCCTACCTAGTATGCATAGAATTTGCACGATTTTATATTTATTGCGACCAGGAAACGTTCACCTGTAGGTCTAATTTCATTGAATAAGGTGGGTACTTGATATACAAGCGTATAGCAGAGGATTTCCAAGTGTAACCTACATAGTATCCGTCGATTTATCACGTTTCTATGATTATGACATCTAGGAAACGTCCACCTGTAAGTTTATGATCATTTCAAACAGAAGGGTATTTAAATTCAATATTTCTAAGCCTATGGGTGTGGTTGCTTGATCCATGGAAGTCGTTTCAACGTATTTCCTACCTGGTATGCATAGAATTACCACGATTTTATGTTTATTGCAACTAGGAAACGTTCACCTGTAGGTCGAAGTTGATTGAATAAAGTGCGTACTTGATATCTAAGCGTTTAACATAGGATTTCCAAGTGTAACCTACGAAGTATCCGTAGATTTATCACGTTTCTATGATTTTGAAAACTCGGTAACGTTCACCTCTACGATTATGATCATTTCAAACAGATGGGTATATAATTTCGACCTTTCTAAGCCTATGGGTATCGTTGATTTAGATACGGAAGTCTTATCCACGTCCCACCTACCTGGAATCCATAGATTTATCAGGTTTCAATGATTATTGTGACTAGGAAACGTTCACCTTTAGGTCTAAGTTCATTGAATAAAGTGGGTACTTGATATCCAAGCGTTTAACACAGGATTTCCAAGTGTAACCTACGAAGTATCCGTAGATTTTTCACGTTTCTATGATTATGACAACTAGGTAACGTTCACCTGTAAGTTTATGATAATTTCAAACAGAAGGGTATTGAATTTTAATCTTTCTAAGCCTATGGGTATCGTTGATTTATCCATGGTAATCGTTCCCACGTGTTACCTACCTAGAATCTACAGATTTATCACATATCAATGATTATTGTAACTAGGAAACGTTCAGCTGTAGTTTTAAGTCCATTGAATAAAGTGGGTACTTGATATCCAACCGTTTAACACAGGATTTCCAAGTGTAACCTACATAGTATCCGTCGATTTATCCCGTTTCTATGATTATGACATCTAGGAAACGTCCACCTGTAAGTTTATGATCATTTCAAACTGAAGGGTATTTAATTTCAATCTTCCTGAGCATATGGGTGTCGTTGCTTGATCCATGGAAGTCGTTTCAACGTATTTCCTATCTGGTATGAATAGAATTACCACGATTTTATGTTTATTGCAACTAGGAAGCGTTCACCTGTAAGTTTATGATCATTTCAAACAGAAGGGTATTTAATTTCAATCTTTCTAAGCCTATGGGTATCGTTAATTTAGATACGGAAGTCTTATCCACGTCCCACTTACCTGGAATCCATAGATTTATTAGGTTTCAATGATTATTGTAACTAGGAAACGTTCACCTGTAGTTTTAAGTCGTTTGAATTAAGTCGGCACTTGATTTCCAAGCGTATAGCACAGGATGTCCAAGTGTAACCTACATAGTATCAGTAGATTTATCACGTTTCTATGATTACGACATCTAGGAAACGTTCACCTGTAAGTTTATGATCATCTCAAACAGAAGGGTATTTAATTTCAATCTTTCTAAGCCTATGAGTATCGTTGATTTATCCATGGTAATCGTTCCCACGTGTAACCTACCTGGAGTCCACAGATTTATCACGTTTCAATGATTATTGTAACTAGGAAACGTTCACCTGTAGGTCGAAGTTCATTGAATAAAGTGCGTACTTGATATCCAAGCGTTTAACACAGGATTTCCAAGTGTAACCTACGAAGTATCCGTAGATTTTTCACGTTTCTATGATTATGACAACTAGGTAACGTTCACCTGTAAGTTTATGATAATTTCAAACAGAAGGGTATTGAATTTTAATCTTTCTATGCCTATGGGTATCGTTGATTTATCCATGGTAATCGTTCCCACGTGTTACCTACCTAGAATCTACAGATTTATCACATATCAATGATTATTGTAACTAGGAAACGTTCAGCTGTAGTTTTAAGTCCATTGAATAAAGTGGGTACTTGATATCCAACCGTTTAACACAGGATTTCCAAGTGTAACCTACATAGTATCCGTCGATTTATCCCGTTTCTATGATTATGACATCTAGGAAACGTCCACCTGTAAGTTTATGATCATTTCAAACTGAAGGGTATTTAATTTCAATCTTCCTGAGCATATGGGTGTCG
Organism: Muscidifurax raptorellus; assembly: GCA_020010945.3. Lineage (NCBI taxonomy): Eukaryota > Metazoa > Arthropoda > Insecta > Hymenoptera > Pteromalidae > Muscidifurax > Muscidifurax raptorellus. Next base: position 23,416,710 of record CM052078.1, read on the forward strand.
TTGCTTGATCCATGGAAGTCGTCTCAACGTATTTCCTATCTGGTATGAATAGAATTACCACGATTTTATGTTTATTGCAACTAGGAAGCGTTCACCTGTAAGTTTATGATCATTTCAAACAGAAGGGTATTTAATTTCAATCTTTCTAAGCCTATGGGTATCGTTAATTTAGATACGGAAGTCTTATCCACGTCCCACTTACCTGGAATCCATAGATTTATTAGGTTTCAATGATTATTGTAACTAGGAAACGTTCACCTGTAGTTTTAAGTCGTTTGAATTAAGTCGGCACTTGATTTCCAAGCGTATAGCACAGGATTTCCAAGTGTAACCTACATAGTATCAGTAGATTTATCACGTTTCTATGATTACGACATCTAGGAAACGTTCACCTGTAAGTTTATGATCATTTCAAACAGAAGGGTATTTAATTTCAATCTTTCTAAGCCTATGAGTATCGTTGATTTATCCATGGTAATCGTTCCCACGTGTAACCTACCTGGATTCCACAGATTTATCACGTTTCAATGATTATTGTAACTAGGAAACGTTCACCTGTAGGTCGAAGTTCATTGAATAAAGTGCGTACTTGATATCCAAGCGTTTAACACAGGATTTCCAAGTGTAACCTACGAAGTATCCGTAGATTTATTACGTTTCTATGATTATGACAACTCGGTAACGTTCACCTCTACGATTATGATCATTTCAAACAGAAGGGTATTTAATTTCAATCTTTCTAAGCCTATGAGTATCGTTGATTTATCCATGGTAATCGTTCCCACGTGTTACCTACCTGGAATCCACAGATTTATCACGTTTCAATGATTATTGTAACTAGGGAACGTTCACCTGTAGGATTAAGTCCATTGAATAAAGTGGGTACTTGATATACAAGCGTATAGCACAGGATTTCCAAGTGTAACCTACATAGTATCCGTCGATTTATCACGTTTCTATGATTATGACATCTAGGAAACGTCCACCTGTAAGTTTATGATCATTTCAAACAGAAGGGTATTTAATTTCAATCTTCCTGAGTCTATGGGTGTCGTTGCTTGATCCATGGTAATCGTTCCCACGTGTTACCTACCTGGAATCCACAGATTTATCACTTATCAACGATTATTGTAACAAGGAAACGTTCACCTGTAGGACTAATTTCATTGAATAAAGTGGGTACTTGATATACAAGCGTATAGCAGAGGATTTCCAAGTGTAACCTACATAGTATCCGTAGATTTATCACGCTTCTATGATTATGACATCTAGGGAACGTTCACCTGTAAGTTTATGAACATTTCAAACAGAAGGGTATTTTATTTCAATCTTTCTAAGCCTATGGGTATCGTTGATTTATCCATGGTAATCGTTCCCACGTATTACCTACCTGGTATCCACAGATTTATCACGTTTCAATGATTATTGTGACTAGGAAACGTTCTCCTGTAGTTTTAAGTTCATTGAATAAAGTGCGTACTTGATATCCAAGCGTTTAACACAGGATTTCCAACTGTAACCTACGTAGTATCCGTAGATTTATCACGTTTCTATGATTATGAAAACTCGGTAACGTTCACCTCTACGATTATGATCATTTCAAACAGATGGTTATATAATTTCGACCTTTCTAAGCCTATGGGTATCTTTGATTTAGATACGGAAGTCTTATCCACGTCCCACTTACCTGGAATCCATAGATTTATCAGGTTTCAAAGATTATTGTAACTAGGAAACGTTCACCTGTAGTTTTAAGTCCTTTGAATTAAGTCGGTACTTGATTTCCAAGCGTATAGCACAGGATTTCCAAGTGTAACCTACATAGTATCCGTAGATTTATCACGTTTCTATGATTACGACATCTAGGAAACGTTCACCTGTAAGTTTATGATCATTTCAAACAGATGGGTATATAATTTCGACCTTTCTAAGCATATGGGTATCGTTAATTTAGCTATGGAAGTCGTTTTCAAGCGTTTAGCACAGGATTTCCAACTGTAACCTACGAAGTATCCGTAGATTTATCACATTTCTATGATTATTGTAACTGGGAAACTAGTTTTAAGTCCATTGAATAAAGTGGGTACTTGATATCCAACCGTTTAACACAGGATTTCCAAGTGTAACCTACATAGTATCCGTAGATTTATCACGTTTCAATGATTATGACATCTAGGAAACTTTCACCTGTACGTTTATGATCATTTCAAACAGAAGGATATTTAATTTCAATCTTTCTAAGCCTATGGGTGTCGTTGCTTGATCCACGGAAGTCGTTTCAACGTATTTCCTACCTGCTATGCATAGAATTTGCACGATTTTATATTTATTGCGACTAGGAAACGTTCACCTGTAGGTCTAAGTCCTTTGAATAAAGTAAATACTTGATATACAAGCGTATAGCAGAGGATTTCCAAGTGTAACCTACATAGCATCCGTAGATTTATCACGTTTCTATGATTATGACATCTAGGAAACGTTCACCTGTAAGTTTATGATAATTTCAAACAGATGGGTATATAATTTCGACCTATCTAAGCCTATGGGTATCGTTAATTTAGCTATGGAAGTCGTTTTCAAGCGTTTAGCACAGGATTTCCAACTGTAACCTACGAAGTATCCGTAGATTTATCACATTTCTATGATTATGACATTTAGGAAACGTTCACCTGTAAGTTTATGATCATTTCAAACAGATGGCTATTTAATTTCGACCTCCCTAACCCTATGGGTATCGTTGATTTATCCATGGCAATTGTTCCCACGTGTTACCTACCTGGAATCTACAGATTTATCACGTTTCAATGATTATTGTAACTGGGAAACGTTCAGCTGTAGGTCTAAGTCCTTTGAATAAAGTAAATACTTGATATACAAGCGTATAGCAGAGGATTTCCAAGTGTAACCTACATAGTATCCGTAGATTTATCACGTTTCAATGATTATGACATCTAGGAAACTTTCACCTGTACGTTTATGATCATTTCAAACAGAAGGATATTTAATTTCAATCTTTCTAAGCCTATGGGTGTCGTTGCTTGATCCACAGTAATCGTTCCCAAGTGTTACCTACCTGGAATCCACAGATTTATCACTTTTCAATGATTATCGTAACAAGGAAACGTTCACCTGTAAGTCTAATTTCATTGAATAAAGTGGGTACTTGATATACAAGCGTATAGCACAGGATTTCCAAGTGTAACCTACATACTATCCGTAGATTTATCACGCTTCTATGATTATGACATCTAGGAAACGTTCACCTGTAAGTTTATGATCATTTCAAACAGAAGTGTATTTAATTTTAATCTTTCTAAGCCTATGCGTATCGTTGATTTATCCACAGTAATCGTTCCCAAGTGTTACCTACCTGGAATCCACAGATTTATCACTTTTCAATGATTATTGTAACAAGGAAACGTTCACCTGTAAGTCTAATTTCATTGAATAAAGTGGGCACTTGATATACAAGCGTATAGCAGAGGATTTCCAAGTGTAACCTACATAGTATCCGTAGATTTATCACGCTTCTATGATTATGACATCTAGGTAACGTTCACATGTAAGTTTATGATCATTTCAAACAGAAGGGTATTTAATTCTAATCGTTCTAAGCCTATGCGTATCGTTGATTTATCCACGGTAATCGTTCCCAAGTGTTACCTACCTGGAATCCATAGATTTATCAGGTTTCAATGATTATTGTAACTAGGAAACGATCACCGGTAGTTTTAAGTCCTTTGAATAAAGTCGGTACTTTATATCCAAGCGTATAGCACAGGATTTCTAAGTGTAACCTACATAGTATCCGTCGATTTATCACGTTTCTATGATTATGACATCTAGGAAACGTCCACCTGTAAGTTTATGATCATTTCAAACCGAAGGGTATTTAATTTCAATCTTTCTAAGCCTATGGGTGTCGTTGCTTGATTCATGGAAGTCGTTTCAACGTATTTCCTACCTAGTATGCATAGAATTTGCACGATTTTATATTTATTGCGACTAGGAAACGTTCACCTGTAGGTCTAATTTCATTGAATAAGGTGGGTACTTGATATACAAGCGTATAGCAGAGGATTTCCAAGTGTAACCTACATAGTATCCGTCGATTTATCACGTTTCTATGATTATGACATCTAGGAAACGTCCACCTGTAAGTTTATGATCATTTCAAACAGAAGGGTATTTAAATTCAATATTTCTAAGCCTATGGGTGTGGTGGCTTGATCCATGGAAGTCGTTTCAACGTATTTCCTACCTGGTATGCATAGAATTACCACGATTTTATGTTTATTGCAACTAGGAAACGTTCACCTGTAGGTCGAAGTTGATTGAATAAAGTGCGTACTTGATATCCTAGCGTTTAACACAGGATTTCCAAGTGTAACCTACGAAGTATCCGTAGATTTTTCACGTTTCTATGATTATGACAACTAGGTAACGTTCACCTGTAAGTTTATGATAATTTCAAACAGAAGGGTATTGAATTTTAATCTTTCTAAGCCTATGGGTATCGTTGATTTATCCATGGTAATCGTTCCCACGTGTTACCTACCTAGAATCTACAGATTTATCACATATCAATGATTATTGTAACTAGGAAACGTTCAGCTGTAGTTTTAAGTCCATTGAATAAAGTGGGTACTTGATATCCAACCGTTTAACACAGGATTTCCAAGTGTAACCTACATAGTATCCGTCGATTTATCCCGTTTCTATGATTATGACATCTAGGAAACGTCCACCTGTAAGTTTATGATCATTTCAAACTGAAGGGTATTTAATTTCAATCTTCCTGAGCATATGGCTGTCGTTGCTTGATCCATGGAAGTCGTTTCAACGTATTTCCTATCTGGTATGAATAGAATTACCACGATTTTATGTTTATTGCAACTAGGAAGCGTTCACCTGTAAGTTTATGATCATTTCAAACAGAAGGGTATTTAATTTCAATCTTTCTAAGCCTATGGGTATCGTTAATTTAGATACGGAAGTCTTATCCACGTCCCACTTACCTGGAATCCATAGATTTATTAGGTTTCAATGATTATTGTAACTAGGAAACGTTCACCTGTAGTTTTAAGTCGTTTGAATTAAGTCGGCACTTGATTTCCAAGCGTATAGCACAGGATTTCCAAGTGTAACCTACATAGTATCAGTAGATTTATCACGTTTCTATGATTACGACATCTAGGAAACGTTCACCTGTAAGTTTATGATCATTTCAAACAGAAGGGTATTTAATTTCAATCTTTCTAAGCCTATGAGTATCGTTGATTTATCCATGGTAATCGTTCCCACGTGTAACCTACCTGGAGTCCACAGATTTATCACGTTTCAATGATTATTGTAACTAGGAAACGTTCACCTGTAGGTCGAAGTTCATTGAATAAAGTGCGTACTTGATATCCAAGCGTTTAACACAGGATTTCCAAGTGTAACCTACGAAGTATCCGTAGATTTTTCACGTTTCTATGATTATGACAACTAGGTAACGTTCACCTGTAAGTTTATGATAATTTCAAACAGAAGGGTATTGAATTTTAATCTTTCTATGCCTATGGGTATCGTTGATTTATCCATGGTAATCGTTCCCACGTGTTACCTACCTAGAATCTACAGATTTATCACATATCAATGATTATTGTAACTAGGAAACGTTCAGCTGTAGTTTTAAGTCCATTGAATAAAGTGGGTACTTGATATCCAACCGTTTAACACAGGATTTCCAAGTGTAACCTACATAGTATCCGTCGATTTATCCCGTTTCTATGATTATGACATCTAGGAAACGTCCACCTGTAAGTTTATGATCATTTCAAACTGAAGGGTATTTAATTTCAATCTTCCTGAGCATATGGGTGTCGTTGCTTGATCCATGGAAGTCGTCTCAACGTATTTCCTATCTGGTATGAATAGAATTACCACGATTTTATGTTTATTGCAACTAGGAAGCGTTCACCTGTAAGTTTATGATCATTTCAAACAGAAGGGTATTTAATTTCAATCTTTCTAAGCCTATGGGTATCGTTAATTTAGATACGGAAGTCTTATCCACGTCCCACTTACCTGGAATCCATAGATTTATTAGGTTTCAATGATTATTGTAACTAGGAAACGTTCACCTGTAGTTTTAAGTCGTTTGAATTAAGTCGGCACTTGATTTCCAAGCGTATAGCACAGGATTTCCAAGTGTAACCTACATAGTATCAGTAGATTTATCACGTTTCTATGATTACGACATCTAGGAAACGTTCACCTGTAAGTTTATGATCATTTCAAACAGAAGGGTATTTAATTTCAATCTTTCTAAGCCTATGAGTATCGTTGATTTATCCAGGTAATCGTTCCCACGTGTAACCTACCTGGAGTCCACAGATTTATCACGTTTCAATGATTATTGTAACTAGGAAACGTTCACCTGTAGGTCGAAGTTCATTGAATAAAGTGCGTACTTGATATCCAAGCGTTTAACACAGGATTTCCAAGTGTAACCTACTAAGTATCCGTAGATTTATTACGTTTCTATGATTATGACAACTCGGTAACGTTCACCTCTACGATTATGATCATTTCAAACAGAAGGGTATTTAATTTCAATCTTTCTAAGCCTATGAGTATCGTTGATTTATCCATGGTAATCGTTCCCACGTGTTACCTACCTGGAATCCACAGATTTATCACGTTTCAATGATTATTGTAACTAGGGAACGTTCACCTGTAGGATTAAGTCCATTGAATAAAGTGGGTACTTGATATACAAGCGTATAGCACAGGATTTCCAAGTGTAACCTACATAGTATCCGTCGATTTATCACGTTTCTATGATTATGACATCTAGGAAACGTCCACCTGTAAGTTTATGATCATTTCAAACAGAAGGGTATTTAATTTCAATCTTCCTGAGTCTATGGGTGTCGTTGCTTGATCCATGGTAATCGTTCCCACGTGTTACCTACCTGCAATCCACAGATTTATCACTTATCAACGATTATTGTAACAAGGAAACGTTCACCTGTAGGACTAATTTCATTGAATAAAGTGGGTACTTGATATACAAGCGTATAGCAGAGGATTTCCAAGTGTAACCTACATAGTATCCGTAGATTTATCACGCTTCTATGATTATGACATCTAGGAAACGTCCACCTGTAAGTTTATGATCATTTCAAACAGAAGGGTATTTAAATTCAATATTTCTAAGCCTATGGGTGTGGTGGCTTGATCCATGGAAGTCGTTTCAACGTATTTCCTACCTGGTATGCATAGAATTACCACGATTTTATGTTTATTGCAACAAGGAAACGTTCACCTGTAGGTCGAAGTTGATTGAATAAAGTGCGTACTTGATATCCAAGCGTTTAACACAGGATTTCCAAGTGTAACCTACGAAGTATCCGTAGATTTTTCACGTTTCTATGATTATGACAACTAGGTAACGTTCACCTGTAAGTTTATGATAATTTCAAACAGAAGGGTATTGAATTTTAATCTTTCTAAGCCTATGGGTATCGTTGATTTATCCATGGTAATCGTTCCCACGTGTTACCTACCTAGAATCTACAGATTTATCACATATCAATGATTATTGTAACTAGGAAACGTTCAGCTGTAGTTTTAAGTCCATTGAATAAAGTGGGTACTTGATATCCAACCGTTTAACACAGGATTTCCAAGTGTAACCTACATAGTATCCGTCGATTTATCCCGTTTCTATGATTATGACATCTAGGAAACGTCCACCTGTAAGTTTATGATCATTTCAAACTGAAGGGTATTTAATTTCAATCTTCCTGAGCATATGGGTGTCGTTGCTTGATCCATGGAAGTCGTCTCAACGTATTTCCTATCTGGTATGAATAGAATTACCACGATTTTATGTTTATTGCAACTAGGAAGCGTTCACCTGTAAGTTTATGATCATTTCAAACAGAAGGGTATTTAATTTCAATCTTTCTAAGCCTATGGGTATCGTTAATTTAGATACGGAAGTCTTATCCACGTCCCACTTACCTGGAATCCATAGATTTATTAGGTTTCAATGATTATTGTAACTAGGAAACGTTCACCTGTAGGTCGAAGTTCATTGAATAAAGTGCGTACTTGATATCCAAGCGTTTAACACAGGATTTCCAAGTGTAACCTACTAAGTATCCGTAGATTTATTACGTTTCTATGATTATGACAACTCGGTAACGTTCACCTCTACGATTATGATCATTTCAAACAGAAGGGTATTTAATTTCAATCTTTCTAAGCCTATGAGTATCGTTGATTTATCCATGGTAATCGTTCCCACGTGTTACCTACCTGGAATCCACAGATTTATCACGTTTCAATGATTATTGTAACTAGGGAACGTTCACCTGTAGGATTAAGTGCATTGAATAAAGTGGGTACTTGATATACAAGCGTATAGCACAGGATTTCCAAGTGTAACCTACATAGTATCCGTCGATTTATCACGTTTCTATGATTATGACATCTAGGAAACGTCCACCTGTAAGTTTATGATCATTTCAAACAGAAGGGTATTTAATTTCAATCTTCCTGAGTCTATGGGTGTCGTTGCTTGATCCATGGTAATCGTTCCCACGTGTTACCTACCTGCAATCCACAGATTTATCACTTATCAACGATTATTGTAACAAGGAAACGTTCACCTGTAGGACTAATTTCATTGAATAAAGTGGGTACTTGATATACAAGCGTATAGCAGAGGATTTCCAAGTGTAACCTACATAGTATCCGTAGATTTATCACGCTTCTATGATTATGACATCTAGGGAACGTTCACCTGTAAGTTTATGAACATTTCAAACAGAAGGGTATTTTATTTCAATCTTTCTAAGCCTATGGGTATCGTTGATTTATCCATGGTAATCGTTCCCACGTATTACCTACCTGGTATCCACAGATTTATCACGTTTCAATGATTATTGTAACTAGGAAACGTTCTCCTGTAGTTTTAAGTTCATTGAATAAAGTGGGTACTTGATATCCAAGCGTTTAACACAGGATTTCCAACTGTAACCTACGTAGTATCCGTAGATTTATCACGTTTCTATGATTATGAAAACTCGGTAACGTTCACCTCTACGATTATGATCATTTCAAACAGATGGTTATATAATTTCGACCTTTCTAAGCCTATGGGTATCGTTGATTTAGATACGGAAGTCTTATCCACGTCACACTTACCTGGAATCCATAGATTTATCAGGTTTCAAAGATTATTGTAACTAGGAAACGTTCACCTGTAGTTTTAAGTCCTTTGAATTAAGTCGGTACTTGATTTCCAAGCGTATAGCACAGGATTTCCAAGTGTAACCTACATAGTATCCGTAGATTTATCACGTTTCTATGATTACGACATCTAGGAAACGTTCACCTGTAAGTTTATGATCATTTCAAACAGATGGGTATATAATTTCGACCTTTCTAAGCATATGGGTATCGTTGATTTATCCATGGCAATCGTTCCCAAGTGTTACCTACCTGGAATCCACAGATTTATCACTTTTCAATGATTATTGTAACTGGGAAACTAGTTTTAAGTCCATTGAATAAAGTGGGTACTTGATATCCAACCGTTTAACACAGGATTTCAAAGTGTAACCTACATAGTATCCGTAGATTTATCACGTTTCAATGATTATGACATCTAGGAAACTTTCACCTGTACGTTTATGATCATTTCAAACAGAAGGATATTTAATTTCAATCTTTCTAAGCCTATGGGTGTCGTTGCTTGATCCACGGAAGTCGTTTCAACGTATTTCCTACCTGCTATGCATAGAATTTGCACGATTTTATATTTATTGCGACTAGGAAACGTTCACCTGTAGGTCTAAGTCCTTTGAATAAAGTAAATACTTGATATACAAGCGTATAGCAGAGGATTTCCAAGTGTAACCTACATAGCATCCGTAGATTTATCACGTTTCTATGATTATGACATCTAGGAAACGTTCACCTGTAAGTTTATGATAATTTCAAACAGATGGGTATATAATTTCGACCTATCTAAGCCTATGGGTATCGTTAATTTAGCTATGGAAGTCGTTTTCAAGCGTTTAGCACAGGATTTCCAACTGTAACCTACGAAGTATCCGTAGATTTATCACATTTCTATGATTATGACATTTAGGAAACGTTCACCTGTAAGTTTATGATCATTTCAAACAGATGGCTATTTAATTTCGACCTCCCTAACCCTATGGGTATCGTTGATTTATCCATGGCAATTGTTCCCACGTGTTACCTACCTGGAATCTACAGATTTATCACGTTTCAATGATTATTGTAACTGGGAAACGTTCAGCTGTAGTTTTAAGTCCATTGAATAAAGTGGGTACTTGATATCCAACCGTTTAGCACAGGATTTCCAAGTGTAACCTACATAGTATCCGTAGATTTATCACGTTTCTATGATTATGACATCTAGGAAACTTTCACCTGTACGTTTATGATCATTTCAAACAGAAGGATATTTAATTTCAATCTTTCTAAGCCTATGGGTGTCGTTGCTTGATCCACAGTAATCGTTCCCAAGTGTTACCTACCTGGAATCCACAGATTTATCACTTTTCAATGATTATTGTAACAAGGAAACGTTCACCTGTAAGTCTAATTTCATTGAATAAAGTGGGTACTTGATATAAAAGCGTATAGCACAGGATTTCCAAGTGTAACCTACATAGTATCCGTAGATTTATCACGCTTCTATGATTATGACATCTAGGAAACGTTCACCTGTAAGTTTATGATCATTTCAAACAGAAGTGTATTTAATTTTAATCTTTCTAAGCCTATGCGTATCGTTGATTTATCCACAGTAATCGTTCCCAAGTGTTACCTACCTGGAATCCACAGATTTATCACTTTTCAATGATTATTGTAACAAGGAAACGTTCACCTGTAAGTCTAATTTCATTGAATAAAGTGGGCACTTGATATACAAGCGTATAGCAGAGGATTTCCAAGTGTAACCTACATAGTATCCGTAGATTTATCACGCTTCTATGATTATGACATCTAGGTAACGTTCACATGTAAGTTTATGATCATTTCAAACAGAAGGGTATTTAATTCTAATCTTTCTAAGCCTATGCGTATCGTTGATTTATCCACGGTAATCGTTCCCAAGTGTTACCTACCTGGAATCCATAGATTTATCAGGTTTCAATGATTATTGTAACTAGGAAACGATCACCGGTAGTTTTAAGTCCTTTGAATAAAGTCGGTACTTTATATCCAAGCGTATAGCACAGGATTTCCAAGTGTAACCTACATAGTATCCGTCGATTTATCACGTTTCTATGATTATGACATCTAGGAAACGTCCACCTGTAAGTTTATGATCATTTCAAACCGAAGGGTATTTAATTTCAATCTTTCTAAGCCTATGGGTGTCGTTGCTTGATTCATGGAAGTCGTTTCAACGTATTTCCTACCTAGTATGCATAGAATTTGCACGATTTTATATTTATTGCGACTAGGAAACGTTCACCTGTAGGTCTAATTTCATTGAATAAGGTGGGTACTTGATATACAAGCGTATAGCAGAGGATTTCCAAGTGTAACCTACGTAGTATCCGTCGATTTATCACGTTTCTATGATTATGACATCTAGGAAACGTCCACCTGTAAGTTTATGATCATTTCAAACAGAAGGGTATTTAAATTCAATATTTCTAAGCCTATGGGTGTGGTTGCTTGATCCATGGAAGTCGTTTCAACGTATTTCCTACCTGGTATGCATAGAATTACCACGATTTTATGTTTATTGCAACTAGGAAACGTTCACCTGTAGGTCGAAGTTGATTGAATAAAGTGCGTACTTGATATCTAAGCGTTTAACACAGGATTTCCAAGTGTAACCTACGAAGTATCCGTAGATTTATCACGTTTCTATGATTTTGAAAACTCGGTAACGTTCACCTCTACGATTATGATCATTTCAAACAGATGGGTATATAATTTCGACCTTTCTAAGCCTATGGGTATCGTTGATTTAGATACGGAAGTCTTATCCACGTCCCACCTACCTGGAATCCATAGATTTATCAGGTTTCAATGATTATTGTAACTAGGAAACGTTCACCTGTAGATTTAAGTCCTTTGAATAAAGACGGTACTTGATATCCAAGCGTATAGCACAGGATTTCCAAGTGTAACCTACATAGTATCCGTAGATTTATGACGTTTCTATGATTATGACAACTCGGTAACGTTCACCTCTACGATTATGATGATTTCAAACAGAAGGGTATTTAATTTCAATCTTTCTAAGCCTATGGGTATCGTTGATTTAGCTATGAAAGTCGTTTCCAAGCGTTTAGCACAGGATTTCCAACTGTAACCTACGTAGTATCCGTAGATTTATCACATTTCTATGATTATGACACTTAGGAATCGTTCACCTGTAAGTTTATGATCATTTCAAACAGATGGCTATTTAATTTCGACCTCCCTAACCCTATGGGTATCGTTGATTTATCCATGGCAATAGTTCCCACGTATTACCTACCTGGAATCCACAAATTTATCACGTATCAATGATTATTGTAACTAGGAAACGTTCAGCTGTAGTTTTAAGTCCATTGAATAAAGTGGGTACTTGATATCAAAGCGTTTACCACAGGATTTCCAAGTGTAACCTACATAGTATCCGTAGATTTATCACGTTTCTATGATTATGACAACTCGGAAACGTTCACCTGTACGTTTATGATCATTTCAAACAGATGGTTATATAATTTCGACCTTTCAAAGCCTATGGGTATCGTTGATTTAGATACAGAAGTCTCATCCACGGCCCACCTACCTGGAATCCATAGATTTATCAGGTTTCAATGATTATTGTAACTAGGAAAGATACTTGATATCCAAGCGTATAGCACAGGATTTCCAAGTGTAACCTACATAGTATCCGTAGATTTATCACGTTTCTACGATTATGACATCTAGGAAACGTTCACCTGTAATTTTATGATCATTTCAAACAGAAGGGTGTTTAATTTCAAACTTTCGAAGCCTATGGGTGTCGTTGATTTATCCATGGTAATCGTTCCCACGTGTTACCTACCTCGAATCCACAGTTTTATCACATTTCAATGATTATTGTAACTAGGAATCGTTCAGCTGTAGTTTTAAGTCCATTGAATAAAGTGGGTACTTGATATCAAAGCGTTCACCACAGGATTTACAAGTGTAACCTACATAGTATCCGTAGATTTATCACGTTTCTATGATTACGACAACTAGGAAACGTTCACCTGTACGTTTATGATCATTTCGAACAGAAGGATATTTAATTTCAAACTTTGGTAGCCTATGGGTATCGTTGGTTTAGATACGGAAGTCCTATCCACGGCCCACCTACCTGGAATCCATAGATTTATCAGGTTTCAATGATTATTGTAACTAGGAAAGGTACTTGATATCCAAGCGTATAGCACAGGATTTCCAAGTGTAACCTACATAGTATCCGTAGATTTATCACGTTTCTACGATTATGACATCTAGTAAACGTTCACCTGTAATTTTATGATCATTTCAAACAGAAGGGTGTTTAATTTCAAACTTTCGAAGCCTATGGGTGTCGTTGATTTATCCATGGTAATCGTTCCCACGTGTTACCTACCTGGAATCCACAGTTTTATCACGTTTCAATGATTATTGTAACTAGGAAACGTTCAGCTGTAAGTTTATGATCATTTCGAACAGAAGGATATTTAATTTCAAACTTTCGAAGCCTATGGGTATCGTTGATTTAGATACGGAAGTCTTATCCACGTCCCACCTACCTGGAATCCATAGATTTATCAGGTTTTAATGATTATTGAAACTAGGAAACGTTCACCTGTAGTTTTAATTCCTTCGAATAAAGTGGATATTTGATATCCAAGCGTATAGCATAGCATTTCCAAGTGTAACGTACATAGTATCCGTAGATTTATCACGTTTCTATGATTATGATATCTAGGAAACGTTCACCTCTACGATTATGATCATTTAAAACAGATGGGTATATAATTTCGACCTTTCTAAGCCTATGGGTATCGTTGATTTATCCATGGTAATCGTTCCCACGTGTTGCCTACCTGGAATCCACAGATTTATCACTTTTCAACGATTGTTGTAACAAGGAAACGTTCACCTGTAGGTCTAATTTCATTGAATGAAGGGGGTACTTGATATACAAGCGTATAGCACAGGATTTCCAAGTGTAACCTACATAGTATCCCTAGATTTATCACGCTTCTATGATTATGACATCTAGGTAACGTTCACCTGTAAGTTTATGATCATTTCAAACAGAAGGGTATTTAATTTCAATCTTTCTAAGCCTATGCGTATCGTTGATTTATCCACGGTAATCGTTCCCAAGTGTTACCTACCTGGAATGCACAGATTTATCACTTTTCAATGATTATTGTAACAAGGAAACGTTCACCTGTAAGTCTAATTTCATTGAATAAAGTGGGTACTTGATATACAAGTATATAGCAGAGGATTTCCAAGTGTAACCTACATAGTATTCGTCGATTTATCACGATTCTATGATTATGACATCTAGGAAACGACCACCTTTAAGTTTATGATCATTTCAAACAGAAGGGTATTTAATTTCAATCTTTCTAAGCCTATGGGTATCGTTGATTTAGCTATGGAAGTCGTTTCCAAGCGTTTAGCACAGGATTTCCAACTGTAACCTACGTAGTATCCGTAGATTTATCACATTTCTATGATTATGACATTTAGGAATCGTTCACCTGTAAGTTTATGATCATTTCAAACAGATGGTTATATAATTTCGACCTTTCTAAGCCTATGGGTATCGTTGATTTAGATACGGAAGTCTTATCCACGGCCCACCTACCTGGAATCCATAAATTTATCAGGTTTCAATGATTATTGTAACTAGGAAAGGTACTTGATATCCAAGCGTATAGCACAGGATTTCCAAGTGTAACCTACATAGTATCCGTAGATTTATCACGTTTCTACGATTATGACATCTAGGAAACTTTCACCTGTAATTTTATGATCATTTCAAACAGAAGGGTGTTTAATTTCAAACTTTCGAAGCCTATGGGTGTCGTTGCTTAATGCATGGAAATCGTTTCAACGTATTTCCTACCTGGTATGCATAGAATTTGCACGATTTTATATTTATTGTGACTAGGAAACGTTCACCTGTAGGTCTAAGTTCATTGAATAAAGTGGGTACTTGATATCCAAGCGTTTAACACAGGATTTCCAAGTGTAACCTACGAAGTATCCGTAGATTTTTCACGTTTCTATGATTATGACAACTAGGTAACGTTCACCTGTAAGTTTATGATAATTTCAAACAGAAGGGTATTGAATTTTAATCTTTCTAAGCCTATGGGTATCGTTGATTTATCCATGGTAATCGTTCCCACGTGTTACCTACCTAGAATCTACAGATTTATCACATATCAATGATTATTGTAACTAGGAAACGTTCAGCTGTAGTTTTAAGTCCATTGAATAAAGTGGGTTCTTGATATCCAACCGTATAACACAGGATTTCCAAGTGTAACCTACATAGTATCCGTCGATTTATCCCGTTTCTATGATTATGACATCTAGGAAACGTCCACCTGTAAGTTTATGATCATTTCAAACTGAAGGGTATTTAATTTCAATCTTCTTGAGCAAATGGGTGTCGTTGCTTGATCCATGGAAGTCGTTTCAACGTATTTCCTATCTGGTATGAATAGAATTACCACGATTTTATGTTTATTGCAACTAGGAAGCGTTCACCTGTAAGTTTATGATCATTTCAAACAGAAGGGTATTTAATTTCAATCTTTCTAAGCCTATGGGTATCGTTAATTTAGATACGGAAGTCTTATCCACGTCCCACTTACCTGGAATCCATAGATTTATTAGGTTTCAATGATTATTGTAACTAGGAAACGTTCACCTGTAGTTTTAAGTCGTTTGAATTAAGTCGGCACTTGATTTCCAAGCGTATAGCACAGGATTTCCAAGTGTAACCTACATAGTATCAGTAGATTTATCACGTTTCTATGATTACGACATCTAGGAAACGTTCACCTGTAAGTTTATGATCATTTCAAACAGAAGGGTATTTAATTTCAATCTTTCTAAGCCTATGAGTATCGTTGATTTATCCATGGTAATCGTTCCCACGTGTAACCTACCTGGAGTCCACAGATTTATCACGTTTCAATGATTATTGTAACTAGGAAACGTTCACCTGTAGGTCGAAGTTCATTGAATAAAGTGCGTACTTGATATCCAAGCGTTTAACACAGGATTTCCAAGTGTAACCTACGAAGTATCCGTAGATTTATTACGTTTCTATGATTATGACAACTCGGTAACGTTCACCTCTACGATTATGATCATTTCAAACAGAAGGGTATTTAATTTCAATCTTTCTAAGCCTATGAGTATCGTTGATTTATCCATGGTAATCGTTCCCACGTGTTACCTACCTGGAATCCACAGATTTATCACGTTTCAATGATTATTGTAACTAGGGAACGTTCACCTGTAGGATTAAGTCCATTGAATAAAGTGGGTACTTGATATACAAGCGTATAGCACAGGATTTCCAAGTGTAACCTACATAGTATCCGTCGATTTATCACGTTTCTATGATTATGACCTCTAGGAAACGTCCACCTGTAAGTTTATGATCATTTCAAACAGAAGGGTATTTAATTTCAATCTTTCTAAGCCTATGGGTATCGTTGATTTATCCATGGTAATCGTTCCCACGTATTACCTACCTGGTATCCACAGATTTATCACGTTTCAATGATTATTGTAACTAGGAAACGTTCTCCTGTAGTTTTAAGTTCATTGAATAAAGTGGGTACTTGATATCCAAGCGTTTAACACAGGATTTCCAAGTGTAACCTACGAAGTATCCGTAGATTTAACACGTTTCTATGATTATGAAAACTCGGTAACGTTCACCTCTACGATTATGATCATTTCAAACAGATGGGTATATAATTTCGACCTTTCTAAGCCTATGGGTATCGTTGATTTATCCATGGTAATCGTTCCCACGTGTTACCTACCTGGAATCCACAGATTTATCTCTTTTCAATGATTATTGTAACAAGGAAACGTTCACCTGTAGGACTAATTTCATTGAATAAAGTGGGTACTTGATATACAAGCGTATAGCAGAGGATTTCCAAGTGTAACCTACATAGCATCCGTAGATTTATCACGCTTCTATGATTATGACATCTAGGGAACGTTCACCTGTAAGTTTATGATCATTTCAAACAGAAGGGTATTTCATTTCAATCTTTCTAGGCCTATGGGTATCGTTGATTTATACATGGTAATCGTTCCCACGTGTTACCTACCTGGAGTCCACAGATTTATCACGTTTCAATGATTATTGTAACTAGGAAACGTTCACCTGTAGGTCGAAGTTCATTGAATAAAGTGGATACTTGATATACAAGTATATAGCAGAGGATTTCCAAGTGTAACCTACATAGTATCCGTCGATTTATCACGTTTCTATGATTATGACATCTAGGAAACGACCACCTTTAAGTTTATGATCATTTCAAACAGAAGGGTATTTAATTTCAATCTTCCTGAGTCTATGGGTGTCGTTGCTTGATCCATGGTAATCGTTCCCACGTGTTACCTACCTGGAATCCACAGATTTATCACTTATCAACGATTATTGTAACAAGGAAACGTTCACCTGTAGGACTAATTTCATTGAATAAAGTGGGTACTTGATATACAAGTATATAGCAGAGGATTTCCAAGTGTAACCTACATAGTATCCGTCGATTTATCACGTTTCATTTATCAATGATTATTGTAACTAGGAAACGTTCAGCTGTAGTTTTAAGTCCATTGAATAAAGTGGGTACTTGATATCCAAGCGTTTACCACAGGATTTCCAAGTGTAACCTACATAGTATCCGTAGATTTATCACGTTTCTATGATTATGACAACTCGGAAACGTTCACCTGTACGTTTATGATCATTTCAAACAGATGGTTATATAATTTCGACCTTTCTAAGCCTATGGGTATCGTTGATTTAGATACGGAAGTCTTATCCACGGCCCACCTACCTGGAATCCATAGATTTATCAGGTTTCAATGATTATTGTAACTAGGAAAAGTACTTTATATCCAAGCGTATAGCAAAGGATTTCCAAGTGTAACCTACACAGTATCCGTAGATTTATCACGTTTCTACGATTATGACATCTAGGAAACGTTCACCTGTAATTTTATGATCATTTCAAACAGAAGGGTGTTTAATTTCAAACTTTCGAAGCCTATGGGTGTCGTTGCTTAATGCATGGAAATCGTTTCAACGTATTTCCTACCTGGTATGCATAGAATTTGCACGATTTCATATTTAATGTGACTAGGAAACGTTCACCTGTAGGTCTAAGTTCATTGAATAAAGTGGGTACTTGATATCCAAGCGTTTAACACAGGATTTCCAAGTGTAACCTACGAAGTATCCGGAGATTTATCACGTTTCTATGATTATGACAACTCGGTAACGTTCAGCTCTACGATTATGATCATTTCAAACAGATGGGTATATAATTTCGACCTTTCTAAGCCTATGGGTATCGTTGATTTAGATACGGAAGTCTTATCCACGTCACACCTACCTGGAATCCATAGATTTATCAGGTTTCAATGATTATTGTAACTGAGAAACGTTCACCTGTAGATTTAAGTCCTTTGAATAAAGTCGGTACTTGATATCCAAGCGTATAGCACAGGATTTCCAAGTGTAACCTACATAGTATCCGTAGATTTGTCACGTTTCTATGATTATGACAACTCGGATACGTTCACCTGTACGTTTCTGATCATTTCAAACAGAAGGATATTTAATTTCAAACTTTCGAAGCCTATGGGTGTCGTTGCTTAATTAATGGAAATCGTTTCAACGTATTTCCTACCTGGTATGCATAGAATTTGCACGATTTTATATTTATTGCGACTAGGAAACGTTCACCTGTACTTTTAACTCCTTTGAATAAAGTCGGTACTTGATATCCAAGCGTATAGCACAGGATTTCCAAGTGTAACCTACATAGTATCCGTAGATTTGTCACGTTTCTATGATTATGACAACTCGGATACGTTCACCTGTAAGTTTCTGATCATTTCAAACAGAAGGGTATTTAATTTCAATCTTCCTGAGTCTATGGGTGTCGTTGCTTGATCCATGGTAATCGTTCCCACGTGTTACCTACCTGGAATCCACAGATTTATCACTTATCAACGATTATTGTAACAAGGAAACGTTCACCTGTAGGACTAATTTCATTGAAGAAAGTGGGTACTTGATATACAAGCGTATAGCAGAGGATTTCCAAGTGTAACCTACATAGTATCCGTCGATTTATCACGTTTCTATGATTATGACATCTAGGAAACGTCCACCTGTAAGTTTATGATCATTTCAAACAGAAGGGTATTTAATTTCAATCTTCCTGAGTCTATGGGTGTCGTTGCTTGATCCATGGAAGTCGTTTCAACGTATTTCCTATCTGGTATGCATAGAATTACCACGATTTTATGTTTATTGCAACTAGGAAACGTTCACCTGTAAGTATATGATCATTTCAAACAGAAGGGTATTTAATTTCAATCTTTCTAAGCCTATGAGTATCGTTGATTTATCCATTGTAATCGTTCCCACGTGTTACCTACCTGGAATCCACAGATTTATCACTTTTCAACGATTATTGTAACAAGGAAACGTTCACCTGTAGGTCTAACTTCATTGAATAAAGTGGGTACTTTATATACAAGTATATAGCAGAGGATTTCCAAGTGTAACCTACATAGTATCCGTCGATTTATCACGTTTCATTTATCAATGATTATTGTAACTAGGAAACGTTCAGCTGTAGTTTTAAGTCCATTGAATAAAGTGGGTACTTGATATCCAAGCGTTTACCACAGGATTTCCAAGTGTAACCTACATAGTATCCGTAGATTTATCACGTTTCTATGATTATGACAACTCGGAAACGTTCACCTGTACGTTTATGATCATTTCAAACAGATGGTTATATAATTTCGACCTTTCTAAGCCTATGGGTATCGTTGATTTAGATACGGAAGTCTTATCCACGGCCCACCTACCTGGAATCCATAGATTTATCAGGTTTCAATGATTATTGTAACTAGGAAAAGTACTTTATATCCAAGCGTATAGCAAAGGATTTCCAAGTGTAACCTACATAGTATCCGTAGATTTATCACGTTTCTACGATTATGACATCTAGGAAACGTTCACCTGTAATTTTATGATCATTTCAAACAGAAGGGTGTTTAATTTCAAACTTTCGAAGCCTATGGGTGTCGTTGCTTAATGCATGGAAATCGTTTCAACGTATTTCCTACCTGGTATGCATAGAATTTGCACGATTTCATATTTAATGTGACTAGGAAACGTTCACCTGTAGGTCTAAGTTCATTGAATAAAGTGGGTACTTGATATCCAAGCGTTTAACACAGGATTTCCAAGTGTAACCTACGAAGTATCCGTAGATTTATCACGTTTCTATGATTATGACAACTCGGTAACGTTCACCTCTACGATTATGATCATTTCAAACAGATGGGTATATAATTTCGACCTTTCTAAGCCTATGGGTATCGTTGATTTAGATACGGAAGTCTTATCCACGTCACACCTACCTGGAATCCATAGATTTATCAGGTTTCAATGATTATTGTAACTGAGAAACGTTCACCTGTAGATTTAAGTCCTTTGAATAAAGTCGGTACTTGATATCCAAGCGTATAGCACAGGATTTCCAAGTGTAACCTACATAGTATCCGTAGATTTGTCACGTTTCTATGATTATGACAACTCGGATACGTTCACCTGTACGTTTCTGATCATTTCAAACAGAAGGATATTTAATTTCAAACTTTCGAAGCCTATGGGTGTCGTTGCTTAATTAATGGAAATCGTTTCAACGTATTTCCTACCTGGTATGCATAGAATTTGCACGATTTTATATTTATTGCGACTAGGAAACGTTCACCTGTAATTTTAACTCCTTTGAATAAAGTCGGTACTTGATATCCAAGCGTATAGCAGAGGATTTCCAAGTGTAACCTACATAGTATCCGTCGATTTATCACGTTTCTATGATTATGACATCTAGGAAACGTCCACCTGTAAGTTTATGATCATTTCAAACAGAAGGGTATTTAATTTCAATCTTCCTGAGTCTATGGGTGTCGTTGCTTGATCCATGGAAGTCGTTTCAACGTATTTCCTATCTGGTATGCATAGAATTACCACGATTTTATGTTTATTGCAAC
The DNA here is from genome assembly GCA_020010945.3 of Muscidifurax raptorellus. Lineage (NCBI taxonomy): Eukaryota > Metazoa > Arthropoda > Insecta > Hymenoptera > Pteromalidae > Muscidifurax > Muscidifurax raptorellus. Next base: position 23,438,082 of record CM052078.1, read on the forward strand.
TAGGAAACGTTCACCTGTAAGTATATGATCATTTCAAACAGAAGGGTATTTAATTTCAATCTTTCTAAGCCTATGAGTATCGTTGATTTATCCATTGTAATCGTTCCCACGTGTTACCTACCTGGAATCCACAGATTTATCACTTTTCAACGATTATTGTAACAAGGAAACGTTCACCTGTAGGTCTAACTTCATTGAATAAAGTGGGTACTTTATATACAAGTATATAGCAGAGGATTTCCAAGTGTAACCTACATAGTATCCGTCGATTTATCACGTTTCATTTATCAATGATTATTGTAACTAGGAGACGTTCAGCTGTAGTTTTAAGTCCATTGAATAAAGTGGGTACTTGATATCCAAGCGTTTACCACAGGATTTCCAAGTGTAACCTACATAGTATCCGTAGATTTATCACGTTTCTATGATTATGACAACTCGGAAACGTTCACCTGTACGTTTATGATCATTTCAAACAGATGGTTATATAATTTCGACCTTTCTAAGCCTATGGGTATCGTTGATTTAGATACGGAAGTCTTATCCACGGCCCACCTACCTGGAATCCATAGATTTATCAGGTTTCAATGATTATTGTAACTAGGAAAAGTACTTTATATCCAAGCGTATAGCAAAGGATTTCCAAGTGTAACCTACATAGTATCCGTAGATTTATCACGTTTCTACGATTATGACATCTAGGAAACGTTCACCTGTAATTTTATGATCATTTCAAACAGAAGGGTGTTTAATTTCAAACTTTCGAAGCCTATGGGTGTCGTTGCTTAATGCATGGAAATCGTTTCAACGTATTTCCTACCTGGTATGCATAGAATTTGCACGATTTCATATTTAATGTGACTAGGAAACGTTCACCTGTAGGTCTAAGTTCATTGAATAAAGTGGGTACTTGATATCCAAGCGTTTAACACAGGATTTCCAAGTGTAACCTACGAAGTATCCGTAGATTTATCACGTTTCTATGATTATGACAACTCGGTAACGTTCACCTCTACGATTATGATCATTTCAAACAGATGGGTATATAATTTCGACCTTTCTAAGCCTATGGGTATCGTTGATTTAGATACGGAAGTCTTATCCACGTCACACCTACCTGGAATCCATAGATTTATCAGGTTTCAATGATTATTGTAACTGAGAAACGTTCACCTGTAGATTTAAGTCCTTTGAATAAAGTCGGTACTTGATATCCAAGCGTATAGCACAGGATTTCCAAGTGTAACCTACATAGTATCCGTAGATTTGTCACGTTTCTATGATTATGACAACTCGGATACGTTCACCTGTACGTTTCTGATCATTTCAAACAGAAGGATATTTAATTTCAAACTTTCGAAGCCTATGGGTGTCGTTGCTTAATTAATGGAAATCGTTTCAACGTATTTCCTACCTGGTATGCATAGAATTTGCACGATTTTATATTTATTGCGACTAGGAAACGTTCACCTGTAATTTTAACTCCTTTGAATAAAGTCGGTACTTGATATCCAAGCGTATAGCAGAGGATTTCCAAGTGTAACCTACATAGTATCCGTCGATTTATCACGTTTCTATGATTATGACAACTCGGAAACGTTCACCTGTACGTTTCTGATCATTTCAAACAGAAGGATATTTAATTTCAAACTTTCGAAGCCTATGGGTGTCATTGCTTAATCCATGGAAATCGTTTCAACGTATTTCCTACCTGGTATGCATAGAATTTGCACGATTTTATATTTATTGCGACTAGGAAACGTTCACCTGTACCTTTAAGTCCTTTGAATAAAGTGGATACTTGATATCCAAGCGTATAGCACAGGATTTCAAAGTGTAACCTACATAGTATCCGTCGATTTATCACGTTTCTATGATTATGACATCTAGGAAACGTCCACCTGTAAGTTTATGATCATTTCAAACAGAAGGGTATTTAAATTCAATCTTCCTGAGTCTATGGGTGTCGTTGCTTGATCCATGGCAGTCGTTTCAACGTATTTCCTATCTGGTATGCATATAATTACCACGATTTTATGTTTATTGCAACTAGGAAACGTTCACCTGTAAGTATATGATCATTTCAAACAGAAGGGTATTTAATTTCAATCTTTTTAAGCCTATGAGTATCGTTGATTTATCCATTGTAATCGTTCCCACGTGTTACCTACCTGGAATCCACAGATTTATCACTTTTCAACGATTATTGTAACAAGGAAACGTTCACCTGTAGGTCTAACTTCATTGAATAAAGTGGGTACTTGATATACAAGCGTATAGCAGAGGATTTCCAAGTGTAACCTACGAAGTATCCGTAGATTTATCACATTTCAGCGTCGTTCACCTGTAGGTCTAATTTCATTGAATAAAGTGGGTACTTGATATCCAAGCGTATAGCAGAGGATTTCCAAGTGTAACCTACATAGTATCCGTAGATTTATCACGTTTCTACGATTATGACTGTGACCTGTAATTTTATGATCATTTCAAACAGAAGGGTGTTTAATTTCAAACTTTCGAAGCCTATGGGTGTCGTTGCTTAATGCATGGAAATCGTGTCAACGTATTTCCTACCTGGTATGCATAGAATTTGCACAATCTTATATTTATTGTGACTAGGAAACGTTCACCTGTAGGTCTAAGTTCATTGAATAAAGTGGGTACTTGATATCCAAGCGTTTAACACAGGATTTCCAAGTGTAACCTACGAAGTATCCGTAGATTTATCACGTTTCTATGATTATGACAACTCGGTAACGTTCACCTCTACGATTATGATCATTTCAAACAGATGGGTATATAATTTCGACCTTTCTAAGCCTATGGGTATCGTTGATTTAGATACGGAAGTCTTATCCACGTCCTACCTACCTGGAATCCATAGATTTATCAGGTTTCAATGATTATTGTAACTAGGAAACGTTCACCTGTAGATTTAAGTCCTTTGAATAAAGTCGGTACTTGATATCCAAGCGTATAGCACAGGATTTCCAAGTGTAACCTACATAGTATCCGTAGATTTGTCACGTTTCTATGATTATGACAACACGGAAACGTTCACCTGTACGTTTCTGATCATTTCAAACAGAAGGATATTTAATTTCAAACTTTCGAAGCCTATGGGTGTCATTGCTTAATCCATGGAAATCGTTTCAACGTATTTCCTACCTGGTATGCATAGAATTTGCACGATTTTATATTTATTGCGACTAGGAAACGTTCACCTGTAATTTTAACTCCTTTGAATAAAGTCGGTACTTGATATCCAAGCGTATAGCAGAGGATTTCCAAGTGTAACCTACATAGTATCCGTCGATTTATCACGTTTCTATGATTATGACATCTAGGAAACGTCCACCTGTAAGTTTATGATCATTTCAAACAGAAGGGTATTTAATTTCAATCTTCCTGAGTCTATGGGTGTCGTTGCTTGATCCATGGAAGTCGTTTCAACGTATTTCCTAACTGGTATGCATAGAATTACCACGATTTTATGTTTATTGCAACTAGGAAACGTTCACCTGTAAGTATATGATCATTTCAAACAGAAGGGTATTTAATTTCAATCTTTCTAAGCCTATGAGTATCGTTGATTTATCCATTGTAATCGTTCCCACGTGTTACCTACCTGGAATCCACAGATTTATCACTTTTCAACGATTATTGTAACAAGGAAACGTTCACCTGTAGGTCTAACTTCATTGAATAAAGTGGGTACTTTATATACAAGTATATAGCAGAGGATTTCCAAGTGTAACCTACATAGTATCCGTCGATTTATCACGTTTCATTTATCAATGATTATTGTAACTAGGAAACGTTCAGCTGTAGTTTTAAGTCCATTGAATAAAGTGGGTACTTGATATCCAAGCGTTTACCACAGGATTTCCAAGTGTAACCTACATAGTATCCGTAGATTTATCACGTTTCTATGATTATGACAACTCGGAAACGTTCACCTGTACGTTTATGATCATTTCAAACAGATGGTTATATAATTTCGACCTTTCTAAGCCTATGGGTATCGTTGATTTAGATACGGAAGTCTTATCCACGGCCCACCTACCTGGAATCCATAGATTTATCAGGTTTCAATGATTATTGTAACTAGGAAAAGTACTTTATATCCAAGCGTATAGCAGAGGATTTCCAAGTGTAACCTACATAGTATCCGTAGATTTATCACGTTTCTACGATTATGACATCTAGGAAACCTTCACCTGTAATTTTATGATCATTTCAAACAGAAGGGTGTTTAATTTCAAACTTTCGAAGCCTATGGGTGTCGTTGCTTAATGCATGGAAATCGTTTCAACGTATTTCCTACCTGGTATGCATAGAATTTGCACAATTTTATATTTATTGTGACTAGGAAACGTTCACCTGTAGGTCTAAGTTCATTGAATAAAGTGGGTACTTGATATCCAAGCGTTTAACACAGGATTTCCAAGTGTAACCTACGAAGTATCCGTAGATTTATCACGTTTCTATGATTATGACAACTCGGTAACGTTCACCTCTACGATTATGATCATTTCAAACAGATGGGTATATAATTTCGACCTTTCTAAGCCTATGGGTATCGTTGATTTAGATACGGAAGTCTTATCCACGTCCCACCTACCTGGAATCCATAGATTTATTAGGTTTCAATGATTATTGTAACTAGGAAACGTTCACCTGTAGATTTAAGTCCTTTGAATAAAGTCGGTACTTGATATCCAAGCGTATAGCACAGGATTTCCAAGTGTAACCTACATAGTATCCGTAGATTTGTCACGTTTCTATGATTATGACAACTCGGAAACGTTCACCTGTACGATTCTGATCATTTCAAACAGAAGGATATTTAATTTCAAACTTTCGAAGCCTATGGGTGTCATTGCTTAATCCATGGAAATCGTTTCAACGTATTTCCTACCTGGTATGCATAGAATTTGCACGATTTTATATTTATTGCGACTAGGAAACGTTCACCTGTACCTTTAAGTCCTTTGAATAAAGTGGATACTTGATATCCAAGCGTATAGCACAGGATTTCAAAGTGTAACCTACATAGTATCCGTCGATTTATCACGTTTCTATGATTATGACATCTAGGAAACGTCCACCTGTAAGTTTATGATCATTTCAAACAGAAGGGTATTTAAATTCAATCTTCCTGAGTCTATGGGTGTCGTTGCTTGATCCATGGAAGTCGTTTCAACGTATTTCCTATCTGGTATGCATATAATTACCACGATTTTATGTTTATTGCAACTAGGAAACGTTCACCTGTAAGTATATGATCATTTCAAACAGAAGGGTATTTAATTTCAATCTTTTTAAGCCTATGAGTATCGTTGATTTATCCATTGTAATCGTTCCCACGTGTTACCTACCTGGAATCCACAGATTTATCACTTTTCAACGATTATTGTAACAAGGAAACGTTCACCTGTAGGTCTAACTTCATTGAATAAAGTGGGTACTTGATATACAAGCGTATAGCAGAGGATTTCCAAGTGTAACCTACGAAGTATCCGTAGATTTATCACATTTCAGCGTCGTTCACCTGTAGGTCTAATTTCATTGAATAAAGTGGGTACTTGATATCCAAGCGTATAGCAGAGGATTTCCAAGTGTAACCTACATAGTATCCGTAGATTTATCACGTTTCTACGATTATGACTGTGACCTGTAATTTTATGATCATTTCAAACAGAAGGGTGTTTAATTTCAAACTTTCGAAGCCTATGGGTGTCGTTGCTTAATGCATGGAAATCGTGTCAACGTATTTCCTACCTGGTATGCATAGAATTTGCACAATCTTATATTTATTGTGACTAGGAAACGTTCACCTGTAGGTCTAAGTTCATTGAATAAAGTGGGTACTTGATATCCAAGCGTTTAACACAGGATTTCCAAGTGTAACCTACGAAGTATCCGTAGATTTATCACGTTTCTATGATTATGACAACTCGGTAACGTTCACCTCTACGATTATGATCATTTCAAACAGATGGGTATATAATTTCGACCTTTCTAAGCCTATGGGTATCGTTGATTTAGATACGGAAGTCTTATCCACGTCCTACCTACCTGGAATCCATAGATTTATCAGGTTTCAATGATTATTGTAACTAGGAAACGTTCACCTGTAGATTTAAGTCCTTTGAATAAAGTCGGTACTTGATATCCAAGCGTATAGCACAGGATTTCCAAGTGTAACCTACATAGTATCCGTAGATTTGTCACGTTTCTATGATTATGACAACACGGAAACGTTCACCTGTACGTTTCTGATCATTTCAAACAGAAGGATATTTAATTTCAAACTTTCGAAGCCTATGGGTGTCATTGCTTAATCCATGGAAATCGTTTCAACGTATTTCCTACCTGGTATGCATAGAATTTGCACGATTTTATATTTATTGCGACTAGGAAACGTTCACCTGTACCTTTAAGTCCTTTGAATAAAGTGGATACTTGATATCCAAGCGTATAGCACAGGATTTCAAAGTGTAACATACATAGTATCCGTAGATTTATCACGTTTCTATGAGTATGACAACTCGGAAACGTTCACCTGTACGTTTATGATCATTTCAAACAGATGGGTATATAATTTCGACCTTTCTAAGCCTATGGGTATCGTTGATTTAGATACGGAAGTCTTATCCCGTCCCACCTACCTGGAATCCATAGATTTATCAGGTTTCAATGATTATTGTAACTAGGAAACGTTCACCTGTAGTTTTAAGTCCTTTGAATAAAGTGGATACTTGATATACAAGCGTATAGCAGAGGATTTCCAAGTGTAACCTACATAGTATTCGTAGATTTATCACGTTTCTATGATTATGACAACTCGGTAACGTTCACCTCTACGTTTATGATCATTTCAAACAGATGGGTATATAATTTCGACCTTTCTAAGCCTATGGGTATCGTTGATATAGCTATGGAAGTCGTTTCCAAGCGTTTAGCACAGGATTTCCAATTGTAGCCTACGTAGTATCCGTAGATTTATCACATTTCTATGATTATGACATTTAGGAAACGTTCACCTGTAAGTTTATGATCATTTCAAACAGATGGCTATTTAATTTCGACCTCCCTAACCCTATGGGTATCGTTGATTTATCTATGGCAATTGTTCCCACGTGTTACCTACCTGGAATCTACAGATTTATCACGCTTCAATGATTATTGTAACTAGGAAACGTTCAACTGTAACTTTAAGTCCATTGAATAAAGTGGGTACTTGATATCCAACTGTTTAACACAGGATTTCTAAGTGTAACCTACTAAGTATCCGTAGATATATCACGTTTCTATGATTACGAATACTAGGAAACGTTCACCTGTACGTTTATGATCATTTCAAACAGAAGGATATTTAATTTCAAAATTTCGAAGCCTATGGGTATCGTTGATTCAGATACGGAAGTCTTATCCACGTCCCACCTACCTGGAATCCATAGATTTTTCAGGTTTTAATGATTATTGTAACTAGGAAACGTTCACCTGTAGTTTTTATTCCTTTGAATAATGTGGATACTTGATATCCAAGCGTATAGCAGAGGATTTCCAAGTGTAACCTACATAGTATCCGTAGATTTATCACGTTTCTATGATTACGACAACTAGGAAACGTTCACCTGTACGTTTATGATCATTTCAAACAGAAGGATATTTAATTTCAAACTTTCGAAGCCTATGGGTATCGTTGCTTAATCCATGGAAATCGTTTCAACGTATTTCCTATCTGGTATGCATAGAATTACCACGATTTTATGTTTATTGCAACTAGGAAACGTTCACCTGTAAGTATATGATCATTTCAAACAGAAGGGTATTTAATTTCAATCTTTCTAAGCCTATGAGTATCGTTGATTTATCCATGGTAATCGTTCCCACGTGTTACCTACCTGGAATCCACAGATTTATCACTTTTCAACGATTATTGTAACAAGGAAACGTTCACCTGTAGGTCTAATTTCATTGAATAAAGTGGGTACTTGATATACAAGCGTATAGCAGAGGATTTCCAAGTGTAACCTACGAAGTATCCGTAGATTTATCACATTTCTATGATTATGACAACTCGGAAACGTTCACCTGTACGTTTATGACCAATTCAAACAGATGGGTATTTAATTTCAATCTTTCTAAGCCTATGGGTATCGTTGATTTATCCATGGTAATCGTTCCCACGTGTTACCTACCTGGAATATACAGATTTATCACGTTTCAATGATTATTGTAACTAGGAAACGTTCACCTGTAGGTCTAATTTCATTGCATAAAGTGGGTACTTGATATACAAGCGTATAGCAGAGGATTTCCAAGTGTAACCTACTAAGTATCCGTAGATTTATCACGTTTCTATGATTACGACAGCTAGGAAACGTTCACCTGTACGTTTATGATCATTTCAAACAGAAGAATATTTAATTTCAAACTTTCGAAGCCTATGGGTATCGTTGATTTAGATACGGAAGTATTATCCACGTCCCACCTTCCTGGAATCCATAGATTTATCAGGTTTTAATGATTATTGAAACTAGGAAACGTTCTCCTGTAGTTTTATTTCCTTTGAATAAAGTGGATACTTGATATCCAAGCGTATAGCACAGGATTTCCAAGTGTAACCTACTAAGTATCCGTAGATTTATCACGTTTCTATGATTACGACAGCTAGGAAACGTTCACCTGTAAGTTTATGATCATTTCAAACACATGCGTATTTAATTTCAATCTTTCCAAGCCTATGGGTATCGTTGATTTATCCATGGTAAACGTTCCCACGTGTTACCTACCTGGAATCCACAGATTTATTACGTTTCAATGATTATTGTATCTAGGAAACGTTCACCTGTAGGGTTAAGTCCATTGAATAAAGTGGGTACTTGATATTCAAGCGCATAGCACAGGATTTCCAAGTGTAACCTACATAGTATCCGTAGATTTATCACGCTTCTATGATTATGACATCTAGGGAACGTTCACCTGTAAGTTTATGATCATTTCAAACACATGCGTATTTAATTTCAATCTTTCCAAGCCTATGGGTATCGTTGATTTATCCATGGTAATCGTTCCCACGTGTTACCTACCTGGAATCCACAGATTTATTACGTTTCAATGATTATTGTATCTAGGAAACGTTCACCTGTAGGGTTAAGTCCATTGAATAAAGTGGGTACTTGATATTCAAGCGCATAGCACAGGATTTCCAAGTGTAACCTACATAGTATCCGTAGATTTATCACGCTTCTATGATTATGGCATCTAGGGAACGTTCACCTGTAAGTTTATGATCATTTCAAACAGAAGGGTATTTAATTTCAATCTTTCTAAGCCTATGGGTATCGTTGATTTATCCATGGTAATCGTTCCTACGTGTTACCTACCTGGAATCCACAGATTTATCACTTTTCAACGATTATTGTAACAAGGAAACGTTCACCTGGAGGTCGAAATTCATTGAATAAAGTGCGTACTTGATATCCAAGCGTATAGCAGAGGATTTCCAAGTGTAACCCACTAAGTATCCGTAGATTCATCACGTTTCTATGATTATGACAACTCGTTCACCTGTACGTTTATGACCAATTCAAACAGATGCGTATATAATTTCAATCTTTCTAAGCCTATGGGTATCGTTGATTTATCCATGATAATCGTTCCCACGTGTTACCTACCTGGAATCCACAGATTTATCACTTTTCAATGATTATTGTATCTAGGAAACGTTCACCTGTAGGTTTAAGTCCATTGTATAAAGTGGGTACTTGATATACAAGCGTATAGCACAGGATTTCAAAGTGTAACCTACATAGTATCCGTAGATTTATCCGTTCACCTACAGGTGAACGTTTCCTTGTTACAATAATCATTGAAAAGTGATAAATCTGTATATTCCAGGTAGGTAACACGTGGGAACGATTACCATGGATAAATCAACGATACCCATAGGCTTAGAAAGTTCGAAATTATATACCCATCTGTTTGAAACGAACATAATCGTAGAGGTGAAAGTTTCCTAGATGTCATAATCATAGAAACGTGATAATTCTACGGATACTATGTAGGTTACACTTGGAAATCCTGTGCTATACGCTTGGATATCAAGTACCCACTTTATTCAAAGGACTTAAAACTACAGGTGAACGTTTCCTAGTTACAATAATCATTGAAACCTGATAAATCTATGGATTCCAGGTAGGTGGGACGTGGATAAGACTTCCGTATCTAAATCAACGATACCCATAGGCTTAGAAAGGTCGAAATTAAATACCCATCTGTTTGAAATGAGCATAATCGTAGAGGTGAACGTTACCGAGTTGTTATAATCATAGAAACGTGATGAATCTACGGATACTTAGTAGGTTACACTTGGAAATCCTGTGTTAAACGGTTGGATATCATGTACCTACTTTATTCAATGAAATTAGACCTACAGGTGAACGTTTCCTTGTTACAATAATCATTGAAACGTGAAATATCTGTGGTTTCCAGGTACGTAACACGTGGGAACAATTACCATGGATAAATCAACGATACTCAAAGGCTTAGAAAGATTGAAAGTAAATACCCTTCTGTTTGAAATGATCATAAACTTACAGGTGAACGTTACCTAGATGTCATAATCATAGAAGCGTGATAAATCTACGTATACTATGTAGGTTACACTTGGAAAGCCTGCGTTAAACGCTTGGATACCAAGTACGCATTTTATTCAATGAAATTAGACCTACAGGTGAACGTTTCCTTGTTACAATAATCATTGAAAATAGATAAATCTGTGGATTCCAGGTAGGTGGGACGTGGATGAGACTTCCGTATCTAAATCAAAGATACCCATAGGATTAGAAAGGTCGAAATTATATACCCATCTGTTTTAAATGATCATAATCGTAGAGGTGAACGTTTCCTAGATATCATAATCATAGAAACGTGATAAATCTACGGATACTATGTAGGTTACACTTGGATATCCTGTGCTATACGCTTGGATATCAAGTATCCACTTTATTCAAAGGACTTAAAACTACAGGTGAACGTTTCCTAGTTACAATAATCATTAAAACCTGATAAATCTATGGATTCCTGGTAGGTGAGACGTGGAAAAGGTCGAAATTATATACCCATCTGTTTGAAATGATCATAAACTTACAGGTGAACGTTCCCTAGATGTCATAATCATAGAAGTGTGATAAATCGACGGATACTATGTAGGTTACACTTATGTGTTATACGCTTGTATATCAAGTACCCACTTTATTCAATGAAATTAGACCCACAGGTGAACGTTTCCTTGTTACAATAATCGTTGAAAAGTGATAAATCTGTGGATACCAGGTAGGTAACACGTGGGAACGATTACCATGGATAAATCAACGATACTCATAGGCTTAGAAAGATTGAAATTAAATACCCTTCTGTTTGAAATGATCATAAACTTACAGGTGAACGTTACCTAGATGTCATAATCATAGAAGCGTGATAAATCTACGTATACTATGTAGGTTACACTTGGAAAGCCTGCGTTAAACGCTTGGATACCAAGTACGCATTTTATTCAATGAAATTAGACCTACAGGTGAACGTTTCCTAGATATCATAATCATAGAAACGTGATAAATCTACGGATACTATGTAGGTTACACTTGGAAATCCTCTGCTATACGCTTGTATATCAAGTACCCACTTTATTCAAAGAAATGAGACCTACAGGTGAACGTTTCCTTGTTACAATAATCATTGAAAGGAGATAAATCTGTGGATTCCAGGTAGGTAACACGTGGGAACGTTTACCATGGATAAATCAACGATACCCATAGGCTTAGAAAGATTGAAATTAAATACCCTTCTGTTTGAAATTATCATAAACTTACAGGTGAACGTTTCCTAGATGTCATAATCATATAAACGTGATAAATCTACGGATACTATGTAGGTTACACTTGGAAATCCTCTGCTATACGCTTGTATATCAAGTACCCACTTTATTCAATGAAATTAGACCTACAGGTGAACGTTTCCTTGTTACAATAATCATTGAAACGTGATAAATCTGTGGATTCCAGGTAGGAAACACGTGGGAACGATTACCATGGTTAAATCAACGACACCCATAGGCTTCGAAAGTTTGAAATTAAATATCCTTCTGTTTGAAATGATCATAAACTTACAGGTGAACGTTACCTAGATGTCATAATCATAGAAGCGTGATAAATCTACGTATACTATGTAGGTTACACTTGGAAATCCTGTGTTAAACGGTTGGATATCATGTACCCACTTTATTCAATGAAATTAGACCTACAGGTGAACGTTTCCTAGTTACAATAATCATTGAAACGTGATAAATCTGTGGATTCCAGGTAGGAAACACGTGGGAACGATTACCATGGTTAAATCAACGATACCCATAGGCTTAGAAAGATTGAAATTAAATACCTATCTTTTTGAATTGGTCATAAACGTACAGGTGAACGTTTCCGAGTTTTCATAATCATAGAAATGTGATAAATCTACGGATACTTCGTAGGTTACACTTGGAAATCCTGTGCTATACGCTTGGATATCAAGTATCCACTTTATTCAAAGGACTTAAAACTACAGGTGAACGATTCCTAGTTACAATAATCATTAAAACCTGATAAATCTATGGATTCCTGGTAGGTGGGACGTAGATAAGACTTCCGTATCTAAATCAACGATACCCATAGGCTTAGAAAGGTCAAAATTATATACCCATCTGTTTGAAATGATCATAAACTTACAGGTGAACGTTCCCTAGATGTCATAATCATAGAAGTGTGATAAATCGACGGATACTATGTAGGTTACACTTATGTGTTATACGCTTGTATATCAAGTACCCACTTTATTCAATGAAATTAGACCCACAGGTGAACGTTTCCTTGTTACAATAATCGTTGAAAAGTGATAAATCTGTGGATACCAGGTAGGTAACACGTGGGAACGATTACCATGGATAAATCAACGATACTCATAGGCTTAGAAAGATTGAAATTAAATACCCTTCTGTTTGAAATTATCATAAACTTACAGGTGAACGTTTCCTAGATGTCATAATCATAGAAACGTGATAAATCTACGGATACTATGTAGGTTACACTTAAAAATCCTCTGCTATATGCTTGTATATCAAGTACCCACTTTATTCAATGAAATTAGACCTACAGGTGAACGTTTCCTTGTTACAATAATCATTGAAAAGAGATAAATCTCTGGATTCCAGGTAGGTAACACGTGGGAACAATTACCATCGATAAATCAGCGATACCCATAGGGTTAGGGAGGTCGAAATTAAATAGCCATCTGTTTGAAATGATCATAAACTTACAGGTGAACGTTTCCTAAATGTCATAATCATAGAAATGTGATAAATCTACGGATACTACGTAGGTTACAGTTGGAAATCCTGTGCTAATAGCTTGGAAACGACCTCCATAGCTAAATCAACGATACCCATAGGCTTAGAAAGGTCGAAATTATATACCCATCTGTTTGAAAAGATCATAAACTTACAGGTGGACGTTTCCTAGATGTCATAATCATAGAAACGTGATAAATCTACGGATACTATGTAGGTTACACTTGGAAATCCTCTGCTATACGCTTGTATATCAAGTATCCACTTGATTCAATGAAATTAGACCTACATGTGAACGTTTCCTTGTTACAATAATCATTGAAAAGAGATAAATCTGTGGATTCCAGGTAGGTAACACGTGGGAACAATTACCATGGATAAATCAACGATACCCATAGGCTTAGAAAGATTGAAATGAAATACCCTTCTGTTTGAAATGATCATAAACTTACAGGTGAACGTTCCCTAGATGTCATAATCATTGAAGCGTGATAAATCTACGGATACTATGTAGGTTACACTTGGAAATCCTCTGCTATACGCTTGGATATCAAGTACGCACTTTATTCAATGAACTTCGACCTACAGGTGAACGTTTCCTTGTTACAATAATTATTGAAAAGAGATAAATCTGTGGATTCCAGGTAGTTAACACGTGGGAACGATTACCATGGAAAAATCAACGATACCCATAGGCTTCGAAAGTTTGAAATTAAATATCCTTCTGTTTGAAATGATCATAAACTTACAGGTGAACGTTTCCTAGTTGCAATAAACATAAAATCGTGGTAATTCTATGCATACCAGGTAGGAAATACGTCGAAACGACTTCCATGGATCAAGCAACGACACCCATAGGCTCAGAAAGATTGAAATTAAATACCCTTCTGTTTGAAATGATCATAAACTTACAGGTGGACGTTTCCTAAATTTCATAATCATAGAAACGTGATAAATCTACGGATACTATGTAGGTTACACTTAAAAATCCTCTGCTGTACGCTTGTATATCAAGTACCCACTTTATTTAATGAAATTCGACCTACAGGTGAACGTTTCCTTGGTACAATAATCATTGAAAAGTGATAAATCTGTGGATTCCAGGTAGGTAACACGTGGGAACGATTACCATGGATAAATCAACGATACCCATAGTCTTAGAAAGATTGAAATTAAATACCCTTCTGTTTGAAATTATCATAAACTTACAGGTGAACGTTTCCTAGATGTCATAATCATAGAAACGTGATAAATCTACGGATACTATGTAGGTTACACTTAAAAATCCTCTGCTGTACGCTTGTATATCAAGTACCCACTTTATTCAATGAAATTAGACCTACAGGTGAACGTTTCCTTGTTACAATAATCATTGCAAAGAGATAAATCTGTGGATTCCAGGTAGGTAACACGTGGGAACGATTACCATGGATAAATCAACGATACCCATAGGCTTAGAAAGATTGAAATGAAATACCCTTCTGTTTGAAATGATCATAAACTTACAGGTGAACGTTTCCTAGTTGTCGTAATCATAGAAACGTGATAAATCTACGTATACTTAGTAGGTTACACTTGGAAATCCTGTGTTAAACGCTTGGATATCAAGTACGCACTTTATTCAATGAACTTCGGCCTACAGGTGAACGTTTCCTAGTCGCAATAAATATAAAATCGTGCAAATTCTATGCCTACCAGGTAGGAAATACGTTGAAACGATTTCCATGGATTAAGCAACGACACCCATAGGCTTCGAAAGTTTGAAATTAAATATCCTTCTGTTTGAAATGATCATAAACGTACAGGTGAACGTGTCCTAGTTGTCGTAATCATAGAAATGTGATAAATCTACGGATACTTAGTAGGTTACACTTGGAAATCCTGTGCTATACGCTTGTATATCAAGTACCCCCTTTATTCAATGAAATTAGACCTACAGGTGAACGTTTCCTTGTTACAATAATCGTTGATAAGTGATAAATCTGTGGATTCCAGGTAAGCAATACGTGGGAACGATTACCATGGATAAATCAACGATACCCATAGGCTTAGAAAGGTCGAAATTATATACCCATCTGTTTTAAATGATCATAATCGTAGAGGTGAACGTTTCCTAGATATCATAATCATAGAAACGTGATAAATCTACGGATACTATGTAGGTTACACTTGGAAATCGTGTGCTATACGCTTGGATATCAAGTATCCACATTATTCAAAGGAATGAAAACTACAGTTGAACGTTTACTAGTTACAATAATCATTAAAACCTGATAAATCTATGGATTCCAGGTAGGTGGGACGTGGATAAGACTTCCGTATCTAAATCAACGATACCCATATGCTTCGAAAGTTTGAAATTAAATATCCTTCTGTTTGAAATGATCATAAACGTACAGGTGAACGTTTCCTAGATGTCATAATCATAGAAACGTGATAAATCTACGGATACTATGTAGGTTACACTTGGAAATCCTCTGCTATATGCTTGTATATCAAGTACCCACTTTATTCAAAGAAATTAGACCTACAGGTGAACGTTTCCTTGTTACAATAATCATTGAAAAGAGATAAATCTGTGGATTCCAGGTAGGTAACACGTGGGAACGTTTACCATGGATAAATCAACGATACCCATAGGCTTAGAAAGATTGAAATTAAATACCCTTCTGTTTGAAATTATCATAAACTTACAGGTGAACGTTTCCTAGATGTCATAATCATAGAAACGTGATAAATCTACGGATACTATGTAGGTTACACTTGGAAATCCTCTGCTATACGCTTGTATATCAAGTACCCACTTTATTCAATGAAATTAGACCTACAGGTGAACGTTTCCTTGGTACAATAATCATTGAAAAGTGATAAATCTGTGGATTCCAGGTAGGTAACACGTGGGAACGATTACCATGGATAAATCAACGATACCCATAGTCTTAGAAAGATTGAAATTAAATACGCATCTGTTTGAATTGGTCATAAACGTACAGGTGAACGTTTCCGAGATGTCATAATCATAGAAATGTGATAAATCTACGGATACTTCGTAGGTTACACTTGGAAATCCTCTGCTATACGCTTGTATATCAAGTACCCACTTTATTCAAAGAAATTAGAACTACAGGTGAACGTTCCCTTGTTACAATAATCATTGAAAAGAGATAAATCTGTGGATTCCAGGTAGGTAACACGTGGGAACGTTTACCATGGATAAATCAACGATACCCATAGGCTTAGAAAGATTGAAATTAAATACCCTTCTCCTTGAAATGATCATAAACTTACAGGTGAACGTTTCCTAGTTGCAATAAACATAAAATCGTGGTAATTCTATGCATACCAGGTAGGAAATACGTTGAAACGACTTCCATGGATCAAGCAACGACACCCATAGGCTCAGAAAGATTGAAATTAAATACCCTTCTGTTTGAAATGATCATAAACTTACAGGTGGATGTTCCCTAGATGTCATAATCATAGAAGTGTGATAAATCTACGGATACTATGTAGGTTACACTTAAAAATCCTCTGCTATACGCTTGTATATCAAGTACCCACTTTATTCAATGAAATTAGACCTAAAGGTGAACGTTTCCTTGTTACAATAATCATTGAAAAGAGATAAATCTGTGGATTCCAGGTAGGTAACACGTGGGAACAATTACCATGGATAAATCAACGATACCCATAGGCTTAGAAAGATTGAAATGAAATACCCTTCTGTTTGAAATGATCATAAACTTACAGGTGAACGTTCCCTAGATGTCATAATCATTGAAGCGTGATAAATCTACGGATACTATGTAGGTTACACTTGGAAATCCTCTGCTATACGCTTGGATATCAAGTACGCACTTTATTCAATGAACTTCGACCTACAGGTGAACGTTTCCTTGTTACAATAATTATTGAAAAGAGATAAATCTGTGGATTCCAGGTAGTTAACACGTGGGAACGATTACCATGGATAAATCAACGATACCCATAGGCTTCGAAAGTTTGAAATTAAATATCCTTCTGTTTGAAATGATCATAAACTTACAGGTGAACGTTTCCTAGTTGCAATAAACATAAAATCGTGGTAATTCTATGCATACCATGTAGGAAATACGTTGAAACGACTTCCATGGATCAAGCAACGACACCCATAGGCTCAGAAAGATTGAAATTAAATACCCTTCTGTTTGAAATGATCATAAACTTACAGGTGGACGTTTCCTAAATTTCATAATCATAGAAACGTGATAAATCTACGGATACTATGTAGGTTACACTTAAAAATCCTCTGCTGTACGCTTGTATATCAAGTACCCACTTTATTTCATGAAATTAGACCTACAGGTGAACGTTTCCTTGTTACAATAATCATTGAAAAGAGATAAATCTGTGGATTCCAGGTAGGAAATACGTTGAAACGATTTCCATGTATTAAGCAACGACACCCATAGGCTTCGAAAGTTTGAAATTAAATATCCTTCTGTTTGAAATGATCATAAACGTACAGGTGAACGTGTCCTAGTTGTCGTAATCATAGAAATGTGATAAATCTACGGATACTTAGTAGGTTACACTTGGAAATCCTGTGTTAAACGGTTGGATATCAAGCACCCACTTTATTCAATGAACTTCGACCTACAGGTGAACGTTTCCTAGTCGCAATAAATATAAAATCGTGCAAAATCTATACATACCAGGTAGGAAATACGTTGAAACGATATCCATGGATTAAGCAACGACACCCATAGGCTTCGAAAGTTTGAAATTAAATATCCTTCTGTTTGAAATGATCATAAACTTACAGGTGAACGTTTCCTAGTTGCAATAAACATAAAATCGTGGTAATTCTATGCATACCAGGTAGGAAATACGTTGAAACGACTTCCATGGATCAAGCAACGACACCCATAGGCTCAGAAAGATTGAAATTAAATACCCTTCTGTTTGAAATGATCATAAACTTACAGGTGGACGTTTCCTCGATGTCATAATCATAGAAACGTGATAAATCTAAGGATACTATGTAGGTTACACTTGGAAATCCTGTGTTAAACGGTTGTATCAAGTACCCACTTTATTCAATGAAATTTGACCTACAGGTGAACGTTTCCTTGTTACAATAATCATTGAAAAGTGATGAATCTGTGGATTCCAGGTAGGTAACACGTGGGATCGATTACCATGGATAAATCAACGATACCCATAGGCTTAGAAAGGTCGAAATTATATACCCATCTGTTTGAAATGATCATGAACTTACAGGTGAACGTTTCCTAGATGTCATAATCGTAGATACGTGATAAATCTACGGATACTATGTAGGTTACACTTGGAAATCCTCTGATATACGCTTGTATATCAAGTACCCACTTTATTCAATGAAATTAGACCTACAGGTGAACGTTTCCTGGTTACAATAATCATTGAAAAGTGATGAATCTGTGGATTCCAGGTAGGTAACACGTGGGAACGATTACCATGGATAAATCAACGATACCCATAGGGTTAGCAAGGTCGAAATTAAATACCCATCTGTATGAAATGATCATAATCGTAGCGGTGGATGTTTCCGAGTTGTCATAATCATAGAAATGTGATAAATCTACGGATACTACGTAGGTTACAGTTGGAAATCCTGTGCTAAACGCTTGGAAACGACTTCCATAGCTAAATCAACGATACCCATAGGCTTAGAAAGATTGAAATGAAATACCCTTCTGTTTGAAATGATCATAAACTTACAGGTGAAGGTCCCCTAGATGTCATAATCATAGAAGCGTGATAAATCTACGGATACTATGTAGGTTACACTTGGAAATCCTGTGCTATACGCTTGTATATCAAGTACCCACGTTATTCAATGAAATTAGAACTACAGGTGAACGTTTCCTTGTTACAATAATCATTGAAAAGTGATAAATCTGTGGATTCCAGGTACGTAACACGTGGGAACGGTTACCATGGATAAATAAACGATACCCATAGGCTTAGAAAGGTCGAAATTATATACCCATCTGTTTTAAATGATCATAATCGTAGAGGTGAACGTTTCCTAGGTATCATAATCATAGAAACGTGATAAATCTACGGATACTATGTAGGTTACACTTGGAAATCCTGTACTATACGCTTGGATATCAAGTACGCACTTTATTCAATGAACTTCGACCTACAGGTGAACGTTTCCTAGTCGCAATAAATATAAAATCGTGCAAAATCTATACATACCAGGTAGGAAATACGTTGAAACGATTTCCATGGATTAAGCAACGACACCCATAGGCTTCGAAAGTTTGAAATTAAATATCCTTCTGTTTGAAATGATCATAAACTTACAGGTGAACGTTTCCTAGTTGCAATAAACATAAAATCGTGGTAATTCTATGCATACCAGGTAGGAAATACGTTGAAACGACTTCCATGGATCAAGCAACGACACCCATAGGCTCAGAAAGATTGAAATTAAATACCCTTCTGTTTGAAATGATCATAAACTTACAGGTGGACGTTTCCTCGATGTCATAATCATAGAAACGTGATAAATCGACGGATACTATGTAGGTTACACTTGGAAATCCTGTGCTATACGCTTGGATATCAAGTATCCACTTTATTCAAAGGACTTAAAACTACATGTGAACGATTGCTAGTTACAATAATCATTAAAACCTGATAAATCTATGGATTCCTGGTAGGTGGGACGTGGATAAGACTTCCGCATCTAAATCAACGATACCCATAGGCTTAGAAAGGTCGAAATTATATACCCATCTGTTTGAAATGATCATAAACTTACAGGTGAACGTTCCCTAGATGTCATAATCGTAGAAACGTGATAAATCTACGGATACTATGTAGGTTACACTTAAAAATCCTCTGCTATACGCTTGTATATCAAGTACCCAATTTATTCAATGAAATTAGACCTACAGGTGAACGTTTCCTTGTTACAATAATCATTGAAAAGAGATAAATCTGTGGAATCCAGGTAGGTAACACGTGGGAACAATTACCATCGATAAATCAGCGATAGGCTTAGAAAGATTGAAATGAAATACCCTTCTGTTTGAAATGATCATAAACTTACAAGTGAACGTTTCCTAAATGTCATAATCATAGAAATGTGATAAATCTACGGATACTATGTAGGTTACACTTGGAAATCCTCTGCTATACGCTTGTATATCAAGTATCCACTTGATTCAATGAAATTAGACCTACAGGTGAACGTTTCCTTGGTACAATAATCATTGAAAAGTGATAAATCTGTCGATTCCAGGTAGGTAACACGTGGGAACGATTACCATGGATAAATCAACGATACCCAAAGGCTTAGAAAGATTGAAATTAAATACACATCTGTTTGAATTGGTCATAAACGTACAGGTGAACGTTTCCGAGTTGTCATAATCATAGAAATGTGATAAATCTACGGATACTTCGTAGGTTACACTTGGAAATCCTCTGCTATACGCTTGGATATCAAGTACGCACTTTATTCAATGAAATTCGACCTACAGGTGAACGTTTCCTAGTCGCAATAAATATAAAATCGTGCAAAATCTATACATACCAGGTAGGAAATACGTTGAAACGATATCCATGGATTAAGCAACGACACCCATAGGCTTAGAAAGATTGAAATGAAATACCCTTCTGTTTGAAATGATCATAAACTTACAGGTGAACGTTCCCTAGATGTCATAATCATAGAAGCGTGATAAATCTACGGATACTATGTAAGTTACACTTGGAAATCCTGTGCTACACGCTTGGATATCAAGTACCCACTTTATTCAAAGGACTTAAAACTACAAGTGAACGTTTTCTAGTTACAATAATCATCGATATGTGATAAATCTATGGATTCCAGGTAGGTGGGACGTGGATAAGACTGCCTTATCTAAATCAACGATACCCATAGGCTTAGAAAGGTCTAAATTATATATCCATCTGTTTGAAATGATCATAATCGTAGAGGTGAACGTTACCGAGTTGTCATAATCATAGAAACGTAATAAATCTACGGATATTTCGTAGGTTACACTTGGAAATCCTGTGTTAAACGGTTGGATATCAAGTACCCACTTCATTCAATGGACTTAAAACTACAGGTGAACGTTTCCTAGTTACAATAATCATCGATATGTGATAAATCTATGGATTCCAGGTAGGTAACACGTGGGAACGATTACCGTGGATAAATCAACGATACCCATAGGCTTAGAAAGGTCGAAATTATATACCCATCTGTTTGAAATGATCATGAACTTACAGGTGAACGTTTCCTAGATGTCATAATCGTAGAAACGTGATAAATCTACGGATACTATGTAGGTTACACTTGGAAATCCTGTGCTATACGCTTGCATATCAAGTACCCCCTTTATTCAATGAAATTAGACCTACAGGTGAACGTTTCCTTGTTACAATAATCGTGGAAAAGTGATAAATCTGCGGATTCCAGGTAGGTAACACGTGGGAACGATTATCATGGATAAATCAACGATACCCATAGGCTTAGAAAGATTGAAATGAAATACCCTTCTGTTTGAAATGATCATAAACTTACAGGTGAACGTTCCCTAGATGTCATAATCATAGAAATGTGATAAATCTACGGATACTACGTAGGTTACAGTTGGAAATCCTGTGCTAATCGCTTGGAAACGACTTCCATAGCTAAATCAACGATACCTATAGGCTTAGAAAGGTCGAAATTATATACCCATCTGTTTGAAATGATCATAAACGTAGAGGTGAACGTTACCGAGTTGTCATAATCATAGAAACGTGATAAATCTACGGATACTATGTAGGTTACACTTGGAGATCCTCTGCTATACGCTTGTTTATCAAGTATCCACTTGATTCAATGAAATTAGACCTACAGGTGAACGTTTCCTTGGTACAATAATCATTGAAAAGTGATAAATCTGTGGATTCCAGGTAGGTAACACGTGGGAACGATTACCATGGATAAATCGACGATACCCATGGGCTTAGAAAGATTGAAATTAAATACCCTTCTGTTTGAAATTATCATAAACTTACAGGTGAACATTTCCTAGATGTCATAATCATAGAAACGTGATAAATCTACGGATTCTATGTAGGTTACACTTAAATATCCTCTGCTATACGCTTGTATATCAAGTACCCACTTTATTCAATGAAATTAGACCTACAGGTGAACGTTTCCTTGTTACAATAATCATTGAAAAGAGATAAATCTGTGGAATCCAGGTAGGTAACACGTGGGAACAATTACCAACGATAAATCAGCGATAGGCTTAGAAAGATTGAAATGAAATACCCTTCTGTTTAAAATGATCATAAACTTACAAGTGAACGTTTTCTAAATGTCATAATCATAGATATGTGATAAATCTACGGATACTATGTAGGTTACACTTGGAAATCCTCTGCTATACGCTTGTATATCAAGTATCCACTTGATTCAATGAAATTAGACCTACAGGTGAACGTTTCCTTGGTACAATAATCATTGAAAAGTGATAAATCTGTCGATTCCAGGTAGGTAACACGTGGGAACGATTACCATGGATAAATCAACGATACCCATAGGCTTAGAAAGATTGAAATTAAATACACATCTGTTTGAATTGGTCATAAACGTACAGGTGAACGTTTCCGAGTTCTCATAATCATAGAAATGTGATAAATCTACGGATACTTCGTAGGTTACACTTGGAAATCCTCTGCTATACGCTTGGATATCAAGTACGCACTTTATTCAATGAAATGAAATGAATACAGGTGAACGTTTCCTAGTCGCAATAAATATAAAATCGTGCAAATTCTATGCATACCAGGTAAGAAATACGTTGAAACGATTTCCATGGATTAAGCAACGACACCCATAGGCTTAGAAAGATTGAAATGAAATACCCTTCTGTTTGAAATGATCATAAACTTACAGGTGAACGTTCCCGAGTTGTCATAATCATAGAAACGTGATAAATCTACGGATACTATGTAGGTTACACTTGGAAATCCTCTGCTATACGCTTGTATATCAAGTATCCACTTGATTCAATGAAATTAGACCTACAGGTGAACGTTTCCTTGGTACAATAATCATTGAAAAGTGATAAATCTGTCGATTCCAGGTAGGTAACACGTGGGAACGATTACCATGGATAAATCAACGATACTTATGGGCTTAAAAAGATTGAAATTAAATACCCTTCTTTTTGAAATTATCATAAACTTACAGGTGAACGTTTCCTAGATGTCATAATCATAGAAACGTGATAAATCTACGGATACTATGTAGGTTACACTTAAAAATCCTCTGCTATACGCTTGTATATCAAGTACCCACTTTATTCAATGAAATTAGACCTACAGGTGAACGTTTCCTTGTTACAATAATTATTGAAAAGAGATAAATCTGTGGATTCCAGGTAGGTAACACGTGGGAACAATTACCATGGATAAATCAACGATACCCATAGGCTTAGAAAGATTGAAATGAAATACCCTTCTGTTTGAAATGATCATAAACTTACAGGTGAACGTTCCCTAGATGTCATAATCATAGAAGCGTGATAAATCTACGGATACTATGTAGGTTACACTTGGAAATCCTCTGCTATACGCTTGGATATCAAGTATCCACATTATTCAAAGGAATTAAAACTACAGGTGAACGTTTCCTAGTTACAATAATCATTAAAACCTGATAAATCTATGGATTCCAGGTAGGTGGGACGTGGATAAGACTTCCGTATCTAAATCAACGATACCCATAGGCTTCGAAAGTTTGAAATTAAATATCCTTCTGTTTGAAATGATCATAAACGTACAGGTGAACGTTTCCTAGTTGTCGTAATCATAGAAACGTGATAAATCTACGGATACTTAGTAGGTTACACTTGGAAATCCTGTGTTAAACGGTTGGATATCAAGTACCCACTTTATTCAATGGACTTAAAACTACAGCTGAACGTTTCCTAGTTACAATAATCATTGAAGCGTGATAAATCTGTAGATTCCAGGTAGGTAACACGTGGGAACAATTGCCATGGATAAATCAACGATACCCATAGGGTTAGGAAGGTCGAAATTAAATAGCCATCTGTTTGAAATGATCATAAACTTACAGGAGAACGTTTCCTAAATGTCATAATCATAGAAATGTGATAAATCTACGGATACTACGTAGGTTACACTTGGAAATCCTGTGCTAAACGCTTGGAAACGACATCCAAAGCTAAATCAACGGTACCCATAGGCTTAGAAAGGTCGAAATTATATACCCATCTGTTTGAAATGATCATAAACTTACAGGTGAACGTTTCCTAGATGTCATAATCATAGAAACGTGATAAATCTACGGATACTATGTAGGTTACACTTGGAAATCCTCTGCTATACGCTTGTATATCAAGTACCCACTTTATTCAATGAAATTAGACCTACAGGTGAACGTTTCCTTGTTACAATAATCATTGAAAAGAGATATATCTGTGGATTCCAGGTAGGTAACACGTGGGAACGATTACCATGGATAAATCAACGATACCCATAGGGTTAGCAAGGTCGAAATTAAATACCCATCTGTATGAAATGATCATAATCGTAGCGGTGAATGTTTCCGAGTTGTCATAATCATAGAAATGTGATAAATCTACGGATACTACGTAGGTTACAGTTGGAAATCCTGTGCTAAACGCTTGGAAACGACTTCCATAGCTAAATCAACGATACCCATAGGCTTAGAAAGATTGAAATGAAATACCCTTCTGTTTGAAATGATCATAAACTTACAGGTGAAGGTCCCCTAGATGTCATAATCATAGAAGCGTGATAAATCTACGGATACTATGTAGGTTGTGGACTTGCACTTGGAAATCCTGTGCTATACGCTTGTATATCAAGTACCCACGTTATTCAATGAAATTAGAACTACAGGTGAACGTTTCCTTGTTACAATAATCATTGAAAAGTGATAAATCTGTGGATTCCAGGTACGTAACACGTGGGAACGGTTACCATGGATAAATAAACGATACCCATAGGCTTAGAAAGGTCGAAATTATATACCCATCTGTTTTAAATGATCATAATCGTAGAGGTGAACGTTTCCTAGGTATCATAATCATAGAAACGTGATAAATCTACGGATACTATGTAGGTTACACTTGGAAATCCTGTACTATACGCTTGGATATCAAGTACGCACTTTATTCAATGAACTTCGACCTACAGGTGAACGTTTCCTAGTCGCAATAAATATAAAATCGTGCAAAATCTATACATACCAGGTAGGAAATACGTTGAAACGATTTCCATGGATTAAGCAACGACACCCATAGGCTTCGAAAGTTTGAAATTAAATATCCTTCTGTTTGAAATGATCATAAACTTACAGGTGAACGTTTCCTAGTTGCAATAAACATAAAATCGTGGTAATTCTATGCATACCAGGTAGGAAATACGTTGAAACGACTTCCATGGATCAAGCAACGACACCCATAGGCTCAGAAAGATTGAAATTAAATACCCTTCTGTTTGAAATGATCATAAACTTACAGGTGGACGTTTCCTCGATGTCATAATCATAGAAACGTGATAAATCGACGGATACTATGTAGGTTACACTTGGAAATCCTGTGCTATACGCTTGGATATCAAGTATCCACTTTATTCAAAGGACTTAAAACTACATGTGAACGATTGCTAGTTACAATAATCATTAAAACCTGATAAATCTATGGATTCCTGGTAGGTGGGACGTGGATAAGACTTCCGCATCTAAATCAACGATACCCATAGGCTTAGAAAGGTCGAAATTAAATACCCTTCTGTTTGAAATTATCATAAACTTACAGGTGAACATTTCCTAGATGTCATAATCATAGAAACGTGATAAATCTACGGATACTATGTAGGTTACACTTAAATATCCTCTGCTATACGCTTGTATATCAAGTACCCACTTTATTCAATGAAATTAGACCTACAGGTGAACGTTTCCTTGTTACAATAATCATTGAAAAGAGATAAATCTGTGGAATCCAGGTAGGTAACACGTGGGAACAATTACCAACGATAAATCAGCGATAGGCTTAGAAAGATTGAAATGAAATACCCTTCTGTTTGAAATGATCATAAACTTACAAGTGAACGTTTCCTAAATGTCATAATCATAGAAATGTGATAAATCTACGGATACTATGTAGGTTACACTTGGAAATCCTCTGCTATACGCTTGTATATCAAGTATCCACTTGATTCAATGAAATTAGACCTACAGGTGAACGTTTCCTTGGTACAATAATCATTGAAAAGTGATAAATCTGTCGATTCCAGGTAGGTAACACGTGGGAACGATTACCATGGATAAATCAACGATACCCATAGGCTTAGAAAGATTGAAATTAAATACACATCTGTTTGAATTGGTCATAAACGTACAGGTGAACGTTTCCGAGTTCTCATAATCATAGAAATGTGATAAATCTACGGATACTTCGTAGGTTACACTTGGAAATCCTCTGCTATACGCTTGGATATCAAGTACGCACTTTATTCAATGAAATGAAATGAATACAGGTGAACGTTTCCTAGTCGCAATAAATATAAAATCGTGCAAATTCTATGCATACCAGGTAAGAAATACGTTGAAACGATTTCCATGGATTAAGCAACGACACCCATAGGCTTAGAAAGATTGAAATGAAATACCCTTCTGTTTGAAATGATCATAAACTTACAGGTGAACGTTCCCGAGTTGTCATAATCATAGAAACGTGATAAATCTACGGATACTATGTAGGTTACACTTGGAAATCCTCTGCTATACGCTTGTATATCAAGTATCCACTTGATTCAATGAAATTAGACCTACAGGTGAACGTTTCCTTGGTACAATAATCATTGAAAAGTGATAAATCTGTCGATTCCAGGTAGGTAACACGTGGGAACGATTACCATGGATAAATCAACGATACTTATGGGCTTAAAAAGATTGAAATTAAATACCCTTCTTTTTGAAATTATCATAAACTTACAGGTGAACGTTTCCTAGATGTCATAATCATAGAAACGTGATAAATCTACGGATACTATGTAGGTTACACTTAAAAATCCTCTGCTATACGCTTGTATATCAAGTACCCACTTTATTCAATGAAATTAGACCTACAGGTGAACGTTTCCTTGTTACAATAATTATTGAAAAGAGATAAATCTGTGGATTCCAGGTAGGTAACACGTGGGAACAATTACCATGGATAAATCAACGATACCCATAGGCTTAGAAAGATTGAAATGAAATACCCTTCTGTTTGAAATGATCATAAACTTACAGGTGAACGTTCCCTAGATGTCATAATCATAGAAGCGTGATAAATCTACGGATACTATGTAGGTTACACTTGGAAATCCTCTGCTATACGCTTGGATATCAAGTATCCACATTATTCAAAGGAATTAAAACTACAGGTGAACGTTTCCTAGTTACAATAATCATTAAAACCTGATAAATCTATGGATTCCAGGTAGGTGGGACGTGGATAAGACTTCCGTATCTAAATCAACGATACCCATAGGCTTCGAAAGTTTGAAATTAAATATCCTTCTGTTTGAAATGATCATAAACGTACAGGTGAACGTTTCCTAGTTGTCGTAATCATAGAAACGTGATAAATCTACGGATACTTAGTAGGTTACACTTGGAAATCCTGTGTTAAACGGTTGGATATCAAGTACCCACTTTATTCAATGGACTTAAAACTACAGCTGAACGTTTCCTAGTTACAATAATCATTGAAGCGTGATAAATCTGTAGATTCCAGGTAGGTAACACGTGGGAACAATTGCCATGGATAAATCAACGATACCCATAGGGTTAGGAAGGTCGAAATTAAATAGCCATCTGTTTGAAATGATCATAAACTTACAGGAGAACGTTTCCTAAATGTCATAATCATAGAAATGTGATAAATCTACGGATACTACGTAGGTTACACTTGGAAATCCTGTGCTAAACGCTTGGAAACGACATCCAAAGCTAAATCAACGGTACCCATAGGCTTAGAAAGGTCGAAATTATATACCCATCTGTTTGAAATGATCATAAACTTACAGGTGAACGTTTCCTAGATGTCATAATCATAGAAACGTGATAAATCTACGGATACTATGTAGGTTACACTTGGAAATCCTCTGCTATACGCTTGTATATCAAGTACCCACTTTATTCAATGAAATTAGACCTACAGGTGAACGTTTCCTTGTTACAATAATCATTGAAAAGAGATATATCTGTGGATTCCAGGTAGGTAACACGTGGGAACGATTACCATGGATAAATCAACGATACCCATAGGGTTAGCAAGGTCGAAATTAAATACCCATCTGTATGAAATGATCATAATCGTAGCGGTGAATGTTTCCGAGTTGTCATAATCATAGAAATGTGATAAATCTACGGATACTACGTAGGTTACAGTTGGAAATCCTGTGCTAAACGCTTGGAAACGACTTCCATAGCTAAATCAACGATACCCATAGGCTTAGAAAGATTGAAATGAAATACCCTTCTGTTTGAAATGATCATAAACTTACAGGTGAAGGTCCCCTAGATGTCATAATCATAGAAGCGTGATAAATCTACGGATACTATGTAGGTTACACTTGGAAATCCTGTGCTATACGCTTGTATATCAAGTACCCACGTTATTCAATGAAATTAGAACTACAGGTGAACGTTTCCTTGTTACAATAATCATTGAAAAGTGATAAATCTGTGGATTCCAGGTACGTAACACGTGGGAACGGTTACCATGGATAAATAAACGATACCAATAGGCTTAGAAAGGTCGAAATTATATACCCATCTGTTTTAAATGATCATAATCGTAGAGGTGAACGTTTCCTAGGTATCATAATCATAGAAACGTGATAAATCTACGGATACTATGTAGGTTACACTTGGAAATCCTGTACTATACGCTTGGATATCAAGTACGCACTTTATTCAATGAACTTCGACCTACAGGTGAACGTTTCCTAGTCGCAATAAATATAAAATCGTGCAAAATCTATACATACCAGGTAGGAAATACGTTGAAACGATTTCCATGGATTAAGCAACGACACCCATAGGCTTCGAAAGTTTGAAATTAAATATCCTTCTGTTTGAAATGATCATAAACTTACAGGTGAACGTTTCCTAGTTGCAATAAACATAAAATCGTGGTAATTCTATGCATACCAGGTAGGAAATACGTTGAAACGACTTCCATGGATCAAGCAACGACACCCATAGGCTCAGAAAGATTGAAATTAAATACCCTTCTGTTTGAAATGATCATAAACTTACAGGTGGACGTTTCCTCGATGTCATAATCATAGAAACGTGATAAATCGACGGATACTATGTAGGTTACACTTGGAAATCCTGTGCTATACGCTTGGATATCAAGTATCCACTTTATTCAAAGGACTTAAAACTACATGTGAACGATTGCTAGTTACAATAATCATTAAAACCTGATAAATCTATGGATTCCTGGTAGGTGGGACGTGGATAAGACTTCCGCATCTAAATCAACGATACCCATAGGCTTAGAAAGGTCGAAATTATATACCCATCTGTTTGAAATGATCATAAACTTACAGGTGAACGTTCCCTAGATGTCATAATCGTAGAAACGTGATAAATCTACGGATACTATGTAGGTTACACTTAAAAATCCTCTGCTATACGCTTGTATATCAAGTACCCACTTTATTCAATGAAATTAGACCTAC
The DNA here is from genome assembly GCA_020010945.3 of Muscidifurax raptorellus. Lineage (NCBI taxonomy): Eukaryota > Metazoa > Arthropoda > Insecta > Hymenoptera > Pteromalidae > Muscidifurax > Muscidifurax raptorellus. Next base: position 23,468,263 of record CM052078.1, read on the forward strand.
AGGTGAACGTTTCCTTGTTACAATAATCATTGAAAAGAGATAAATCTGTGGAATCCAGGTAGGTAACACGTGGGAACAATTACCATCGATAAATCAGCGATAGGCTTAGAAAGATTGAAATGAAATACCCTTCTGTTTGAAATGATCATAAACTTACAAGTGAACGTTTCCTAAATGTCATAATCATAGAAATGTGATAAATCTACGGATACTATGTAGGTTACACTTGGAAATCCTCTGCTATACGCTTGTATATCAAGTATCCACTTGATTCAATGAAATTAGACCTACAGGTGAACGTTTCCTTGGTACAATAATCATTGAAAAGTGATAAATCTGTCGATTCCAGGTAGGTAACACGTGGGAACGATTACCATGGATAAATCAACGATACCCAAAGGCTTAGAAAGATTGAAATTAAATACACATCTGTTTGAATTGGTCATAAACGTACAGGTGAACGTTTCCGAGTTGTCATAATCATAGAAATGTGATAAATCTACGGATACTTCGTAGGTTACACTTGGAAATCCTCTGCTATACGCTTGGATATCAAGTACGCACTTTATTCAATGAAATTCGACCTACAGGTGAACGTTTCCTACTCGCAATAAATATAAAATCGTGCAAAATCTATACATACCAGGTAGGAAATACGTTGAAACGATTTCCATGGATTAAGCAACGACACCCATAGGCTTAGAAAGATTGAAATGAAATACCCTTCTGTTTGAAATGATCATAAACTTACAGGTGAACGTTCCCTAGATGTCATAATCATAGAAGCGTGATAAATCTACGGATACTATGTAAGTTACACTTGGAAATCCTGTGCTACACGCTTGGATATCAAGTACCCACTTTATTCAAAGGACTTAAAACTACAAGTGAACGTTTTCTAGTTACAATAATCATCGATATGTGATAAATCTATGGATTCCAGGTAGGTGGGACGTGGATAAGACTGCCTTATCTAAATCAACGATACCCATAGGCTTAGAAAGGTCTAAATTATATACCCATCTGTTTGAAATGATCATAATCGTAGAGGTGAACGTTACCGAGTTGTCATAATCATAGAAACGTAATAAATCTACGGATATTTCGTAGGTTACACTTGGAAATCCTGTGTTAAACGGTTGGATATCAAGTACCCACTTCATTCAATGGACTTAAAACTACAGGTGAACGTTTCCTAGTTACAATAATCATCGATATGTGATAAATCTATGGATTCCAGGTAGGTAACACGTGGGAACGATTACCGTGGATAAATCAACGATACCCATAGGCTTAGAAAGGTCGAAATTATATACCCATCTGTTTGAAATGATCATGAACTTACAGGTGAACGTTTCCTAGATGTCATAATCGTAGAAACGTGATAAATCTACGGATACTATGTAGGTTACACTTGGAAATCCTGTGCTATACGCTTGCATATCAAGTACCCCCTTTATTCAATGAAATTAGACCTACAGGTGAACGTTTCCTTGTTACAATAATCGTGGAAAAGTGATAAATCTGCGGATTCCAGGTAGGTAACACGTGGGAACGATTATCATGGATAAATCAACGATACCCATAGGCTTAGAAAGATTGTAATGAAATACCCTTCTGTTTGAAATGATCATAAACTTACAGGTGAACGTTCCCTAGATGTCATAATCATAGAAATGTGATAAATCTACGGATACTACGTAGGTTACAGTTGGAAATCCTGTGCTAATCGCTTGGAAACGACTTCCATAGCTAAATCAACGATACCTATAGGCTTAGAAAGGTCGAAATTATATACCCATCTGTTTGAAATGATCATAAACGTAGAGGTGAACGTTACCGAGTTGTCATAATCATAGAAACGTGATAAATCTACGGATACTATGTAGGTTACACTTGGAGATCCTCTGCTATACGCTTGTATATCAAGTATCCACTTGATTCAATGAAATTAGACCTACAGGTGAACGTTTCCTTGGTACAATAATCATTGAAAAGTGATAAATCTGTGGATTCCAGGTAGGTAACACGTGGGAACGATTACCATGGATAAATCGACGATACCCATGGGCTTAGAAAGATTGAAATTAAATACCCTTCTGTTTGAAATGATCATAAACTTACAGGTGAACATTTCCTAGATGTCATAATCATAGAAACGTGATAAATCTACGGATACTATGTAGGTTACACTTAAATATCCTCTGCTATACGCTTGTATATCAAGTACCCACTTTATTCAATGAAATTAGACCTACAGGTGAACGTTTCCTTGTTACAATAATCATTGAAAAGAGATAAATCTGTGGAATCCAGGTAGGTAACACGTGGGAACAATTACCAACGATAAATCAGCGATAGGCTTAGAAAGATTGAAATGAAATACCCTTCTGTTTAAAATGATCATAAACTTACAAGTGAACGTTTTCTAAATGTCATAATCATAGATATGTGATAAATCTACGGATACTATGTAGGTTACACTTGGAAATCCTCTGCTATACGCTTGTATATCAAGTATCCACTTGATTCAATGAAATTAGACCTACAGGTGAACGTTTCCTTGGTACAATAATCATTGAAAAGTGATAAATCTGTCGATTCCAGGTAGGTAACACGTGGGAACGATTACCATGGATAAATCAACGATACCCATAGGCTTAGAAAGATTGAAATTAAATACACATCTGTTTGAATTGGTCATAAACGTACAGGTGAACGTTTCCGAGTTCTCATAATCATAGAAATGTGATAAATCTACGGATACTTCGTAGGTTACACTTGGAAATCCTCTGCTATACGCTTGGATATCAAGTACGCACTTTATTCAATGAAATGAAATGAATACAGGTGAACGTTTCCTAGTCGCAATAAATATAAAATCGTGCAAATTCTATGCATACCAGGTAAGAAATACGTTGAAACGATTTCCATGGATTAAGCAACGACACCCATAGGCTTAGAAAGATTGAAATGAAATACCCTTCTGTTTGAAATGATCATAAACTTACAGGTGAACGTTCCCGAGTTGTCATAATCATAGAAACGTGATAAATCTACGGATACTATGTAGGTTACACTTGGAAATCCTCTGCTATACGCTTGTATATCAAGTATCCACTTGATTCAATGAAATTAGACCTACAGGTGAACGTTTCCTTGGTACAATAATCATTGAAAAGTGATAAATCTGTCGATTCCAGGTAGGTAACACGTGGGAACGATTACCATGGATAAATCAACGATACTTATGGGCTTAAAAAGATTGAAATTAAATACCCTTCTTTTTGAAATTATCATAAACTTACAGGTGAACGTTTCCTAGATGTCATAATCATAGAAACGTGATAAATCTACGGATACTATGTAGGTTACACTTAAAAATCCTCTGCTATACGCTTGTATATCAAGTACCCACTTTATTCAATGAAATTAGACCTACAGGTGAACGTTTCCTTGTTACAATAATTATTGAAAAGAGATAAATCTGTGGATTCCAGGTAGGTAACACGTGGGAACAATTACCATGGATAAATCAACGATACCCATAGGCTTAGAAAGATTGAAATGAAATACCCTTCTGTTTGAAATGATCATAAACTTACAGGTGAACGTTCCCTAGATGTCATAATCATAGAAGCGTGATAAATCTACGGATACTATGTAGGTTACACTTGGAAATCCTCTGCTATACGCTTGGATATCAAGTATCCACATTATTCAAAGGAATTAAAACTACAGGTGAACGTTTCCTAGTTACAATAATCATTAAAACCTGATAAATCTATGGATTCCAGGTAGGTGGGACGTGGATAAGACTTCCGTATCTAAATCAACGATACCCATAGGCTTCGAAAGTTTGAAATTAAATATCCTTCTGTTTGAAATGATCATAAACGTACAGGTGAACGTTTCCTAGTTGTCGTAATCATAGAAACGTGATAAATCTACGGATACTTAGTAGGTTACACTTGGAAATCCTGTGTTAAACGGTTGGATATCAAGTACCCACTTTATTCAATGGACTTAAAACTACAGCTGAACGTTTCCTAGTTACAATAATCATTGAAGCGTGATAAATCTGTAGATTCCAGGTAGGTAACACGTGGGAACAATTGCCATGGATAAATCAACGATACCCATAGGGTTAGGAAGGTCGAAATTAAATAGCCATCTGTTTGAAATGATCATAAACTTACAGGAGAACGTTTCCTAAATGTCATAATCATAGAAATGTGATAAATCTACGGATACTACGTAGGTTACACTTGGAAATCCTGTGCTAAACGCTTGGAAACGACATCCAAAGCTAAATCAACGGTACCCATAGGCTTAGAAAGGTCGAAATTATATACCCATTTGTTTGAAATGATCATAAACTTACAGGTGAACGTTTCCTAGATGTCATAATCATAGAAACGTGATAAATCTACGGATACTATGTAGGTTACACTTGGAAATCCTCTGCTATACGCTTGTATATCAAGTACCCACTTTATTCAATGAAATTAGACCTACAGGTGAACGTTTCCTTGTTACAATAATCATTGAAAAGAGATATATCTGTGGATTCCAGGTATCATAAACGTACAGGTGAACGTGCCCTAGTTGTCGTAATCATGGAATTGTGATAAATCTACGGATACTATGTAGGTTACACTTGGAAATCCTCTGATATACGCTTGTATATCAAGTACCCACTTTATTCAATGAAATTAGACCTACAGGTGAACGTTTCCTTGTTACAATAATCATTGAAAAGTGATGAATCTGTGGATACCAGGTAGGTAACACGTGGGAACGATTACCATGGATAAATCAACGATACCCATAGGCTTAGAAATGTCGAAATCATATACCCATCTGTTTGAAATGATCAGGAAATTACAGGTGAACGTTTCCTAGATGTCATAATCGTAGAAACGTGATAAATCTACGGATACTATGTAGGTTACACTTGGAAATCCTGTGCTATACGCTTGGATATCAAGTACCCACTTTATTTAATGAAATTAGACCTACAGGTGAACGATTCCTTGTTACAATAATCATTGAAAAGTGATAAATCTGTGGATTCCAGGTAGGTAACACATGGGAACGATTACCATGGATAAATCAACGATACCCATAGGGTTAGCAAGGTCGAAATTAAATACCCATCTGTATGAAATGATCATAATCGTAGCGGTGAATGTTTCCGAGTTGTCATAATCATAGAAATGTGATAAATCTACGGATACTACGTAGGTTACAGTTGGAAATCCTGTGCTAAACGCTTGGAAACGACTTCCATAGCTAAATCAACGATACCCATAGGCTTAGAAAGATTGAAATGAAATACCCTTCTGTTTGAAATGATCATAATCGTAGAGGTGAACGTTTCCTAGATATCATAATCATAGAAACGTGATAAATCTACGGATACTATGTAGGTTACACTTGGAAATCCTGTACTATACGTTTGGATATCAAGTATCCACTTTATTCAAAGGACTTAAAACTACGGGTGAACGTTTCCTTGGTACAATAATCATTGAAAAGTGATAAATCTGTGGATTCCAGGTAGGTAACACGTGGGAACGATTACCATGGATAAATCAAAAATACTTATGGGCTTAAAAAGATTGAAATTAAATACCCCTCTGTTTGAAATTATCATAAACTTACAGGTGAACATTTCCTAGATGTCATAATCATAGAAACGTGATAAATCTACGGATACTATGTAGGTTACACTTAAAAATCCTCTGCTATACGCTTGTATATCAAGTACCCACTTTATTCAATGAAATTAGACCTACAGGTGAACGTTTCCTTGTTACAATAATCATTGAAAAGAGATAAATCTGTGGAATCCAGGTAGGTTACACGTGGGAACAATTACCATCGATAAATCAGCGATAGGCTTAGAAAGATTGAAATGAAATACCCTTCTGTTTGAAATGATCATAAACTTACAGGTGAACGTTTCCTAAATGTCATAATCATATAAATGTGATAAATCTACGGATACTATGTAGGTTACACTTGGAAATCCTCTGCTATACGCTTGTATATCAAGTATCCACTTGATTCAATGAAATTAGACCTACAGGTGAACGTTTCCTTGGTACAATAAATATAAAATCGTGCAAATTCTATGCATACCAGGTAGGAAATACGTTGAAACGATTGCCATGGATTAAGCAACGACACCCATAGGCTTCGCAAGTTTGAAATTAAATATCCTTCTGTTTGAAATGATCATAAACGTATAGGTGAACGTTTCCTACTTGTCGTAATCATAGAAACGTGATAAATCTACGGATACTTAGTAGGTTACACTTGGAAATCCTGTGTTAAACGGTTGGATATCAAGTACCCACTTTATTCAATGGACTTAAAACTACAGCTGAACGTTTCCTAGTTACAATAATCATTGAAGCGTGATAAATCCGTAGATTCCAGGTAGGTAACACGTGGGAACAATTGCCATCGATAAATCAGCGATACCCATAGGGTTAGGGAGGTCGAAATTAAATAGCCATCTGTTTGAAATGATCATAAACTTACAGGTGAACGTTTCCTAAATGTCATAATCATAGAAATGTGATAAATCTACGGATACTACGTAGGTTACAGTTGGAAATCCTGTGCTAATCGCTTGGAAACGACTTCCATAGCTAAATCAACGATACCCATAGGTTTAGAAAGGTCGAAATTATATACCCATCTGTTTGAAATGATCATAAACGTAGAGGTGAACGTTACCGAGTTGTCATAATCATAGAAACGTGATAAATCTACGGATACTATGTAGGTTACACTTGGAAATCCTCTGCTATACGCTTGTATATCAAGTATCCACTTGATTCAATGAAATTAGACCTACAGGTGAACGTTTCCTTGGTACAATAATCATTGAAAAGTGATAAATCTGTGGATTCCAGGTAGGTAACACGTGGGAACGATTACCATGGATAAATCAACGATACTTATGGGCTTAGAAAGATTGAAATTCAATACCCTTCTGTTGGAAATTATCATAAACTTACAGGTGAACATTTCCTAGATGTCATAATCATAGAAACGTGATAAATCTACGGATACTATGTAGGTTACACTTAAAAATCCTCTGCTATACGCTTGTATATCAAGTACCCACTTTATTCAATGAAATTAGACCTACAGGTGAACGTTTCCTTGTTACAATAATCATTGAAAAGAGATAAATCTGTGGAATCCAGGTAGGTAACACGTGGGAACAATTACCATCGATAAATCAGCGATAGGCTTAGAAAGATTGAAATGTAATACCCTTCTGTTTGAAATGATCATAAACTTACAGGTGAACGTTTCCTAAATGTCATAATCATAGAAATGTGATAAATCTACGGATACTATGTAGGTTACACTTGGAAATCCTCTGCTATACGCTTGTATATCAAGTATCCACTTGATTCAATGAAATTAGACCTACAGGTGAACGTTTCCTTGGTACAATAAATATAAAATCGTGCAAATTCTATGCATACCAGGTAGGAAATACGTTGAAACGATTGCCATGGATTAAGCAACGACACCCATAGGCTTCGCAAGTTTGAAATTAAATATCCTTCTGTTTGAAATGATCATAAACGTATAGGTGAACGTTTCCTACTTGTCGTAATCATAGAAACGTGATAAATCTACGGATACTTAGTAGGTTACACTTGGAAATCCTGTGTTAAACGGTTGGATATCAAGTACCCACTTTATTCAATGGACTTAAAACTACAGCTGAACGTTTCCTAGTTACAATAATCATTGAAGCGTGATAAATCCGTAGATTCCAGGTAGGTAACACGTGGGAACAATTGCCATCGATAAATCAGCGATACCCATAGGGTTAGGGAGGTCGAAATTAAATAGCCATCTGTTTGAAATGATCATAAACTTACAGGTGAACGTTTCCTAAATGTCATAATCATAGAAATGTGATAAATCTACGGATACTACGTAGGTTACAGTTGGAAATCCTGTGCTAATCGCTTGGAAACGACTTCCATAGCTAAATCAACGATACCCATAGGTTTAGAAAGGTCGAAATTATATACCCATCTGTTTGAAATGATCATAAACGTAGAGGTGAACGTTACCGAGTTGTCATAATCATAGAAACGTGATAAATCTACGGATACTATGTAGGTTACACTTGGAAATCCTCTGCTATACGCTTGTATATCAAGTATCCACTTGATTCAATGAAATTAGACCTACAGGTGAACGTTTCCTTGGTACAATAATCATTGAAAAGTGATAAATCTGTCGATTCCAGGTAGGTAACACGTGGGAACGATTACCATGGATAAGTCAACGATACTTATGGGCTTAAAAAGATTGAAATTAAATACCCTTCTTTTTGAAATTATCATAAACTTATAGGTGAACGTTTCCTAGATGTCATAATCATAGAAACGTGATAAATCTACGGATACTATGTAGGTTACACTTAAAAATCCTCTGCTATACGCTTGTATATCAAGTACCCACTTTATTCAATGAAATTAGACCTACAGGTGAACGTTTCCTTGTTACAATAATTATTGAAAAGAGATAAATCTGTGGATTCCAGGTAGGTAACACGTGGGAACAATTACCATGGATAAATCAACGATACCCATAGGCTTAGAAAGATTGAAATGAAATACCCTTCTGTTTGAAATGATCATAAACTTACAGGTGAACGTTCCCTAGATGTCATAATCATAGAAGCGTGATAAATCTACGGATACTATGTAGGTTACACTTGGAAATCCTCTGCTATACGCTTGGATATCAAGTATCCACATTATTCAAAGGAATTAAAACTACAGGTGAACGTTTCCTAGTTACAATAATCATTAAAACCTGATAAATCTATGGATTCCAGGTAGGTGGGACGTGGATAAGACTTCCGTATCTAAATCAACGATACCCATAGGCTTCGAAAGTTTGAAATTAAATATCCTTCTGTTTGAAATGATCATAAACGTATAGGTGAACGTTTCCTACTTGTCGTAATCATAGAAACGTGATAAATCTACGGATACTTAGTAGGTTACACTTGGAAATCCTGTGTTAAACGGTTGGATATCAAGTACCCACTTTATTCAATGGACTTAAAACTACAGCTGAACGTTTCCTAGTTACAATAATCATTGAAGCGTGATAAATCCGTAGATTCCAGGTAGGTAACACGTGGGAACAATTGCCATCGATAAATCAGCGATACCCATAGGGTTAGGGAGGTCGAAATTAAATAGCCATCTGTTTGAAATGATCATAAACTTACAGGTGAACGTTTCCTAAATGTCATAATCATAGAAATGTGATAAATCTACGGATACTACGTAGGTTACAGTTGGAAATCCTGTGCTAATCGCTTGGAAACGACTTCCATAGCTAAATCAACGATACCCATAGGCTTAGAAAGGTCGAAATTATATACCCATCTGTTTGAAATGATCATAAACGTAGAGGTGAACGTTACCGAGTTGTCATAATCATAGAAACGTGATAAATCTACGGATACTATGTAGGTTACACTTGGAAATCCTCTGCTATACGCTTGTATATCAAGTATCCACTTGATTCAATGAAATTAGACCTACAGGTGAACGTTTCCTTGGTACAATAATCATTGAAAAGTGATAAATCTGTGGATTCCAGGTAGGTAACACGTGGGAACGATTACCATGGATAAATCAACGATACTTATGGGCTTAGAAAGATTGAAATTCAATACCCTTCTGTTTGAAATTATCATAAACTTACAGGTGAACATTTCCTAGATGTCATAATCATAGAAACGTGATAAATCTACGGATACTATGTAGGTTACACTTAAAAATCCTCTGCTATACGCTTGTATATCAAGTACCCACTTTATTCAATGAAATTAGACCTACAGGTGAACGTTTCCTTGTTACAATAATTATTGAAAAGAGATAAATCTGTGGATTCCAGGTAGGTAACACGTGGGAACAATTACCATGGATAAATCAACGATACCCATAGGCTTAGAAAGATTGAAATGAAATACCCTTCTGTTTGAAATGATCATAAACTTACAGGTGAACGTTCCCTAGATGTCATAATCATAGAAGCGTGATAAATCTACGGATACTATGTAGGTTACACTTGGAAATCCTCTGCTATACGCTTGGATATCAAGTATCCACATTATTCAAAGGAATTAAAACTACAGGTGAACGTTTCCTAGTTACAATAATCATTAAAACCTGATAAATCTATGGATTCCAGGTAGGTGGGACGTGGATAAGACTTCCGTATCTAAATCAACGATACCCATAGGCTTCGAAAGTTTGAAATTAAATATCCTTCTGTTTGAAATGATCATAAACGTACAGGTGAACGTTTCCTAGTTGTCGTAATCATAGAAACGTGATAAATCTACGGATACTTAGTAGGTTACACTTGGAAATCCTGTGTTAAACGGTTGGATATCAAGTACCCACTTTATTCAATGGACTTAAAACTACAGCTAAACGTTTCCTAGTTACAATAATCATTGAAGCGTGATAAATCTGTGGATTCCAGGTAGGTAACACGTGGGAACAATTGCCATGGATAAATCTACGATACCCATAGGGTTAGGGAGGTTGAAATTAAATAGCCATCTGTTTGAAATGATCATAAACTTACAGGAGAACGTTTCCTAAATGTCATAATCATAGAAATGTGATAAATCTACGGATACTACGTAGGTTACACTTGGAAATCCTGTGCTAAACGCTTGGAAACGACATCCAAAGCTAAATCAACGGTACCCATAGGCTTAGAAAGGTCGAAATTATATACCCATCTGTTTGAAATGATCATAAACTTACAGGTGAACGTTTCCTAGATGTCATAATCATAGAAACGTGATAAATCTACGGATACTATGTAGGTTACACTTGGAAATCCTCTGCTATACGCTTGTATATCAAGTACCCACTTTATTCAATGAAATTAGACCTACAGGTGAACGTTTCCTTGTTACAATAATCATTGAAAAGAGATATATCTGTGGATTCCAGGTATCATAAACGTACAGGTGAACGTGCCCTAGTTGTCGTAATCATGGAATTGTGATAAATCTACGGATACTATGTAGGTTACACTTGGAAATCCTCTGATATACGCTTGTATATCAAGTACCCACTTTATTCAATGAAATTAGACCTACAGGTGAACGTTTCCGTGTTACAATAATCATTGAAAAGTGATGAATCTGTGGATACCAGGTAGGTAACACGTGGGAACGATTACCATGGATAAATCAACGATACCCATAGGCTTAGAAATGTCGAAATCATATACCCATCTGTTTGAAATGATCAGGAAATTACAGGTGAACGTTTCCTAGATGTCATAATCGTAGAAACGTGATAAATCTACGGATACTATGTAGGTTACACTTGGAAATCCTGTGCTATACGCTTGGATATCAAGTACCCACTTTATTTAATGAAATTAGACCTACAGGTGAACGATTCCTTGTTACAATAATCATTGAAAAGTGATAAATCTGTGGATTCCAGGTAGGTAACACATGGGAACGATTACCATGGATAAATCAACGATACCCATAGGGTTAGCAAGGTCGAAATTAAATACCCATCTGTATGAAATGATCATAATCGTAGCGGTGAATGTTTCCGAGTTGTCATAATCATAGAAATGTGATAAATCTACGGATACTACGTAGGTTACAGTTGGAAATCCTGTGCTAAACGCTTGGAAACGACTTCCATAGCTAAATCAACGATACCCATAGGCTTAGAAAGATTGAAATGAAATACCCTTCTGTTTGAAATGATCATAATCGTAGAGGTGAACGTTTCCTAGATATCATAATCATAGAAACGTGATAAATCTACGGATACTATGTAGGTTACACTTGGAAATCCTGTACTATACGCTTGTATATCAAGTATCCACTTGATTCAATGAAATTAGACCTACAGGTGAACGTTTCCTTGGTACAATAATCATTGAAAAGTGATAAATCTGTCGATTCCAGGTAGGTAACACGTGGGAACGATTACCATGGATAAATCAACGATACCCATAGGCTTAGAAAGATTGAAATTAAATACCCTTCTTTTTGAAATTATCATAAACTTACAGGTGAACGTTTCCAAGATGTCATAATCATAGAAACGTGATAAATCTATGGATACTATGTAGGTTACACTTAAAAATCCTCTGCTATACGCTTGTATATCAAGTACCCACTTTATTCAATGAAATTAGACCTACAGGTGAACGTTTCCTTGTTACAATAATTATTGAAAAGAGATAAATCTGTGGATTCCAGGTAGGTAACACGTGGGAACAATTACCATGGATAAATCAACGATACCCATAGGCTTAGAAAGATTGAAATGAAATACCCTTCTGTTTGAAATGATCATAAACTTACAGGTGAACGTTCCCTAGATGTCATAATCATAGAAGCGTGATAAATCTACGGATACTATGTAGGTTACACTTGGAAATCCTCTGCTATACGCTTGGATATCAAGTATCCACATTATTCAAAGGAATTAAAACTACAGGTGAACGTTTCCTAGTTACAATAATCATTAAAACCTGATAAATCTATGGATTCCAGGTAGGTGGGACGTGGATAAGACTTCCGTATCTAAATCAACGATACCCATAGGCTTCCAAAGTTTGAAATTAAATATCCTTCTGTTTGAAATGATCATAAACGTACAGGTGAACGTTTCCTAGTTGTCGTAATCATAGAAACGTGATAAATCTACGGATACTTAGTAGGTTACACTTGGAAATCCTGTGTTAAACGGTTGGATATCAAGTACCCACTTTATTCAATGGACTTAAAACTACAGCTGAACGTTTCCTAGTTACAATAATCATTGAAGCGTGATAAATCTGTAGATTCCAGGTAGGTAACACGTGGGAACAATTGCCATGGTTAAATCAACGATACCCATAGGGTTAGGGAGGTCGAAATTAAATAGCCATCTGTTTGAAATGATCATAAACTTACAGGTGAACGTTTCCTAAATGTCATAATCATAGAAATGTGATCAATCTACGGATACTACGTAGGTTACACTTAGAAATCCTGTGCTAAACGCTTGGAAACGACATCCAAAGCTAAATCAACGGTACCCATAGGCTTAGAAAGGTCGAAATTATATACCCATCTGTTTGAAATGATCATAAACTTACAGGTGAACGTTTCCTAGATATCATAATCATAGAAACGTGATAAATCTACGGATACTATGTAGGTTACACTTGGAAATCCTCTGCTATACGCTTGTATATCAAGTACCCACTATATTCAATGAAATTAGACCTACAGGTGAACGTTTCCTTGTTACAATAATCATTGAAAAGAGATAAATCTGTGGATTCCAGGTATCATAAACGTACAGGTGAACGTGCCCTAGTTGTCGTAATCATGGAAATGTGATAAATCTACGCATACTATGTAGGTTACACTTGGAAATCCTCTGATATACGCTTGTATATCAAGTACCCACTTTATTCAATGAAATTAGACCTACAGGTGAACGTTTCCTTGTTACAATAATCATTGAAAAGTGATGAATCTGTGGATACCAGGTAGGTAACACGTGGGAACGATTACCATGGATAAATCAACGATACCCATAGGCTTAGAAATGTCGAAATCATATACCCATCTGTTTGAAATGATCAGGAAATTACAGGTGAACGTTTCCTAGATGTCATAATCGTAGAAACGTGATAAATCTACGGATACTATGTAGGTTACACTTGGAAATCCTGTGCTATACGCTTGGATATCAAGTACCCACTTTATTTAATGAAATTAGACCTACAGGTGAACGATTCCTTGTTACAATAATCATTGAAAAGTGATAAATCTGTGGATTCCAGGTAGGTAACACATGGGAACGATTACCATGGATAAATCAACGATACCCATAGGCTTAGAAAGATTGAAATTAAATATCCTTCTGTTTGAAATGATCATAAACGTACAGGTGAACGTTTCCTAGTTGTCATAATCATAGAAACGTGATAAATCTACGGATACTTAGTAGGTTACACTTGGAAATCCTGTGTTAAACGGTTGGATATCAAGTACCCACTTTATTCAATGGACTTAAAACTACAGCTGAACGTTTCCTAGTTACAATAATCATTGAAGCGTGATAAATCTGTAGATTCCAGGTAGGTAACACGTGGGAACAATTGCCATGGATAAATCAACGATACCCATAGGGTTAGGGAGGTCGAAATTAAATAGCCATCTGTTTGAAATGATCATAAACTTACAGGTGAACGTTTCCTAAATGTCATAATCATAGAAATGTGATAAATCTACGGATACTACGTAGGTTACACTTGGAAATCCTGTGCTAAACGCTTGGAAACGACATCCAAAGCTAAATCAACGGTACCCATAGGCTTAGAAAGGTCGAAATTATATACCCATCTGTTTGAAATGATCATAAACTTACAGGTGAACGTTTCCTAGATGTCATAATCATAGAAACGTGATAAATCTACGGATACTATGTAGGTTACACTTGGAAATCCTCTGCTATACGCTTGTATATCAAGTACCCACTTTATTCAATGAAATTAGACCTACAGGTGAACGTTTCCTTGTTACAATAATCATTGAAAAGAGATAAATCTGTGGATTCCAGGTATCATAAACGTACAGGTGAACGTGCCCTAGTTGTCGTAATCATGGAAATGTGATAAATCTACGGATACTATGTAGGTTACACTTGGAAATCCTCTGATATACGCTTGTATATCAAGTACCCACTTTATTCAATGAAATTAGACCTACAGGTGAACGTTTCCTAGTTACAATAATCATTGAAAAGTGATGAATCTGTGGATACCAGGTAGGTAACACGTGGGAACGATTACCATGGATAAATCAACGATACCCATAGGCTTAGAAATGTCGAAATCATATACCCATCTGTTTGAAATGATCATAATCGTAGAGGTGAACGTTACCGAGTCGTCATAATCATAGAAGCGTGATAAATCTACGGATACTATGTAGGTTACACTTGGAAATCCTGTGCTATACGCTTGTATATCAAGTACCCACTTTATTCAATGAAATTAGAACTACAGGTCAACGTTTCCTTGTTACAATAATCATTGAAAAGTGATGAATCTATGGATTCCAGGTACGTAACACGTGGGAACGATTACCATGGATAAATCAACGATACCCATAGGCTTAGAAAGGTCGAAATTATATACCCATCTGTTTGAAATGATCATGAACTTACAGGTGAACGTTACCGAGTTGTCATAATCATAGAAACGTAATAAATCTACGGATACTTCGTAGGTTACACTTGGAAATCCTGTGTTAAACGGTTGGATATCAAGTACCCACTTCATTCAATGAAATTAGAACTACAGGTCAACGTTTCCTAGTTACAATAATCATTGAAAAGTGATGAATCTGTGGATTCCAGGTAGGTAACACGTGGGAACAATTACCATGGATAAATCAACGATACCCATAGGCTTAGAAAGATTGAAATGAAATACCCTTCTGTTTGAAATGATCATAAACTTACAGGTGAATGTTCCCTAGATGTCATAATCATAGATGCGTGATAAATCTACGGATACTATGTAGGTTACACTTGGAAATCCTCTGCTATACGCTTGGATATCAAGTATCCACATTATTCAATGAAATTAGAACTACAGGTGAACGTTTCCTTGTTACAATAATCATTGAAAAGTGATGAATCTGTGGATTCCAGGTAGGTAACACGTGGGAACAATTACCATGGATAAATCAACGATACCCATAGGCTTAGAAAGATTGAAATTAAATATCCTTCTGTTTGAAATGATCATAAACGTACAGGTGAACGTTTCCTAGTTGTCGTAATCATAGAAACGTGATAAATCTACGGATACTTAGTAGGTTACACTTGGAAATCCTGTGTTAAACGGTTGGATATCAAGTACCCACTTTATTCAATGGACTTAAAACTACAGCTGAACGTTTCCTAGTTACAATAATCATTGAAGCGTGATAAATCTGTAGATTCCAGGTAGGTAACACGTGGGAACAATTGCCATGGATAAATCAACGATACCCATAGGGTTAGGGAGGTCGAAATTAAATAGCCATCTGTTTGAAATGATCATAAACTTACAGGTGAACGTTTCCTAAATGTCATAATCATAGAAACGTGATAAATCTACGGATACTTAGTAGGTTACACTTGGAAATCCTGTGCTATACGCTTGTATATCAAGTACCCACTTTATTCAATTAAATTAGAACTACAGGTCAACGTTTCCTTGTTACAATAATCATTGAAAAGTGATAAATCTGTGGATTCCAGGTAGGTAACACATGGGAACGATTACCATGGATAAATCAACGATACCCATAGGGTTAGCAAGGTCGAAATTAAATACCCATCTGTATGAAATGATCATAATCGTAGCGGTGAATGTTTCCGAGTTGTCATAATCATAGAAATGTGATAAATCTACGGATACTACGTAGGTTACAGTTGGAAATCCTGTGCTAAACGCTTGGAAACGACTTCCATAGCTAAATCAACGATACCCATAGGCTTAGAAAGATTGAAATGAAATACCCTTCTGTTTGAAATGATCATAATCGTAGAGGTGAACGTTTCCTAGATATCATAATCATAGAAACGTGATAAATCTACGGATACTATGTAGGTTACACTTGGAAATCCTGTACTATACGCTTGGATATCAAGTATCCACTTTATTCAAAGGACTTAAAACTACGGGTGAACATTTCCTAGTTACAATAATCATTGAAACCTGATAAATCTATGGATTCCAGGTAGGTTCGACGTGGATAAGACTGCCGTATCTAAATCAACGATACCCATAGGCTTAGAAAGGTCTAAATTATATACCCATCTGTTTGAAATGATCATAATCGTAGAGGTGAACGTTACCGAGTTGTCATAATCATAGAAACGTAATAAATCTACGGATACTTCGTAGGTTACACTTGGAAATCCTGTGCTATACGCTTGTATATCAAGTACCCACTTTATTCAATGAAATTAGAACTACAGGTCAACGTTTCCTTGTTACAATAATCATTGAAAAGTGATGAATCTATGGATTCCAGGTACGTAACACGTGGGAACGATTACCATGGATAAATCAACGATACCCATAGGCTTAGAAAGGTCGAAATTATATACCCATCTGTTTGAAATGATCATGAACTTACAGGTGAACGTTTCCTAGATGTCATAATCGTAGAAACGTGATAAATCTACGGATACTGCGAAGGTTACACTTGGAAATCCTGTGTTAAACGGTTGGATATCAAGTACCCACTTCATTCAATGAAATTAGAACTACAGGTGAACGTTTCCTTGTTACAATAATCATTGAAAAGTGATGAATCTGTGGATTCCAGGTAGGTAACACGTGGGAACAATTACCATGGATAAATCAACGATACCCATAGGCTTAGAAAGATTGAAATGAAATACCCTTCTGTTTGAAATGATCATAAACTTACAGGTGAACGTTCCCTAGATGTCATAATCATAGATGCGTGATAAATCTACGGATACTATGTAGGTTACACTTGGAAATCCTCTGCTATACGCTTGGATATCAAGTATCCACATTATTCAAAGGAATTGAAAATACAGGTGAACGTTTCCTAGTTACAATAATCATTGAAGCGTGATAAATCTGTAGATTCCAGGTAGGTAACACGTGGGAACTATTGCCATGGATAAATCAACGATACCCATAGGGTTAGGGAGGTCGAAATTAAATAGCCATCTGTTTGAAATGATCATAAACTTACAGGTGAACGTTTCCTAAATGTCATAATCATAGAAATGTGATAAATCTACGGATACTACGTAGGTTACACTTGGAAATCCTGTGCTAAACGCTTGGAAACGACATCCAAAGCTAAATCAACGGTACCCATAGGCTTAGAAAGGTCGAAATTATATACCCATCTGTTTGAAATGATCATAAACTTACAGGTGAACGTTTCCTAGATGTCATAATCATAGAAACGTGATAAATCTACGGATACTATGTAGGTTACACTTGGAAATCCTCTGCTATACGCTTGTATATCAAGTACCCACTTTATTCAATGAAATTAGACCTACAGGTGAACGTTTCCTTGTTACAATAATCATTGAAAAGAGATAAATCTGTGGATTCCAGGTATCATAAACGTACAGGTGAACGTGCCCTAGTTGTCGTAATCATGGAAATGTGATAAATCTACGGATACTATGTAGGTTACACTTGGAAATCCTCTGATATACGCTTGTATATCAAGTACCCACTTTATTCAATGAAATTAGACCTACAGGTGAACGTTTCCTAGTTACAATAATCATTGAAAAGTGATGAATCTGTGGATTCCAGGTAGGTAACACGTGGGAACAATTACCATGGATAAATCAACGATACCCATAGGCTTAGAAAGATTGAAATGAAATACCCTTCTGTTTGAAATGATCATAAACTTACAGGTGAATGTTCCCTAGATGTCATAATCATAGATGCGTGATAAATCTACGGATACTATGTAGGTTACACTTGGAAATCCTCTGCTATACGCTTGGATATCAAGTATCCACATTATTCAATGAAATTAGAACTACAGGTGAACGTTTCCTTGTTACAATAATCATTGAAAAGTGATGAATCTGTGGATTCCAGGTAGGTAACACGTGGGAACAATTACCATGGATAAATCAACGATACCCATAGGCTTAGAAAGATTGAAATTAAATATCCTTCTGTTTGAAATGATCATAAACGTACAGGTGAACGTTTCCTAGTTGTCGTAATCATAGAAACGTGATAAATCTACGGATACTTAGTAGGTTACACTTGGAAATCCTGTGTTAAACGGTTGGATATCAAGTACCCACTTTATTCAATGGACTTAAAACTACAGCTGAACGTTTCCTAGTTACAATAATCATTGAAGCGTGATAAATCTGTAGATTCCAGGTAGGTAACACGTGGGAACAATTGCCATGGATAAATCAACGATACCCATAGGGTTAGGGAGGTCGAAATTAAATAGCCATCTGTTTGAAATGATCATAAACTTACAGGTGAACGTTTCCTAAATGTCATAATCATAGAAACGTGATAAATCTACGGATACTTAGTAGGTTACACTTGGAAATCCTGTGCTATACGCTTGTATATCAAGTACCCACTTTATTCAATGAAATTAGAACTACAGGTCAACGTTTCCTTGTTACAATAATCATTGAAAAGTGATAAATCTGTGGATTCCAGGTAGGTAACACATGGGAACGATTACCATGGATAAATCAACGATACCCATAGGGTTAGCAAGGTCGAAATTAAATACCCATCTGTATGAAATGATCATAATCGTAGCGGTGAATGTTTCCGAGTTGTCATAATCATAGAAATGTGATAAATCTACGGATACTACGTAGGTTACAGTTGGAAATCCTGTGCTAAACGCTTGGAAACGACTTCCATAGCTAAATCAACGATACCCATAGGCTTAGAAAGATTGAAATGAAATACCCTTCTGTTTGAAATGATCATAATCGTAGAGGTGAACGTTTCCTAGATATCATAATCATAGAAACGTGATAAATCTACGTATACTATGTAGGTTACACTTGGAAATCCTGTACTATACGCTTGGATATCAAGTATCCACTTTATTCAAAGGACTTAAAACTACGGGTGAACATTTCCTAGTTACAATAATCATTGAAACCTGATAAATCTATGGATTCCAGGTAGGTGGGACGTGGATAAGACTGCCGTATCTAAATCAACGATACCCATAGGCTTAGAAAGGTCGAAATCATATACCCATCTGTTTGAAATGATCATAATCGTAGAGGTGAACGTTACCGAGTCGTCATAATCATAGAAGCGTGATAAATCTACGGATACTATGTAGGTTACACTTGGAAATCCTGTGCTATACGCTTGTATATCAAGTACCCACTTTATTCAATGAAATTAGAACTACAGGTCAACGTTTCCTTGTTACAATAATCATTGAAAAGTGATGAATCTATGGATTCCAGGTACGTAACACGTGGGAACGATTACCATGGATAAATCAACGATACCCATAGGCTTAGAAAGGTCGAAATTATATACCCATCTGTTTGAAATGATCATGAACTTACAGGTGAACGTTACCGAGTTGTCATAATCATAGAAACGTAATAAATCTACGGATACTTCGTAGGTTACACTTGGAAATCCTGTGTTAAACGGTTGGATATCAAGTACCCACTTCATTCAATGAAATTAGAACTACAGGTCAACGTTTCCTAGTTACAATAATCATTGAAAAGTGATGAATCTGTGGATTCCAGGTAGGTAACACGTGGGAACAATTACCATGGATAAATCAACGATACCCATAGGCTTAGAAAGATTGAAATGAAATACCCTTCTGTTTGAAATGATCATAAACTTACAGGTGAATGTTCCCTAGATGTCATAATCATAGATGCGTGATAAATCTACGGATACTATGTAGGTTACACTTGGAAATCCTCTGCTATACGCTTGGATATCAAGTATCCACATTATTCAATGAAATTAGAACTACAGGTGAACGTTTCCTTGTTACAATAATCATTGAAAAGTGATGAATCTGTGGATTCCAGGTAGGTAACACGTGGGAACAATTACCATGGATAAATCAACGATACCCATAGGCTTAGAAAGATTGAAATTAAATATCCTTCTGTTTGAAATGATCATAAACGTACAGGTGAACGTTTCCTAGTTGTCGTAATCATAGAAACGTGATAAATCTACGGATACTTAGTAGGTTACACTTGGAAATCCTGTGTTAAACGGTTGGATATCAAGTACCCACTTTATTCAATGGACTTAAAACTACAGCTGAACGTTTCCTAGTTACAATAATCATTGAAGCGTGATAAATCTGTAGATTCCAGGTAGGTAACACGTGGGAACAATTGCCATGGATAAATCAACGATACCCATAGGGTTAGGGAGGTCGAAATTAAATAGCCATCTGTTTGAAATGATCATAAACTTACAGGTGAACGTTTCCTAAATGTCATAATCATAGAAACGTGATAAATCTACGGATACTTAGTAGGTTACACTTGGAAATCCTGTGCTATACGCTTGTATATCAAGTACCCACTTTATTCAATTAAATTAGAACTACAGGTCAACGTTTCCTTGTTACAATAATCATTGAAAAGTGATAAATCTGTGGATTCCAGGTAGGTAACACATGGGAACGATTACCATGGATAAATCAACGATACCCATAGGGTTAGCAAGGTCGAAATTAAATACCCATCTGTATGAAATGATCATAATCGTAGCGGTGAATGTTTCCGAGTTGTCATAATCATAGAAATGTGATAAATCTACGGATACTACGTAGGTTACAGTTGGAAATCCTGTGCTAAACGCTTGGAAACGACTTCCATAGCTAAATCAACGATACCCATAGGCTTAGAAAGATTGAAATGAAATACCCTTCTGTTTGAAATGATCATAATCGTAGAGGTGAACGTTTCCTAGATATCATAATCATAGAAACGTGATAAATCTACGGATACTATGTAGGTTACACTTGGAAATCCTGTACTATACGCTTGGATATCAAGTATCCACTTTATTCAAAGGACTTAAAACTACGGGTGAACATTTCCTAGTTACAATAATCATTGAAACCTGATAAATCTATGGATTCCAGGTAGGTTCGACGTGGATAAGACTGCCGTATCTAAATCAACGATACCCATAGGCTTAGAAAGGTCTAAATTATATACCCATCTGTTTGAAATGATCATAATCGTAGAGGTGAACGTTACCGAGTTGTCATAATCATAGAAACGTAATAAATCTACGGATACTTCGTAGGTTACACTTGGAAATCCTGTGCTATACGCTTGTATATCAAGTACCCACTTTATTCAATGAAATTAGAACTACAGGTCAACGTTTCCTTGTTACAATAATCATTGAAAAGTGATGAATCTATGGATTCCAGGTACGTAACACGTGGGAACGATTACCATGGATAAATCAACGATACCCATAGGCTTAGAAAGGTCGAAATTATATACCCATCTGTTTGAAATGATCATGAACTTACAGGTGAACGTTTCCTAGATGTCATAATCGTAGAAACGTGATAAATCTACGGATACTGCGAAGGTTACACTTGGAAATCCTGTGTTAAACGGTTGGATATCAAGTACCCACTTCATTCAATGAAATTAGAACTACAGGTGAACGTTTCCTTGTTACAATAATCATTGAAAAGTGATGAATCTGTGGATTCCAGGTAGGTAACACGTGGGAACAATTACCATGGATAAATCAACGATACCCATAGGCTTAGAAAGATTGAAATGAAATACCCTTCTGTTTGAAATGATCATAAACTTACAGGTGAACGTTCCCTAGATGTCATAATCATAGATGCGTGATAAATCTACGGATACTATGTAGGTTACACTTGGAAATCCTCTGCTATACGCTTGGATATCAAGTATCCACATTATTCAAAGGAATTGAAAATACAGGTGAACGTTTCCTAGTTACAATAATCATTGAAGCGTGATAAATCTGTAGATTCCAGGTAGGTAACACGTGGGAACTATTGCCATGGATAAATCAACGATACCCATAGGGTTAGGGAGGTCGAAATTAAATAGCCATCTGTTTGAAATGATCATAAACTTACAGGTGAACGTTTCCTAAATGTCATAATCATAGAAATGTGATAAATCTACGGATACTACGTAGGTTACACTTGGAAATCCTGTGCTAAACGCTTGGAAACGACATCCAAAGCTAAATCAACGGTACCCATAGGCTTAGAAAGGTCGAAATTATATACCCATCTGTTTGAAATGATCATAAACTTACAGGTGAACGTTTCCTAGATGTCATAATCATAGAAACGTGATAAATCTACGGATACTATGTAGGTTACACTTGGAAATCCTCTGCTATACGCTTGTATATCAAGTACCCACTTTATTCAATGAAATTAGACCTACAGGTGAACGTTTCCTTGTTACAATAATCATTGAAAAGAGATAAATCTGTGGATTCCAGGTATCATAAACGTACAGGTGAACGTGCCCTAGTTGTCGTAATCATGGAAATGTGATAAATCTACGGATACTATGTAGGTTACACTTGGAAATCCTCTGATATACGCTTGTATATCAAGTACCCACTTTATTCAATGAAATTAGACCTACAGGTGAACGTTTCCTAGTTACAATAATCATTGAAAAGTGATGAATCTGTGGATTCCAGGTAGGTAACACGTGGGAACAATTACCATGGATAAATCAACGATACCCATAGGCTTAGAAAGATTGAAATGAAATACCCTTCTGTTTGAAATGATCATAAACTTACAGGTGAATGTTCCCTAGATGTCATAATCATAGATGCGTGATAAATCTACGGATACTATGTAGGTTACACTTGGAAATCCTCTGCTATACGCTTGGATATCAAGTATCCACATTATTCAATGAAATTAGAACTACAGGTGAACGTTTCCTTGTTACAATAATCATTGAAAAGTGATGAATCTGTGGATTCCAGGTAGGTAACACGTGGGAACAATTACCATGGATAAATCAACGATACCCATAGGCTTAGAAAGATTGAAATTAAATATCCTTCTGTTTGAAATGATCATAAACGTACAGGTGAACGTTTCCTAGTTGTCGTAATCATAGAAACGTGATAAATCTACGGATACTTAGTAGGTTACACTTGGAAATCCTGTGTTAAACGGTTGGATATCAAGTACCCACTTTATTCAATGGACTTAAAACTACAGCTGAACGTTTCCTAGTTACAATAATCATTGAAGCGTGATAAATCTGTAGATTCCAGGTAGGTAACACGTGGGAACAATTGCCATGGATAAATCAACGATACCCATAGGGTTAGGGAGGTCGAAATTAAATAGCCATCTGTTTGAAATGATCATAAACTTACAGGTGAACGTTTCCTAAATGTCATAATCATAGAAACGTGATAAATCTACGGATACTTAGTAGGTTACACTTGGAAATCCTGTGCTATACGCTTGTATATCAAGTACCCACTTTATTCAATGAAATTAGAACTACAGGTCAACGTTTCCTTGTTACAATAATCATTGAAAAGTGATAAATCTGTGGATTCCAGGTAGGTAACACATGGGAACGATTACCATGGATAAATCAACGATACCCATAGGGTTAGCAAGGTCGAAATTAAATACCCATCTGTATGAAATGATCATAATCGTAGCGGTGAATGTTTCCGAGTTGTCATAATCATAGAAATGTGATAAATCTACGGATACTACGTAGGTTACAGTTGGAAATCCTGTGCTAAACGCTTGGAAACGACTTCCATAGCTAAATCAACGATACCCATAGGCTTAGAAAGATTGAAATGAAATACCCTTCTGTTTGAAATGATCATAATCGTAGAGGTGAACGTTTCCTAGATATCATAATCATAGAAACGTGATAAATCTACGTATACTATGTAGGTTACACTTGGAAATCCTGTACTATACGCTTGGATATCAAGTATCCACTTTATTCAAAGGACTTAAAACTACGGGTGAACATTTCCTAGTTACAATAATCATTGAAACCTGATAAATCTATGGATTCCAGGTAGGTGGGACGTGGATAAGACTGCCGTATCTAAATCAACGATACCCATAGGCTTAGAAAGGTCGAAATCATATACCCATCTGTTTGAAATGATCATAATCGTAGAGGTGAACGTTACCGAGTCGTCATAATCATAGAAGCGTGATAAATCTACGGATACTATGTAGGTTACACTTGGAAATCCTGTGCTATACGCTTGTATATCAAGTACCCACTTTATTCAATGAAATTAGAACTACAGGTCAACGTTTCCTTGTTACAATAATCATTGAAAAGTGATGAATCTATGGATTCCAGGTACGTAACACGTGGGAACGATTACCATGGATAAATCAACGATACCCATAGGCTTAGAAAGGTCGAAATTATATACCCATCTGTTTGAAATGATCATGAACTTACAGGTGAACGTTACCGAGTTGTCATAATCATAGAAACGTAATAAATCTACGGATACTTCGTAGGTTACACTTGGAAATCCTGTGTTAAACGGTTGGATATCAAGTACCCACTTCATTCAATGAAATTAGAACTACAGGTCAACGTTTCCTAGTTACAATAATCATTGAAAAGTGATGAATCTGTGGATTCCAGGTAGGTAACACGTGGGAACAATTACCATGGATAAATCAACGATACCCATAGGCTTAGAAAGATTGAAATGAAATACCCTTCTGTTTGAAATGATCATAAACTTACAGGTGAATGTTCCCTAGATGTCATAATCATAGATGCGTGATAAATCTACGGATACTATGTAGGTTACACTTGGAAATCCTCTGCTATACGCTTGGATATCAAGTATCCACATTATTCAATGAAATTAGAACTACAGGTGAACGTTTCCTTGTTACAATAATCATTGAAAAGTGATGAATCTGTGGATTCCAGGTAGGTAACACGTGGGAACAATTACCATGGATAAATCAACGATACCCATAGGCTTAGAAAGATTGAAATTAAATATCCTTCTGTTTGAAATGATCATAAACGTACAGGTGAACGTTTCCTAGTTGTCGTAATCATAGAAACGTGATAAATCTACGGATACTTAGTAGGTTACACTTGGAAATCCTGTGTTAAACGGTTGGATATCAAGTACCCACTTTATTCAATGGACTTAAAACTACAGCTGAACGTTTCCTAGTTACAATAATCATTGAAGCGTGATAAATCTGTAGATTCCAGGTAGGTAACACGTGGGAACAATTGCCATGGATAAATCAACGATACCCATAGGGTTAGGGAGGTCGAAATTAAATAGCCATCTGTTTGAAATGATCATAAACTTACAGGTGAACGTTTCCTAAATGTCATAATCATAGAAACGTGATAAATCTACGGATACTTAGTAGGTTACACTTGGAAATCCTGTGCTATACGCTTGTATATCAAGTACCCACTTTATTCAATTAAATTAGAACTACAGGTCAACGTTTCCTTGTTACAATAATCATTGAAAAGTGATAAATCTGTGGATTCCAGGTAGGTAACACATGGGAACGATTACCATGGATAAATCAACGATACCCATAGGGTTAGCAAGGTCGAAATTAAATACCCATCTGTATGAAATGATCATAATCGTAGCGGTGAATGTTTCCGAGTTGTCATAATCATAGAAATGTGATAAATCTACGGATACTACGTAGGTTACAGTTGGAAATCCTGTGCTAAACGCTTGGAAACGACTTCCATAGCTAAATCAACGATACCCATAGGCTTAGAAAGATTGAAATGAAATACCCTTCTGTTTGAAATGATCATAATCGTAGAGGTGAACGTTTCCTAGATATCATAATCATAGAAACGTGATAAATCTACGGATACTATGTAGGTTACACTTGGAAATCCTGTACTATACGCTTGGATATCAAGTATCCACTTTATTCAAAGGACTTAAAACTACGGGTGAACATTTCCTAGTTACAATAATCATTGAAACCTGATAAATCTATGGATTCCAGGTAGGTTCGACGTGGATAAGACTGCCGTATCTAAATCAACGATACCCATAGGCTTAGAAAGGTCTAAATTATATACCCATCTGTTTGAAATGATCATAATCGTAGAGGTGAACGTTACCGAGTTGTCATAATCATAGAAACGTAATAAATCTACGGATACTTCGTAGGTTACACTTGGAAATCCTGTGCTATACGCTTGTATATCAAGTACCCACTTTATTCAATGAAATTAGAACTACAGGTCAACGTTTCCTTGTTACAATAATCATTGAAAAGTGATGAATCTATGGATTCCAGGTACGTAACACGTGGGAACGATTACCATGGATAAATCAACGATACCCATAGGCTTAGAAAGGTCGAAATTATATACCCATCTGTTTGAAATGATCATGAACTTACAGGTGAACGTTTCCTAGATGTCATAATCGTAGAAACGTGATAAATCTACGGATACTGCGAAGGTTACACTTGGAAATCCTGTGTTAAACGGTTGGATATCAAGTACCCACTTCATTCAATGAAATTAGAACTACAGGTGAACGTTTCCTTGTTACAATAATCATTGAAAAGTGATGAATCTGTGGATTCCAGGTAGGTAACACGTGGGAACAATTACCATGGATAAATCAACGATACCCATAGGCTTAGAAAGATTGAAATGAAATACCCTTCTGTTTGAAATGATCATAAACTTACAGGTGAACGTTCCCTAGATGTCATAATCATAGATGCGTGATAAATCTACGGATACTATGTAGGTTACACTTGGAAATCCTCTGCTATACGCTTGGATATCAAGTATCCACATTATTCAAAGGAATTGAAAATACAGGTGAACGTTTCCTAGTTACAATAATCATTGAAGCGTGATAAATCTGTAGATTCCAGGTAGGTAACACGTGGGAACTATTGCCATGGATAAATCAACGATACCCATAGGGTTAGGGAGGTCGAAATTAAATAGCCATCTGTTTGAAATGATCATAAACTTACAGGTGAACGTTTCCTAAATGTCATAATCATAGAAATGTGATAAATCTACGGATTACTACGTAGGTTACACTTGGAAATCCTGTGCTAAACGCTTGGAAACGACATCCAAAGCTAAATCAACGGTACCCATAGGCTTAGAAAGGTCGAAATTATATACCCATCTGTTTGAAATGATCATAAACTTACAGGTGAACGTTTCCTAGATGTCATAATCATAGAAACGTGATAAATCTACGGATACTATGTAGGTTACACTTGGAAATCCTCTGCTATACGCTTGTATATCAAGTACCCACTTTATTCAATGAAATTAGACCTACAGGTGAACGTTTCCTTGTTACAATAATCATTGAAAAGAGATAAATCTGTGGATTCCAGGTATCATAAACGTACAGGTGAACGTGCCCTAGTTGTCGTAATCATGGAAATGTGATAAATCTACGGATACTATGTAGGTTACACTTGGAAATCCTCTGATATACGCTTGTATATCAAGTACCCACTTTATTCAATGAAATTAGACCTACAGGTGAACGTTTCCTAGTTACAATAATCATTGAAAAGTGATGAATCTGTGGATTCCAGGTAGGTAACACGTGGGAACAATTACCATGGATAAATCAACGATACCCATAGGCTTAGAAAGATTGAAATGAAATACCCTTCTGTTTGAAATGATCATAAACTTACAGGTGAATGTTCCCTAGATGTCATAATCATAGATGCGTGATAAATCTACGGATACTATGTAGGTTACACTTGGAAATCCTCTGCTATACGCTTGGATATCAAGTATCCACATTATTCAATGAAATTAGAACTACAGGTGAACGTTTCCTTGTTACAATAATCATTGAAAAGTGATGAATCTGTGGATTCCAGGTAGGTAACACGTGGGAACAATTACCATGGATAAATCAACGATACCCATAGGCTTAGAAAGATTGAAATTAAATATCCTTCTGTTTGAAATGATCATAAACGTACAGGTGAACGTTTCCTAGTTGTCGTAATCATAGAAACGTGATAAATCTACGGATACTTAGTAGGTTACACTTGGAAATCCTGTGTTAAACGGTTGGATATCAAGTACCCACTTTATTCAATGGACTTAAAACTACAGCTGAACGTTTCCTAGTTACAATAATCATTGAAGCGTGATAAATCTGTAGATTCCAGGTAGGTAACACGTGGGAACAATTGCCATGGATAAATCAACGATACCCATAGGGTTAGGGAGGTCGAAATTAAATAGCCATCTGTTTGAAATGATCATAAACTTACAGGTGAACGTTTCCTAAATGTCATAATCATAGAAACGTGATAAATCTACGGATACTTAGTAGGTTACACTTGGAAATCCTGTGCTATACGCTTGTATATCAAGTACCCACTTTATTCAATGAAATTAGAACTACAGGTCAACGTTTCCTTGTTACAATAATCATTGAAAAGTGATAAATCTGTGGATTCCAGGTAGGTAACACATGGGAACGATTACCATGGATAAATCAACGATACCCATAGGCTTAGAAATGTCGAAATCATATACCCATCTGTTTGAAATGATCATAATCGTAGAGGTGAACGTTACCGAGTCGTCATAATCATAGAAGCGTGATAAATCTACGGATACTATGTAGGTTACACTTGGAAATCCTCTGCTATACGCTTGGATATCAAGTATCCACATTATTCAAAGGAATTAAAACTACAGGTGAACGTTTCCTAGTTACAATAATCATTAAAACCTGATAAATCTATGGATTCCAGGTAGGTGGGACGTGGATAAGACTTCCGTATCTAAATCAACGATACCCATAGGCTTCGAAAGTTTGAAATTAAATATCCTTCTGTTTGAAATGATCATAAACGTACAGGTGAACGTTTCCTAGTTGTCGTAATCATAGAAACGTGATAAATCTACGGATACTTAGTAGGTTACACTTGGAAATCCTGTGTTAAACGGTTGGATATCAAGTACCCACTTTATTCAATGGACTTAAAACTACAGCTGAACGTTTCCTAGTTACAATAATCATTGAAGCGTGATAAATCTGTAGATTCCAGGTAGGTAACACGTGGGAACAATTGCCATGGATAAATCAACGATACCCATAGGGTTAGGGAGGTCGAAATTAAATAGCCATCTGTTTGAAATGATCATAAACTTACAGGTGAACGTTTCCTAAATGTCATAATCATAGAAATGTGATAAATCTACGGATACTACGTAGGTTACACTTGGAAATCCTGTGCTAAACGCTTGGAAACGACATCCAAAGCTAAATCAACGGTACCCATAGGCTTAGAAAGGTCGAAATTATATACCCATCTGTTTGAAATGATCATAAACTTACAGGTGAACGTTTCCTAGATGTCATAATCATAGAAACGTGATAAATCTACGGATACTATGTAGGTTACACTTGGAAATCCTCTGCTATACGCTTGTATATCAAGTACCCACTTTATTCAATGAAATTAGACCTACAGGTGAACGTTTCCTTGTTACAATAATCATTGAAAAGAGATAAATCTGTGGATTCCAGGTATCATAAACGTACAGGTGAACGTGCCCTAGTTGTCGTAATCATGGAAATGTGATAAATCTACGGATACTATGTAGGTTACACTTGGAAATCCTCTGATATACGCTTGTATATCAAGTACCCACTTTATTCAATGAAATTAGACCTACAGGTGAACGTTTCCTTGTTACAATAATCATTGAAAAGTGATGAATCTGTGGATACCAGGTAGGTAACACGTGGGAACGATTACCATGGATAAATCAACGATACCCATAGGCTTAGAAATGTCGAAATCATATACCCATCTGTTTGAAATGATCAGGAAATTACAGGTGAACGTTTCCTAGATGTCATAATCGTAGAAACGTGATAAATCTACGGATACTATGTAGGTTACACTTGGAAATCCTGTGCTATACGCTTGGATATCAAGTACCCACTTTATTTAATGAAATTAGACCTACAGGTGAACGATTCCTTGTTACAATAATCATTGAAAAGTGATAAATCTGTGGATTCCAGGTAGGTAACACATGGGAACGATTACCATGGATAAATCAACGATACCCATAGGGTTAGCAAGGTCGAAATTAAATACCCATCTGTATGAAATGATCATAATCGTAGCGGTGAATGTTTCCGAGTTGTCATAATCATAGAAATGTGATAAATCTACGGATACTACGTAGGTTACAGTTGGAAATCCTGTGCTAAACGCTTGGAAACGACTTCCATAGCTAAATCAACGATACCCATAGGTTTAGAAAGATTGAAATGAAATACCCTTCTGTTTGAAATGATCATAATCGTAGAGGTGAACTTTTCCTAGATATCATAATCATAGAAACGTGATAAATCTACGGATACTATGTAGGTTACACTTGGAAATCCTGTACTATACGCTTGGATATCAAGTATCCACTTTATTCAAAGGACTTAAAACTACGGGTGAACGTTTCCTAGTTACAATAATCATTGAAACCTGATAAATCTATGGATTCCAGGTAGGTGGGACGTGGATAAGACTGCCGTATGTAAATCAACGATACCCATAGGCTTAGAAAGGTCTAAATTATATACCCATCTGTTTGAAATGATCATAATCGTAGAGGTGAACGTTACCGAGTTGTCATAATCATAGAAACGTAATAAATCTACGGATACTTCGTAGGTTACACTTGGAAATCCTGTGTTAAACGGTTGGATATCAAGTACCCACTTCATTCAATGGACTTAAAACTACAGCTGAACGTTTCCTAGTTACAATAATCATCGATATGTGATAAATCTATGGATTCCAGGTAGGTAACACGTGGGAACGATTATCATGGATAAATCAACGATACCCATAGGCTTAGAAAGGTCTAAATTATATACCCATCTGTTTGAAATGATCATAATCGTAGAGGTGAACGTTACCGAGTCGTCATAATCATAGAAGCGTGATAAATCTACGGATACTATGTAGGTTACACTTGGAAATCCTGTGCTATACGCTTGTATATCAAGTACCCACTTTATTCAATGAAATTAGAACTACAGGTCAACGTTTCCTTGTTACAATAATCATTGAAAAGTGATGAATCTATGGATTCCAGGTACGTAACACGTGGGAACGATTACCATGGATAAATCAACGATACCCATAGGCTTAGAATGGTCGAAATTATATACCCATCTGTTTGAAATGATCATGAACTTACAGGTGAACGTTACCTAGATGTCATAATCGTAGAAACGTGATAAATCTACGGATACTGCGAAGGTTACACTTGGAAATCCTGTGTTAAACGGTTGGATATCAAGTACCCACTTCATTCAATGAAATTAGAACTACAGGTGAACGTTTCCTTGTTACAATAATCATTGAAAAGTGATGAATCTGTGGATTCCAGGTAGGTAACACGTGGGAACGATTACCATGGATAAATCAACGATACCCATTGGGTTAGCAAGGTCGAAATTAAATACCCATCTGTATGAAATGATCATAATCGTAGAGGTGAACGTTTCAGAGTTGTCATAATCATAGAAACGTGATAAATCTACGGATACTATGTAGGTTACACTTGGAAATCCTGTGCTATACGCTTGTATATCAAGTACCCCCTTTATTCAATGAAATTAGACCTACAGGTGAACGTTTCCTTGTTACAATAATCGTTGAAAAGTGATAAATCTGTGGATTCCAGGTAAGTAACACGTGGGAACGATTATCATGGATAAATCAACGATACCCATAGGCTTAGAAAGATTGAAATGAAATACCCTTCTGTTTGAAATGATCATAAACTTATAGGTGAACGTTCCCTAGATGTCATAATCATAGAAGCGTGATAAATCTAAGGATACTATGTAGGTTACACTTGGAAATCCTGTGCTATACGCTTGTATATCAAGTACCCACTTTATTCAATGAAATTAGAACTACAGGTGAACGTTTCCTTGTTACAATAATCATTGAAAAGTGATAAATATATGGATACCAGGTAGGTAACACGTGGGAACGATTATCATGGATAAATCAACGATACCCATAGGCTTAGAAAGATTGAAATGAAATACCCTTCTGTTTGAAATGATCATAAACTTACAGGTGAACGTTCCCTAGATGTCATAATCATAGAAGCGTGATAAATCTACGGATACTATGTAGGTTACACTTGGAAATCCTGTGCTATACGCTTGGATATAAGTATCCACTTTATTCAAAGGACTTAGAACTACAGGTGAACGTTTCCTATTTACAATAATCATTGAATCCTGATAAATCTATGGATTCCAGGTAGGTGGGACGTGGATAAGACTTCCGTATCTAAATCAACGATACCCATAGGCTTAGAAACGTCGAAATTATATACCCATCTGTTTGAAATGATCATAATCGTAGAAGTGAACGTTCCCTAGATGTCATAATCATAGAAACGTAATAAATCTACGGATACTATGTAGGTTACACTTGGAAATCCTGTGCTATACGCTTGTATATCAAGTACCCACTTTATTCAATGAAATTAGAACTACAGGTGAACGTTTCCTTGCTACAATAATCATTGAAAAGTGATAAATCTGTGGATTCCAGGTAGGTGACCCGTGGGAAAGATTACCATGGATAAATCAACGATACCCATAAGCTTAGAAAGGTCAAAATTATATACCCATCTGTTTGAAATGATCATGAACTTACAGGTGAACGTTTCCTAGATGTCATAATCGTAGAAACGTGATAAATCTACGGATACTATGTAGGTTACACTTGGAAATCCTGTGCTATACGCTTGGATATCAAGTACCCACTTTAATCAAAGGACTTAAAACTACAGGTGAACGTTTCCTAGTTACAATAATCATTGAAACCTGATAAATCTATGGATTCCAGGTAGGTGGGACGTGGATAAGACTTCTGTATCTAAATCAACGATACCCATAGGCTTAGAAAGGTCGAAATTATATACCCATCTGTTTGAAATGATCATAATCGTAGAGGTGAACGTTACCGAGTTGTCATAATCGTAGAAACGTGATAAATCTACGGATACTATGTAGGTTACACTTGGAAATCCTGTGTTAAACGCTTGGATATCAAATACCCACTTTATTCAATGAATTTAGACCTACAGGTGAACGTTACCTTGTTACAATAATCGTTGAAAAGTGATAAATCTGTAGATTCCAGGTAGGTAACACGTGGGAACGATTACCATGGATAAATCAACGATACCCATAGGCTTAGAAAGGTCGTAATTATATACCCATCTGTTTGAAATGATCATGAACTTACAGGTGAACGTTTCCTAGATGTCATAATCGTAGAAACGTGATAAATCTACGGATACTATGTAGGTTACACTTGGAAATCGTGTGCTATACGCTTGGATATAAGTATCCACTTTATTCAAAGGACTTAAAACTACAGGTGAACGTTTCCTATTTACAATAATCATTGAAACCCGATAAATCTATGGATTCCAGGTAGGTGGGACGTGGATAAGACTTCCGTATCTAAATCAACGATACCCATAGGCTTAGAAAGGTCGAAATTATATACCCATCTGTTTGAAATGATCATGAACGTACAGGTGAATGTTTCCGAGTTGTCATAATCATAGAAACGTGATAAATCTACGGATACGTAGTAGGTTACACTTGGCAATCCTCTGATATACGCTTGTATATCAAGTACCCACTTTATTCAATGAAATTAGACCTACAGGTGAACGTTTCCTTGTTACAATAATCATTGAAAAGTGATAAATCTGTGGATTCCAGGTAGGAAACACTTGAGAACGATTACCGTGGATAAATCAACGATACGCATAGGCTTAGAAAGATTAAAATTAAATTACCCTTCTGTTTGAAATGATCACAAACTTACAGGTGAACGTTTCCTAGACGTCATAATCATAGAAACGTGATAAATCTACGGATACTATGTAGGTTACACTTGGAAATCCTGTGCTATACGCTTGGATATCAAGTACCGACTTTATTCGAAGGACTTAAAACTACAGGCGAACGTTTCCTAGTTACAATAATCATTGAAACCTGATAAATCTATGGATTCCAGGTAGGTGGGACGTGGATAAGACTTCTGTATCTAAATCAAAGGTACCCATAGGCTTAGAAAGGTCGAAATTATATACCCATCTGTTTGAAATGATCATAATCGTAGAGGTGAACGTTACCGAGTTGTTATAATCATAGAAACGTGATAATTCTACGGATACTTCGTAGGTTACACTTGGAAATCCTGTGTTAAACGCTTGGATATCAAATACCCACTTTATTCAATGAACTTAGACCGACCGGTGAACGTTTCCTAGTCGCAATAAATATAAAATCATGCAAATTCTATGCATACTAGGTAGGAAATACGATGAAACGACTTCCATGGATCAAGCAACGACACCCATAGGCTTAGAAAGATTGAAATTATATACCTTTCTGTTGGAAATGATCATAAACTTACAGGTGGACGTTTCCTAGATGTCATAATCATAGAAGCGTGATAATTCTACGGATACTATGTAGGTTACACTTGGAAATCCTGTGCTATACGCTTGTATATCAAGTACCCCCTTTATTCAATGAAATTAGACCTATACAGTTGAACGTTTCCTTGTTACAATAATCGTTGAAAAGTGATAAATCTGTGGATTCCAGGTAGGTAACACGTGGGAACGATTACCATGGATAAATCAACGATACCCATAGGCTTAGAAAGGTCGAAATTATATACCCATCTGTTTTAAATGATCATAATCGTAGAGGTGAACGTTTCCTAGATATCATAATCATAGAAACGTGATAAATCTACGGATACTATGTAGGTTACACTTGGAAATCGTGTGCTATACGCTTGGATACCAAGTATCCACTTTATTCAAAGGACTTGAAACTACAGGTGAACGTTTTCTATTTACAATAATCATTAAAACCTGATAAATCTATGGATTCCAGGTAGGTGGGACGTGGATAAGACTTCCGTATCTAAATCAACGATACCCATAGGCTTAGAAAGGTCGAAATTATATACCCATCTGTTTGAAATGATCATAATCGTAGAATTGAACGTTACCGAGTTGTCATAATAATAGAAACATAATAAATCTACGGATACTTCGTAGGTTACACTTGGAAATCCTGTGTTAAACATTTGGATATCAAGTACCCACTTTATTCAATGAAATTTGACCTACAGGTGAACGTTTCCTTGTTACAATAATCATTGAAAAGTGATGAATCTGTAGATTCCAGGTAGGTAACACGTGGGAACGATTACCATGGATAAATCAACGATACCCATAGGCTTAGAAATGTCGAAATTATATACCCATCTGTTTTAAATGATCATAATCGTAGAGGTGAACGTTTCCTAGATATCATAATCATAGAAACGTGATAAATCTACGGATACTATGTAGGTTACACTTGGAAATCCTGTGTTAAACGGTTGGATATCAAGTACCCACTTTATTCAATGAAATTAGACCTACAGCTGAACGTTTCCTAGTTACAATAATCATCGATATGTGATAAATCTATGGATTCCAGGTAGGTAACACTTGGGAACGATTACCGTGGATAAATCAACGATACGCATAGGCTTAGAAAGATTAAAATTAAATACCCTTCTGTTTGAAATGATCATAAACTTACAGGTGAACGTTACCTAGATGTCATAATCATAGAAGCGTGATAAATCTACGGATACTATGTAGGTTACACTTGGAAATCCTGTGCTATACGCCTGTATATCAAGTACCCCCTTTATTCCATGAAATTAGACCTACAGGTGAACATTTCCTTGTTACAATAATCGTTGAAAAGTGAGAAATCTGTGGATTCCAGGTAGGTAACACGTGGGAACGATTATCATGGATAAATCAACGATACCCATAGGCTTAGAAAGATTGAAATGAAAAACCCTTCTGTTTGAAATGATCATAAACTTACAGGTGAACGTTCCCTAGATGTCATAATCATAGAAGCGTGATAAATCTACGGATACTATGTAGGTTACACTGGGAAATCCTGTGCTACACGCTTGTATATCAAGTACCCACTCTATTCAATGAAATTAGAACTACAGGTGAACGTTTCCTTGTTACAATAATCATTGAAAAGTGATAAATCTATGGATTCCAGGTAGGTGGGACGTGGATAAGACTGCCGTATCTAAATCAACGATACCCATAGGCTTAGAAAGATTAAAATTAAATACCCTTCTGTTTGAAATGATCATGAACTTACAGGTGAACGTTACCTAGATGTCATAATCATAGAAGCGTGATAAATCTACGGATACTATGTAGGTTACACTTGGAAATCCTGTGCTATACGCTTGTATATCAAGTACCCCCTTTATTCAATGAACTTAGACCGACCGGTGAACGTTTCCTTGTTACAATAATCATTGAAAAGTGATGAATCTGTGGATTCCAGGTAGGTAACACGTGGGAACGATTACCATGGATAAATCAACGATACCCATTGGGTTAGCAAGGTCGAAATTAAATACCCATCTGTATGAAATGATCATAATCGTAGAGGTGAACGTTTCAGAGTTGTCATAATCATAGAAACGTGATAAATCTACGGATACTATGTAGGTTACACTTGGAAATCCTGTGCTATACGCTTGTATATCAAGTACCCCCTTTATTCAATGAAATTAGACCTACAGGTGAACGTTTCCTTGTTACAATAATCGTTGAAAAGTGATAAATCTGTGGATTCCAGGTAAGTAACACGTGGGAACGATTATCATGGATAAATCAACGATACCCATAGGCTTAGAAAGATTGAAATGAAATACCCTTCTGTTTGAAATGATCATAAACTTACAGGTGAACGTTCCCTAGATGTCATAATCATAGAAGCGTGATAAATCTACGGATACTATGTAGGTTACACTTGGAAATCCTGTGCTATACGCTTGGATATAAGTATCCACTTTATTCAAAGGACTTAGAACTACAGGTGAACGTTTCCTATTTACAATAATCATTGAATCCTGATAAATCTATGGATTCCAGGTAGGTGGGACGTGGATAAGACTTCCGTATCTAAATCAACGATACCCATAGGCTTAGAAACGTCGAAATTATATACCCATCTGTTTGAAATGATCATAATCGTAGAAGTGAACGTTCCCTAGATGTCATAATCATAGAAACGTAATAAATCTACGGATACTATGTAGGTTACACTTGGAAATCCTGTGCTATACGCTTGTATATCAAGTACCCACTTTATTCAATGAAATTAGAACTACAGGTGAACGTTTCCTTGCTACAATAATCATTGAAAAGTGATAAATCTGTGGATTCCAGGTAGGTGACCCGTGGGAAAGATTACCATGGATAAATCAACGATACCCATAGGCTTAGAAAGGTCAAAATTATATACCCATCTGTTTGAAATGATCATGAACTTACAGGTGAACGTTTCCTAGATGTCATAATCGTAGAAACGTGATAAATCTACGGATACTATGTAGGTTACACTTGGAAATCCTGTGCTATACGCTTGGATATCAAGTACCCACTTTAATCAAAGGACTTAAAACTACAGGTGAACGTTTCCTAGTTACAATAATCATTGAAACCTGATAAATCTATGGATTCCAGGTAGGTGGGACGTGGATAAGACTTCTGTATCTAAATCAACGATACCCATAGGCTTAGAAAGGTCGAAATTATATACCCATCTGTTTGAAATGATCATAATCGTAGAGGTGAACGTTACCGAGTTGTCATAATCGTAGAAACGTGATAAATCTACGGATACTATGTAGGTTACACTTGGAAATCCTGTGTTAAACGCTTGGATATCAAATACCCACTTTATTCAATGAATTTAGACCTACAGGTGAACGTTACCTTGTTACAATAATCGTTGAAAAGTGATAAATCTGTAGATTCCAGGTAGGTAACACGTGGGAACGATTACCATGGATAAATCAACGATACCCATAGGCTTAGAAAGGTCGTAATTATATACCCATCTGTTTGAAATGATCATGAACTTACAGGTGAACGTTTCCTAGATGTCATAATCGTAGAAACGTGATAAATCTACGGATACTATGTAGGTTACACTTGGAAATCGTGTGCTATACGCTTGGATATAAGTATCCACTTTATTCAAAGGACTTAAAACTACAGGTGAACGTTTCCTATTTACAATAATCATTGAAACCCGATAAATCTATGGATTCCAGGTAGGTGGGACGTGGATAAGACTTCCGTATCTAAATCAACGATACCCATAGGCTTAGAAAGGTCGAAATTATATACCCATCTGTTTGAAATGATCATGAACGTACAGGTGAATGTTTCCGAGTTGTCATAATCATAGAAACGTGATAAATCTACGGATACGTAGTAGGTTACACTTGGCAATCCTCTGATATACGCTTGTATATCAAGTACCCACTTTATTCAATGAAATTAGACCTACAGGTGAACGTTTCCTTGTTACAATAATCATTGAAAAGTGATAAATCTGTGGATTCCAGGTAGGAAACACTTGAGAACGATTACCGTGGATAAATCAACGATACGCATAGGCTTAGAAAGATTAAAATTAAATTACCCTTCTGTTTGAAATGATCACAAACTTACAGGTGAACGTTTCCTAGATGTCATAATCATAGAAACGTGATAAATCTACGGATACTATGTAGGTTACACTTGGAAATCCTGTGCTATACGCTTGGATATCAAGTACCGACTTTATTCGAAGGACTTAAAACTACAGGCGAACGTTTCCTAGTTACAATAATCATTGAAACCTGATAAATCTATGGATTCCAGGTAGGTGGGACGTGGATAAGACTTCTGTATCTAAATCAAAGGTACCCATAGGCTTAGAAAGGTCGAAATTATATACCCATCTGTTTGAAATGATCATAATCGTAGAGGTGAACGTTACCGAGTTGTTATAATCATAGAAACGTGATAATTCTACGGATACTTCGTAGGTTACACTTGGAAATCCTGTGTTAAACGCTTGGATATCAAATACCCACTTTATTCAATGAACTTAGACCGACCGGTGAACGTTTCCTAGTCGCAATAAATATAAAATCATGCAAATTCTATGCATACTAGGTAGGAAATACGATGAAACGACTTCCATGGATCAAGCAACGACACCCATAGGCTTAGAAAGATTGAAATTATATACCTTTCTGTTGGAAATGATCATAAACTTACAGGTGGACGTTTCCTAGATGTCATAATCATAGAAGCGTGATAATTCTACGGATACTATGTAGGTTACACTTGGAAATCCTGTGCTATACGCTTGTATATCAAGTACCCCCTTTATTCAATGAAATTAGACCTATACAGTTGAACGTTTCCTTGTTACAATAATCGTTGAAAAGTGATAAATCTGTGGATTCCAGGTAGGTAACACGTGGGAACGATTACCATGGATAAATCAACGATACCCATAGGCTTAGAAAGGTCGAAATTATATACCCATCTGTTTTAAATGATCATAATCGTAGAGGTGAACGTTTCCTAGATATCATAATCATAGAAACGTGATAAATCTACGGATACTATGTAGGTTACACTTGGAAATCGTGTGCTATACGCTTGGATACCAAGTATCCACTTTATTCAAAGGACTTGAAACTACAGGTGAACGTTTTCTATTTACAATAATCATTAAAACCTGATAAATCTATGGATTCCAGGTAGGTGGGACGTGGATAAGACTTCCGTATCTAAATCAACGATACCCATAGGCTTAGAAAGGTCGAAATTATATACCCATCTGTTTGAAATGATCATAATCGTAGAATTGAACGTTACCGAGTTGTCATAATAATAGAAACATAATAAATCTACGGATACTTCGTAGGTTACACTTGGAAATCCTGTGTTAAACATTTGGATATCAAGTACCCACTTTATTCAATGAAATTTGACCTACAGGTGAACGTTTCCTTGTTACAATAATCATTGAAAAGTGATGAATCTGTAGATTCCAGGTAGGTAACACGTGGGAACGATTACCATGGATAAATCAACGATACCCATAGGCTTAGAAATGTCGAAATTATATACCCATCTGTTTTAAATGATCATAATCGTAGAGGTGAACGTTTCCTAGATATCATAATCATAGAAACGTGATAAATCTACGGATACTATGTAGGTTACACTTGGAAATCCTGTGTTAAACGGTTGGATATCAAGTACCCACTTTATTCAATGAAATTAGACCTACAGCTGAACGTTTCCTAGTTACAATAATCATCGATATGTGATAAATCTATGGATTCCAGGTAGGTAACACTTGGGAACGATTACCGTGGATAAATCAACGATACGCATAGGCTTAGAAAGATTAAAATTAAATACCCTTCTGTTTGAAATGATCATAAACTTACAGGTGAACGTTACCTAGATGTCATAATCATAGAAGCGTGATAAATCTACGGATACTATGTAGGTTACACTTGGAAATCCTGTGCTATACGCCTGTATATCAAGTACCCCCTTTATTCCATGAAATTAGACCTACAGGTGAACATTTCCTTGTTACAATAATCGTTGAAAAGTGAGAAATCTGTGGATTCCAGGTAGGTAACACGTGGGAACGATTATCATGGATAAATCAACGATACCCATAGGCTTAGAAAGATTGAAATGAAAAACCCTTCTGTTTGAAATGATCATAAACTTACAGGTGAACGTTCCCTAGATGTCATAATCATAGAAGCGTGATAAATCTACGGATACTATGTAGGTTACACTGGGAAATCCTGTGCTACACGCTTGTATATCAAGTACCCACTCTATTCAATGAAATTAGAACTACAGGTGAACGTTTCCTTGTTACAATAATCATTGAAAAGTGATAAATCTATGGATTCCAGGTAGGTGGGACGTGGATAAGACTGCCGTATCTAAATCAACGATACCCATAGGCTTAGAAAGATTAAAATTAAATACCCTTCTGTTTGAAATGATCATGAACTTACAGGTGAACGTTACCTAGATGTCATAATCATAGAAGCGTGATAAATCTACGGATACTATGTAGGTTACACTTGGAAATCCTGTGCTATACGCTTGTATATCAAGTACCCCCTTTATTCAATGAACTTAGACCGACCGGTGAACGTTTCCTAGTCGCAATAAATATAAAATCGTGCAAATTCTATGCATACTAGGTAGGAAATACGATGAAACGACTTCCATGGATCAAGCAACGACACCCATAGGCTTAGAAAGATTGAAATTATATACCTTTCTGTTGGAAATGATCATAAACTTACAGGTGGACGTTTCCTAGATGCCATAATCATAGAGACGTGATAAATCGACGGATACTATGTAGGTTACACTTGGAAATCCTGTGCTATACGCTTGGATATCAAGTACCGACTTTATTCAAAGGACTTAAAATTACAGGTGAACGTTTCCTAGTTACAATAATCATTGAAACCTGATAAATCTATGGATTCCAGGTAGGTAACACTTGGGAATGATTACCGTGGATAAATCAACGAAACGCATAGGCTTAGAAAGATTAAAATTAAATACCCTTCTGTTTGAACTGATCATAAACTTACAGGTGAATATTACCTAGATGTCATAATCATAGAAGCGTGATAATTCTACGGATACTATGTAGGTTACACTTGGAAATCCTGTGCTATACGCTTGTATATCAAGTACCCCCTTTATTCAATGAAATTAGACCTATACAGTTGAACGTTTCCTTGTTACAATAATCGTTGAAAAGTGATAAATCTGTAGATTCCAGGTAGGTAACACGTTGGAACGATTACCATGGATAAATCAACGATACCCATAGGCTTAGAAAGGTCGAAATTATATACCCATCTGTTTTAAATGATCATAATCGTAGAGGTGAACGTTTCCTAGATATCATAATCATAGAAACGTGATAAATCTACGGATACTATGTAGGTTACACTTGGAAATCGTGTGCTATACGCTTGGATACCAAGTATCCACTTTATTCAAAGGACTTGAAACTACAGGTGAACGTTTTCTATTTACAATAATCATTAAAACCTGATAAATCTATGGATTCCAGGTAGGTGGGACGTGGATAAGACTTCTGTATCTAAATCAAAGGTACCCATAGGCTTAGAAAGGTCGAAATTATATACCCATCTGTTTGAAATGATCATAATCGTAGAGGTGAACGTTACCGAGTTGTTATAATCATAGAAACGTGATAAATCTACGGATACTTCGTAGGTTACACTTGGAAATCCTGTGTTAAACGCTTGGATATCAAATACCCACTTTATTCAATGAACTTAGACCGACCGGTGAACGTTTCCTAGTCGCAATAAATATAAAATCGTGCAAATTCTATGCATACTAGGTAGGAAATACGATGAAACGACTTCCATGGATCAAGCAACGACACCCATAGGCTTAGAAAGATTGAAATTATATACCTTTCTGTTGGAAATGATCATAAACTTACAGGTGGACGTTTCCTAGATGTCATAATCATAGAAGCGTGATAATTCTACGGATACTATGTAGGTTACACTTGGAAATCCTGTGCTATACGCTTGTATATCAAGTACCCCCTTTATTCAATGAAATTAGACCTATACAGTTGAACGTTTCCTTGTTACAATAATCGTTGAAAAGTGATAAATCTGTGGATTCCAGGTAGGTAACACGTGGGAACGATTACCATGGATAAATCAACGATACCCATAGGCTTAGAAAGGTCGAAATTATATACCCATCTGTTTTAAATGATCATAATCGTAGAGGTAAACGTTTCCTAGATATCATAATCATAGAAACGTAATAAATCTACGGATACTATGTAGGTTACACTTGGAAATCGTGTGCTATACGCTTGGATACCAAGTATCGACTTTATTCAAAGGACTTGAAACTACAGGTGAACGTTTTCTATTTACAATAATCATTGAAAAGTGATGAATCTGTGGATTCCAGGTAGGTAACACGTGGGAACGATTACCATGGATAAATCAACGATACCCATAGGCTTAGAAATGTCGAAATTATATACCCATCTGTTTGAAATGATCAGGAAATTACAGGTGAACGTTTCCTAGATGTCATAATCGTAGAAACGTGATAAATCTACGGATGCTATGTAGGTTACACTTGGAAATCCTGTGCTATACGCTTGGATATCAAGTACCCACTTTATTTAATGAAATTAGACCTACAGGTGAACGATTCCTTGTTACAATAATCATTGAAAAGTGATAAATCTGTGGATTCCAGGTAGGTAACACGTGGGAACGATTACCATGGATAAATCAACGATACCCATAGGGTTAGCAAGGTCGAAATTAAATACCCATCTGTATGAAATGATCATAATCGTAGCGGTGAATGTTTCCGAGTTGTCATAATCATAGAAATGTGATAAATCTACGGATACTACGTAGGTTACAGTTGGAAATCCTGTGCTAAACGCTTGGAAACGACTTCCATAGCTAAATCAACGATACCCATAGGCTTAGAAAGATTGAAATGAAATACCCTTCTGTTTGAAATGATCATAATCGTAGAGGTGAACGTTTCCTAGATATCATAATCATAGAAACGTGATAAATCTACGGATACTATGTAGGTTACACTTGGAAATCCTGTACTATACGCTTGGATATCAAGTATCCACTTTATTCAAAGGACTTAAAACTACGGGTGAACGTTTCCTAGTTACAATAATCATTGAAACCTGATAAATCTATGGATTCCAGGTAGGTGGGACGTGGATAAGACTGCCGTATCTAAATCAACGATACCCATAGGCTTAGAAAGGTCTAAATTATATACCCATCTGTTTGAAATGATCATAATCGTAGAGGTGAACGTTACCGAGTTGTCATAATCATAGAAACGTAATAAATCTACGGATACTTCGTAGGTTACACTTGGAAATCCTGTGTTAAACGGTTGGATATCAAGTACCCACTTCATTCAATGGACTTAAAACTACAGCTGAACGTTTCCTAGTTACAATAATCATCGATATGTGATAAATCTATGGA
This sequence comes from Muscidifurax raptorellus, assembly GCA_020010945.3. Taxonomy (NCBI): domain Eukaryota; kingdom Metazoa; phylum Arthropoda; class Insecta; order Hymenoptera; family Pteromalidae; genus Muscidifurax; species Muscidifurax raptorellus. The sequence continues at coordinate 23,513,045 of CM052078.1, forward strand.
TTCCAGGTAGGTAACACGTGGGAACGATTATCATGGATAAATCAACGATACCCGTAGGCTTAGAAAGGTCTAAATTATATACCCATCTGTTTGAAATGATCATAATCGTAGAGGTGAACGTTTCCTAGATATCATAATCATAGAAACGTGATAAATCTACGGATACTATGTAGGTTACACTTGGAAATCCTGTGCTATACGCTTGCATATCAAGTACCCACTTTATTCAATGAAATTAGAACTACAGATGAACGTTTCCTTGTTACAATAATCATTGAAAAGTGATGAATCTATGGATTCCAGGTACGTAACACGTGGGAACGATTACCATGGATAAATCAACGATACCCATAGGCTTAGAAAGGTCGAAATTATATACCCATCTGTTTGAAATGATCATGAACTTACAGGTGAACGTTTCCTAGATGTCATAATCGTAGAAAAGTGATAAATCTACGGATACTGCGAAGGTTACACTTGGAAATCCTGTGTTAAACGGTTGGATATCAAGTACCCACTTCATTCAATGAAATTAGAACTACAGGTGAACGTTTCCTTGTTACAATAATCATTGAAAAGTGATGAATCTGTGGATTCCAGGTAGGTAACATGTGGGAACGATTACCATGGATAAATCAACGATACCCATTGGGTTAGCAAGGTCGAAATTAAATACCCATCTGTATGAAATGATCATAATCGTAGAGGTGAACGTTTCGGAGTTGTCATAATCATAGAAACGTGATAAATCTACGGATACTATGTAGGTTACACTTGGAAATCCTGTGTTAAACGGTTGGATATCAAGTACCCACTTTATTCAATGAAATTAGACCTACAGCTGAACGTTTCCTAGTTACAATAATCATCGATATGTGATAAATCTATGGATTCCAGGTAGGTAACACTTGGGAACGATTACCGTGGATAAATCAACGATACGCATAGGCTTAGAAAGATTAAAATTAAATACCCTTCTGTTTGAAATGATCATAAACTTACAGGTGAACGTTACCTAGATGTCATAATCATAGAAGCGTGATAAATCTACGGATACTATGTAGGTTACACTTGGAAATCCTGTGCTATACGCCTGTATATCAAGTACCCCCTTTATTCCATGAAATTAGACCTACAGGTGAACATTTCCTTGTTACAATAATCGTTGAAAAGTGAGAAATCTGTGGATTCCAGGTAGGTAACACGTGGGAACGATTATCATGGATAAATCAACGATACCCATAGGCTTAGAAAGATTGAAATGAAAAACCCTTCTGTTTGAAATGATCATAAACTTACAGGTGAACGTTCCCTAGATGTCATAATCATAGAAGCGTGATAAATCTACGGATACTATGTAGGTTACACTGGGAAATCCTGTGCTACACGCTTGTATATCAAGTACCCACTTTATTCAATGAAATTAGAACTACAGGTGAACGTTTCCTTGTTACAATAATCATTGAAAAGTGATAAATCTATGGATTCCAGGTAGGTGGGACGTGGATAAGACTGCCGTATCTAAATCAACGATACCCATAGACTTAGAAAGATTAAAATTAAATACCCTTCTGTTTGAAATGATCATGAACTTACAGGTGAACGTTACCTAGATGTCATAATCATAGAAGCGTGATAAATCTACGGATACTATGTAGGTTACACTTGGAAATCCTGTGCTATACGCTTGTATATCAAGTACCCCCTTTATTCAATGAAATTAGACCTACAGGTGAACGTTTCCTTGTTACAATAATCGTTGAAAAGTGATAAATCTGTGGATTCCAGGTAAGTAACACGTGGGAACGATTATCATGGATAAATCAACGATACCCATAGGCTTAGAAAAATTGAAATGAAATACCCTTCTGTTTGAAATGATCATAAACTTATAGGTGAACGTTCCCTAGATGTCATAATCATAGAAGCGTGATAAATCTACGGATACTATGTAGGTTACACTTGGAAATCCTGTGCTATACGCTTGGATATAAGTATCCACTTTATTCAAAGGACTTAGAACTACAGGTGAACGTTTCCTATTTACAATAATCATTGAATCCTGATAAATCTATGGATTCCAGGTAGGTGGGACGTGGATAAGACTTCCGTATCTAAATCAACGATACCCATAGGCTTAGAAAGGTCGAAATTATATACCCATCTGTTTGAAATAAATCGTAATCGTAGAGGTGAACGTTTCCTAGATGTCATAATCATAGAAACGTGATAAATCTACGGATACTATGTAGGTTACACTTGGGAATCCTGTGCTATACGCTTGTATATCAAGTATGCACTTTATTCAAAGGACTCAAAAATACAGGTAAACGTTTCCTAGTTTCAATAATCATTAAAACCTGATAAATCTGTGGATTCCAGGTAGGTAACACGTGGGAACGATTACCATGGATAAATCAACGATACCCATAGGCTTAGAAAGGTCGAAATTATATACCCATCTGTTTTAAATGATCATAATCGTAGAGGTGAACCTTTCCTGGATATCATAATCATAGAAACGTGATAAATCTACGGATACTATGTAGGTTACACTTGGAAATCCTGTGCTATACATTTGGATATCAAGTATCCACTTTATTCAAAGGACTTAAAACTACAGGTGAACGTTTCCTAGTTACAATAATCATTAAAACCTGATAAATCTATGGATTCCAGGTAGGTGGGACGTGGATAAGACTTCCGTATCTAAATCAACGATACCCATAGGCTTAGAAAGGTCGAAATTATATACCCATCTGTTTTAAATGATCATAATCGTAGAGGTGAACGTTTCCTGGATATCATAATCATAGAAACGTGATAAATCTACGGATACTATGTAGGTTACACTTGGAAATCCTGTGTTAAACGCTTAGATATCAAGTACGCACTTTATTCAATGAAATTAGACCTACAGGTGAACGTTTCCTACTTACAATAATCATTGAAAAGTGATAAATCTGTGGATTCCAGGTAGGTAACACGTGGGAACGATTACCATGGATAAATCAACGATACCCATAGGCTTAGAAAGGTCGAAATTATATACCCATCTGTTTTAAATGATCATATTCGTAGAGGTGAACGTTACCGAGTTGTCATAATCATAGAAACGTGATAAATCTACGGATACTTCGTAGGTTACACTTGGAAATCCTGTGTTAAACTGTTGGATATCAAATACGCACTTTATTCAATGAACTTCGACCTACAGGTGAACGTTTCCTAGTCGCAATAAATATAAAATCGTGCAAATTCTATGCATACCAGGTAAGAAATACATTGAAACGATTTCCATGGATTAAGCAACGACACCCATAGGCTTAGAAAGTTTGAAATTAAATATCCTTCTGTTTGAAATGATCATAAACGTACAGATGAACTTTTCCGAGTTGTCATAATCATAGAAACGTGATAAATCTACGGATACTATGTAGGTTATACTTGGAAATCCTGTGTTAAACGGTTGGATATCAAGTACCCACTTTATTCAATGGACTTAAAACTACAGCTGAGGGTTTCCTAGTTACAATAATCATTGATATGTGATAAATCTGTAGATTCCAGGTAGGTAACACGTGGGAACGATTACCATGGATAAATAAACGATACCCATAGGCTTAGAAAGATTAAAATTCAATACCCTTCTGTTTGAAATGATCATAAACTTACAGGTGAACGTTACCTAGATGTCATGTTCATAGAAGCGTGATAAATCTACGGACACTATGTAGGTTACACTTGGAAATCCTGTGCTATACGATTGTATATCAAGTACCCCCTTTATTCAATGAAATTAGACCTACAGGTGAACGTTTCCTTGTTACAATAATCGTTGAAAAGTGATAAATCTGTGGATTCCAGGTAGGTAACACGTGGGAACGATTACCATGGATAAATCGACGATACCCATAGGCTTAGAAAGGTCGAAATTATATACCCATCTGTTTTAAATGATCATAATCGTAGAGGTGAACATTTCCTAGATATCATAATCATAGAAACGTGATAAATCTACGGATACTATGTAGGTTACACTTGGAAATCGTGTGCAATACGCTTGGATATCAAGTATCCACTTTATTCAAAGGACTTAAAACTACAGGTGAACGTTTCCTAGTTACAATAATTATTAAAACCTGATAAATCTATGGATTCCGGGTAGGTGGGACGTGGAGAAGATTTCCGTATCTAAATCGACGATACCCATAGGCTTAGAAAGGTCGAAATTATATACCCATCTGTTTGAAATGATCATAAACGTACAGGTGAACGTTTCCGAGTTGTCATAATCATAGAAACGTGATAAATCTACGGATACTATGTAGGTTACACTTGGAAATCCTGTGTTAAACGGTTGCATATCAAGTACCCACTTTATTAAAAGGACTTGAAACTAAAGGTGAACGGTTCCTAGTTACAATAATCATTGAAACCTGATAAATCTATGGATTCCAGGTAGGTGGGACGTGGATAAGACTTCCGTATCTAAATCAACGATACCCATAGGCTTAGAAAGGTCGAAATTATATACCCATCTGTTGGAAATGATCATGAACGTACAGGTGAACGTTTCCGAGTTGTCATAATCATAGAAACGTGATAAATCTACGGATACTTAGTAGGTTACACTTGGAAATCCTCTGATATACGCTTGTATATCAAGTACCCACTTTATTCAATGAAATTAGACCTACAGGTGTACGTCTCCTTGTTACAATAATCATTGAAAAGTGATAAATCTGTGGATTCCAGGTAGGTAACACGTGGGAACGATTACCATGGATAAATCAACGATACCCATAGGCTTAGAAAGGTCGAAATTATATACCCATCTGTTTGAAATGATCATAATCGTAGAGGTGAACGTTACCGAGTTGTCATAATCATAGAAACGTAATAAATCTACGGATACTTCGTAGGTTACACTTGGAAATCCTGTGTTAAACGCTTGGATATCAAGTACGCACTTTATTCAATGAACTTCGACCTACAGGTGAACGTTTCCTAGTCGCAACAAATATAAAATCGTGCAAATTCTATGCATACCAGGTAGGAAATACGTTGAAACGATTTCCATGGATTAAGAAACGACACCCATAGGCTTCGAAAGTTTGAAATTAAATATCCTTCTGTTTAAAATGATCATAAACGTACAGGTGAACGTTACCGAGTTGTCATAATCATAGAAACGTAATAAATCTACGGATACTTCGTAGGTTACACTTGGAAATCCTGTGCTATACGCTTGGATATCAAGTACCGACTTTATTCAAAGGACTTAAAACTACAGGTGATCGTTACCTAGTTACAATAATCATTGAAACCTGATAAATCTATGGATTCCAGGTAGGTAACACTTGGGAACGATTACCGTGGATAAATCAACGATACGCATAGGCTTAAAAAGATTAAAATTAAATACCCTTCTGTTTTGAATGATCATAATCGTAGAGGTGAACGTTTCCTAGCTTTTTCCTAACTTTTTTATTTCAGATATTAGTTAAATAGTCCAAACTACATAAGTAGGAATTTTTTTGTTAAGATCGAAGGTGGGGAAATTAGCCAAAATGGCGGATATATGTTGATTGCGTATGTCATTTCGTGTTTAGTGATTTTTCATGGGGCTCGTAATGGGATTACGAAATTTTTTATTTCAGATATTAGTTAAATAGTCCAAACTACATAAGTAGGAATTTTTTTGTTAAGATCGAAGGTGGGGAAATCTGCCAAAATGGCGGATATATGTTGGTTGCGTATGTCATTTCGTGTTTAGGGATTTTTCATGGGGCTCGTAATGAGATTACGAACTTTTTTATTTCAGATATTAGTTAAATAGTCCAAACTATACTAGTATGAATTATTTTGTTAAGATCAAAGGTGGGGAAATCTGCCAAAATGGCGGATATATGTTGGTTGCGTATGTCATTTCGTGTTTAGTGATTTTTCATGGGGCTCGTAATGGGATTACGAACTTTTTTGTTTCAGATATTAGTTAAATAGTCTAAACTACACTAGTATGAATTTTTTTGTAAGGATCAAAGGTGGGGAAATCTGCCAAAATGGCGGATATATGTTGGTTGCGTATGTCATTTCGTGTTTAGTGATTTTTCATGGGGCTCGTAATGGGATTACAAACTTTTTTATTACAGATATTAGTTAAATAGACCAAACTACACTAGTATGAATTTTATAGTTAAGATCAAAGGTGGGGAAATCTGACAAAATGGAGGATATATGTTGGTTGCACATGTCATTTCGTGTTTAGGGATTTTTCATAGGTCTCGTAGTGGGATTACAAACTTTTTTATTACAGATATTAGTTAAATAGACCAAACTACACTAGTATGAATTTTTTAGTCAAGATCAAAGGTGGGGAAATCTGCCAAAATGGCGGATATATGTTGGTTGTGTATGTCATTTCGTGTTTAGGGATTTTTCATGGGGCTCGTAATGGAATTACGAACTTTTTTGTTCCAGATTTTGGTTAAATAATCAAAACTACACTAGTATGAATTTTTTTGTTAAGATCAAAGGTGGGGAAATCTGCCAAAATGGCGGATATATGTTGGTTGCGTATGTCATTTCGTGTTTAGTGATTTTTCATGGGGCTCGTAATGGGATTACGGACTTTTTTGTTTCAGATATTAGTTAAATATGCCAAACTACACCAGTATGAATTTTTTAGTCAAGATCAAAGGTGGGGAAATCTGCCAAAATGGCGGATATATGTTGGTTGCGTATGTCATTTCGTGTTTAGGGATTTTTCATGGGGCTCGTAATGGAATTACGAACTTTTTTGTTTCAGATTTTGGTTAAATAATCAAAACTACACTAGTATGAATTTTTTAGTCAAGATCAAAGGTGGGGAAATCTGCCAAAATGGCGGATATATGTTGGTTGCACATGTCATTTCGTGTTTAGGGATTTTTCATGGGGCTCGTAATAGGATTATGAACTTTTTTATGTCAGATATAAGTTAAATAGTCCAAACTACAGTAGTATGAATTTTTTTGTTAAGATCAAAGGTGGGGAAATCTGCCAAAATGGCGGATATATGTTGGCTGCGTATGTCATTTCGTGTTTAGGGATTTTTCATGGGGCTCGTAATGGAATTACGAAATTTTTTGTTTCAGATTTTGGTTAAATAATCAAAACTACACTAGTATGAATTTTTTTGTTAAGATCAAAGGTGGGGAAATCTGCCAAAATGGCGGATATATGTTGGTTGCGTATGTCATTTCGTGTTTAGGGATTTTTCATGGGGCTCGTAATGGAATTACGAACTTTTTTGTTTCAGATTTTGGTTAAATAATCAAAACTACACTAGTATGAATTTTTTTGTTAAGATCAATGGTGGGGAAATCTGCCAAAATGGCGGATATATGTTGGTTGCGTATGTCATTTCGTGTTTAGGGATTTTTCATGGGGCTCGTAGTGGGATCACGAACTTTTTTGTTTCAGATATTAGTTAAATAGTCCAAACTACACCAGTATGAATTTTTGAGTTAAGATCAAATGTGGGGAAATCTGCCAAAATGGCGGATATATGTTGGTTGCGTATGTCATTTCGTGTTTAGGGATTTTTCATGGGGCTCGTAATGGAATTACGAACTTTTTTGTTTCAGATTTTGGTTAAATAATCAAAACTACACTAGTATGAATTTTTTTGTTAAGATCAATGGTGGGGAAATCTGCCAAAATGGCGGATATATGTTGGTTGCGTATGTCATTTCGTGTTTAGGGATTTTTCATGGGGCTCGTAGTGGGATCACGAACTTTTTTGTTTCAGATATTAGTTAAATAGTCCAAACTACACCAGTATGAATTTTTGAGTTAAGATCAAAGGTGGGAAAATCTGCCAAAATGGCGGATATATGTTGGTTGCGTATGTCATTTCGTGTTTAGGGATTTTTCATGGGGCTCGTAATGGGATTACGAACTTTTTTATTTCAGATATTAGTTAAATAGTCCAAACTACACTAGTATGAATTTTTTTGTTAAGATCAATGGTATGGAAATCTGCCAAAATGGCGGATATATGTTGGTTGCGTATGTCATTTCGTGTTTAGTGATTTTTCATGGGGCTCGTAATGGGATTACGAACTTTTTTGTTTCAGATATTAGTTAAATAGTCCAAACTACACCAGTATGAATTTTTTTGTTAAGATCAAATGTGGGGAAATCTGCCAAAATGGCGGATATATGTTGGTTGCGTATGTCATTTCGTGTTTAGGGATTTTTCATGGGGCTCGTAATGGAATTACGAACTTTTTGGTGTCAGATTTTGGTTAAATAATCAAAACTACACTAGTATGAATTTTTTTGTTAAGATCAAAGGTGGGGAAATCTGCCAAAATGGCGGATACATGTTGGTTGTGTATGTCATTTCGTGTTTAGGGATTTTTCATGGGGCTCGTAATGGAATTACAAAATTTTGTTTCAGATTTTGGTTAAATAATCAAAACTACACTAGTATGAATTTTTTAGTCAAGATCAAAGGTGGGGAAATCTGCCAAAATGGCGGATATATGTTGGTTGCACATGTCATTTCGTGTTTAGGGATTTTTCATGGGGCTCGTAATAGGATTATGAACTTTTTTATGTCAGATATAAGTTAAATAGTCCAAACTACAGTAGTATGAATTTTTTTGTTTAGATCAAAGGTGGGGAAATCTGCCAAAATGGCGGATATATGTTGGTTGCGTATGTCATTTCGTGTTTAGGGATTTTTCATGGGGCTCGTAATGGAATTACAAAATTTTTTGTTTCAGATTTTGGTTAAATAATCAAAACTACACTAGTATGAATTTTTTTGTTAAGATCAAAGGTGGGGAAATCTGCCAAAATGGCGGATATATGTTGGTTGCGTATGTCATTTCGTGTTTAGGGATTTTTCATGGGGCTCGTAATGGAATTACGAACTTTTTTGTTTCAGATTTTGGTTAAATAATCAAAACTACATTAGTATGAATTTTTTTGTTAAGATCAATGGTGGGGAAATCTGCCAAAATGGCGGATATATGTTGGTTGCGTATGTCATTTCGTGTTTAGTGATTTTTCATGGGGCTCGTAATGGGATTACGAACTTTTTTGTTTCAGATATTAGTTAAATAGTCTAAACTACACTAGTATGAATTTTTTTGTAAGGATCAAAGGTGGGGAAATCTGCCAAAATGGCGGATATATGTTGGTTGCGTATGTCATTTCGTGTTTAGTGATTTTTCATGGGGCTCGTAATGGGATTACAAACTTTTTTATTACAGATATTAGTTAAATAGACCAAACTACACTAGTATGAATTTTATAGTTAAGATCAAAGGTGGGGAAATCTGACAAAATGGAGGATATATGTTGGTTGCACATGTCATTTCGTGTTTAGGGATTTTTCATAGGTCTCGTAGTGGGATTACAAACTTTTTTATTACAGATATTAGTTAAATAGACCAAACTACACTAGTATGAATTTTTTAGTCAAGATCAAAGGTGGGGAAATCTGCCAAAATGGCGGATATATGTTGGTTGCGTATGTCATTTCGTGTTTAGGGATTTTTCATGGGGCTCGTAATGGAATTACGAACTTTTTTGTTTCAGATTTTGGTTAAATAATCAAAACTACACTAGTATGAATTTTTTAGTCAAGATCAAAGGTGGGGAAATCTGCCAAAATGGCGGATATATGTTGGTTGCACATGTCATTTCGTGTTTAGGGATTTTTCATGGGGCTCGTAATAGGATTATGAACTTTTTTATGTCAGATATAAGTTAAATAGTCCAAACTACAGTAGTATGAATTTTTTTGTTAAGATCAAAGGTGGGGAAATCTGCCAAAATGGCGGATATATGTTGGCTGCGTATGTCATTTCGTGTTTAGGGATTTTTCATGGGGCTCGTAATGGAATTACGAAATTTTTTGTTTCAGATTTTGGTTAAATAATCAAAACTACACTAGTATGAATTTTTTTGTTAAGATCAAAGGTGGGGAAATCTGCCAAAATGGCGGATATATGTTGGTTGCGTATGTCATTTCGTGTTTAGGGATTTTTCATGGGGCTCGTAATGGAATTACGAACTTTTTTGTTTCAGATTTTGGTTAAATAATCAAAACTACACTAGTATGAATTTTTTTGTTAAGATCAATGGTGGGGAAATCTGCCAAAATGGCGGATATATGTTGGTTGCGTATGTCATTTCGTGTTTAGGGATTTTTCATGGGGCTCGTAGTGGGATCACGAACTTTTTTGTTTCAGATATTAGTTAAATAGTCCAAACTACACCAGTATGAATTTTTGAGTTAAGATCAAATGTGGGGAAATCTGCCAAAATGGCGGATATATGTTGGTTGCGTATGTCATTTCGTGTTTAGGGATTTTTCATGGGGCTCGTAATGGAATTACGAACTTTTTTGTTTCAGATTTTGGTTAAATAATCAAAACTACACTAGTATGAATTTTTTTGTTAAGATCAATGGTGGGGAAATCTGCCAAAATGGCGGATATATGTTGGTTGCGTATGTCATTTCGTGTTTAGGGATTTTTCATGGGGCTCGTAGTGGGATCACGAACTTTTTTGTTTCAGATATTAGTTAAATAGTCCAAACTACACCAGTATGAATTTTTGAGTTAAGATCAAAGGTGGGAAAATCTGCCAAAATGGCGGATATATGTTGGTTGCGTATGTCATTTCGTGTTTAGGGATTTTTCATGGGGCTCGTAATGGGATTACGAACTTTTTTATTTCAGATATTAGTTAAATAGTCCAAACTACACTAGTATGAATTTTTTTGTTAAGATCAATGGTATGGAAATCTGCCAAAATGGCGGATATATGTTGGTTGCGTATGTCATTTCGTGTTTAGTGATTTTTCATGGGGCTCGTAATGGGATTACGAACTTTTTTGTTTCAGATATTAGTTAAATAGTCCAAACTACACCAGTATGAATTTTTTTGTTAAGATCAAATGTGGGGAAATCTGCCAAAATGGCGGATATATGTTGGTTGCGTATGTCATTTCGTGTTTAGGGATTTTTCATGGGGCTCGTAATGGAATTACGAACTTTTTGGTGTCAGATTTTGGTTAAATAATCAAAACTACACTAGTATGAATTTTTTTGTTAAGATCAAAGGTGGGGAAATCTGCCAAAATGGCGGATACATGTTGGTTGTGTATGTCATTTCGTGTTTAGGGATTTTTCATGGGGCTCGTAATGGAATTACAAAATTTTGTTTCAGATTTTGGTTAAATAATCAAAACTACACTAGTATGAATTTTTTAGTCAAGATCAAAGGTGGGGAAATCTGCCAAAATGGCGGATATATGTTGGTTGCACATGTCATTTCGTGTTTAGGGATTTTTCATGGGGCTCGTAATAGGATTATGAACTTTTTTATGTCAGATATAAGTTAAATAGTCCAAACTACAGTAGTATGAATTTTTTTGTTTAGATCAAAGGTGGGGAAATCTGCCAAAATGGCGGATATATGTTGGTTGCGTATGTCATTTCGTGTTTAGGGATTTTTCATGGGGCTCGTAATGGAATTACAAAATTTTTTGTTTCAGATTTTGGTTAAATAATCAAAACTACACTAGTATGAATTTTTTTGTTAAGATCAAAGGTGGGGAAATCTGCCAAAATGGCGGATATATGTTGGTTGCGTATGTCATTTCGTGTTTAGGGATTTTTCATGGGGCTCGTAATGGAATTACGAACTTTTTTGTTTCAGATTTTGGTTAAATAATCAAAACTACATTAGTATGAATTTTTTTGTTAAGATCAATGGTGGGGAAATCTGCCAAAATGGCGGATATATGTTGGTTGCGTATGTCATTTCGTGTTTAGGGATTTTTCATGGGGCTCGTAGTGGGATCACGAACTTTTTTGTTTCAGATATTAGTTAAATAGTCCAAACTACACCAGTATGAATTTTTGAGTTAAGATCAAAGGTGGGAAAATCTGCCAAAATGGCGGATATATGTTGGTTGCGTATGTCATTTCGTGTTTAGGGATTTTTCATGGGGCTCGTAATGGGATTACGAACTTTTTTATTTCAGATATTAGTTAAATAGTCCAAACTACACTAGTATGAATTTTTTTGTTAAGATCAATGGTATGGAAATCTGCCAAAATGGCGGATATATGTTGGTTGCGTATGTCATTTCGTGTTTAGTGATTTTTCATGGGGCTCGTAATGGGATTACGAACTTTTTTGTTTCAGATATTAGTTAAATAGTCCAAACTACACCAGTATGAATTTTTGAGTTAAGATCAAAGGTGGGAAAATCTGCCAAAATGGCGGATATATGTTGGTTGCGTATGTCATTTCGTGTTTAGGGATTTTTCATGGGGCTCGTAATGGGATTACGAACTTTTTTATTTCAGATATTAGTTTAATAGTCCAAACTACACTAGTATGAATTTTTTTGTTAAGATCAATGGTATGGAAATCTGCCAAAATGGCGGATATATGTTGGTTGCGTATGTCATTTCGTGTTTAGGGATTTTTCATGGGGCTCGTAATGGAATTACGAACTTTTTGGTGACAGATTTTGGTTAAATAATCAAAACTACACTAGTATGAATTTTTTTGTTAAGATCAATGGTATGGAAATCTGCCAAAATGGCGGATATATGTTGGTTGCGTATGTCTTTTCGTGTTTACTGATTTTTCATGGGGCTCGTAATGGGATTACGAACTTTTTTGTTTCAGATATTAGTTAAATAGTCCAAACTACACCAGTATGAATTTTTTTGTTAAGATCAAATGTGGGGAAATCTGCCAAAATGGCGGATATATGTTGGTTGCGTATGTCATTTCGTGTTTAGGGATTTTTCATGGGGCTCGTAATGGAATTACGAACTTTTTGGTGACAGATTTTGGTTAAATAATCAAAACTACACTAGTATGAATTTTTTAGTCAAGATCAAAGGTGGGGAAATCTGCCAAAATGGCGGATATATGTTGGTTGCACATGTCATTTCGTGTTTAGGGATTTTTCATGGGGCTCGTAATAGGATTATGAACTTTTTTATGTCAGATATAAGTTAAATAGTCCAAACTACAGTAGTATGAATTTTTTTGTTAAGATCAAAGGTGGGGAAATCTGCCAAAATGGCGGATATATGTTGGTTGCGTATGTCATTTCGTGTTTAGGGATTTTTCATGGGGCTCGTAATGGAATTACGAAATTTTTTGTTTCAGATTTTGGTTAAATAATCAAAACTACACTAGTATGAATTTTTTTGTTAAGATCAAAGGTGGGGAAATCTGCCAAAATGGCGGATATATGTTGGTTGCGTATGTCATTTCGTGTTTAGGGATTTTTCATGGGGCTCGTAATGGAATTACGAACTTTTTTGTTTCAGATTATGGTTAAATAGTCCAAACTACACTAGTATGAATTTTTTAGTCAAGATCAAAGGTGGGGATATCTGCCAAAATGGCGGATATATGTTGGTTGCACATGTCATTTCGTGTTTAGGGATTTTTCATGGGGCTCGTAATAGGATTATGAACTTTTTTATGGGATCACGAACTTTTTTGTTTCAGATATAAGTTAAATAGTCCAAACTACATGAGTAGGAATTTTTTCGTTAAGATCAAAGGTGGGGAAATCTGCCAAAATGGCGGATATATGTTGGTTGCGTATGTCATTTCGTTTTTAGCGATTTTTCATGGGGCTCGTAATGAGATTACGAACTTTTTTGTTTCAGATTTTGGTTAAATAATCAAAACTACACTAGTATGAATTTTTCTGTTAAGATCAAAGGTGGGGAAATCTGCCAAAATGGCGGATATATGTTGGTTGCACATGTCGTTTCGTGTTTAGGGATTTTTCATGGGGCTCGTAATGGGATTATGAACTTTTTTGTTTCAGATATTAGTTAAATAGTCCAATCTACACCAGTATGAATTTTTGAGTTAAGATCAAAGGTGGGAAAATCTGCCAAAATGGCGGATATATGTTGGTTGCGTATGTCATTTCGTGTTTAGGGATTTTTCATGGGGCTCGTAATGGGATTACGAAATTTTTTATTTCAGATATTAGTTAAATAGTCCAAACTACACTAGTATGAATTTTTTTGTTAAGATCAATGGTGGGGAAATCTGCCAAAATGGCGGATATATGTTAGTTGCGTATGTCATTTCGTGTTTATTGATTTTTCATGGGGCTCGTAATGGGATTACGAAGTTTTTTATTTCAGATATTAGTTAAATAGTCCAAACTACATCAGTATGAATTTTTTTGTTAAGATCAAAGGTGGGGATATCTGCCAAAATGGCGGATATATGTTGGTTGCGTATGTCATTTCGTGTTTAGGGATTTTTCATGGGGCTCGTAATGGGATCACGAACTTTTTTGTTTCAGATATAAGTTAAATAGTCCAAACTACATGAGTAGGAATTTTTTTGTTAAGATCAAAGGTGGGGAAATCTGCCAAAATGGCGGATATATGTTGGTTGCGTATGTCATTTCGTGTTTAGGGATTTTTCATGGGGCTCGTAATGGGATCACGAACTTTTTTGTTTCAGATATAAGTTAAATAGTCCAAACTACATGAGTAGGAATTTTTTCGTTAAGATCAAAGGTGGGGAAATCTGCCAAAATGGCGGATATATGTTGGTTGCGTATGTCATTTCGTTTGTAGCGATTTTTCATGGGGCTCGTAATGGGATTATGAACTTTTTTATTTCAGATATTAGTTAAATAGTCCAAACTACACTAGTATGAATTTTTTTGTTAAGATCAATGGTGGGGAAATCTGCCAAAATGGCGGATATATGTTAGTTGCGTATGTCATTTCGTGTTTAGTGATTTTTCATGGGGCTCGTAATGGGATTACGAACTTTTTTGTTTCAGATGTCAGTTAAATAGTCCAAACTACATCAGTATGAATTTTTTTGTTAAGATCAAAGGTGGGGAAATCTGCCAAAATGGCGGATATATGTTGGTTGCGTATGTCATTTCGTGTTTAGGGATTTTTCATGGGGCTCGTAATGGGATCACGAACTTTTTTGTTTCAGATATAAGTTAAATAGTCCAAACTACATGAGTAGGAATTTTTTTGTTAAGATCAAAGGTGGGGAAATCTGCCAAAATGGCGGATATATGTTGGTTGCGTATGTCATTTCGTGTTTAGGGATTTTTCATGGGGCTCGTAATGGGATCACGAACTTTTTTGTTTCAGATATAAGTTAAATAGTCCAAACTACATGAGTAGGAATTTTTTTGTTAAGATCAAAGGTGGGGAAATCTGCCAAAATGGCGGATATATGTTGGTTGCGTATGTCATTTCGTGTTTAGGGATTTTTCATGGGGCTCGTAATGGGATCACGAACTTTTTTGTTTCAGATATAAGTTAAATAGTCCAAACTACATGAGTAGGAATTTTTTCGTTAAGATCAAAGGTGGGGAAATCTGCCAAAATGGCGGATATATGTTGGTTGCGTATGTCATTTCGTTTTTAGCGATTTTTCATGGGGCTCGTAATGGGATTATGAACTTTTTTATTTCAGATATTAGTTAAATAGTCCAAACTACACTAGTATGAATTTTTTTGTTAAGATCAATGGTGGGGAAATCTGCCAAAATGGCGGATATATGTTAGTTGCGTATGTCATTTCGTGTTTAGTGATTTTTCATGGGGCTCGTAATGGGATTACGAACTTTTTTGTTTCAGATGTCAGTTAAATAGTCCAAACTACATCAGTATGAATTTTTTTGTTAAGATCAAAGGTGGGGAAATCTGCCAAAATGGCGGATATATGTTGGTTGCGTATGTCATTTCGTGTTTAGGGATTTTTCATGGGGCTCGTAATGGGATCACGAACTTTTTTGTTTCAGATATAAGTTAAATAGTCCAAACTACATGAGTAGGAATTTTTTCGTTAAGATCAAAGGTGGGGAAATCTGCCAAAATGGCGGATATATGTTGGTTGCGTATGTCATTTCGTTTTTAGCGATTTGTCATGGGGCTCGTAATGAGATTACGAACTTTTTTATTTCAGATATTAGTTAAATAGTCCAAACTACACTAGTATGAATTATTTTGTTAAGATCAAAGGTGGGGAAATCTGCCAAAATGGCGGATATTGTTGGTTGCGTATGTCATTTCGTGTTTAGTGATTTTTCATGGGGCTCGTAATGGGATTACGAACTTTTTTGTTTCAGATATCAGTTAAATAGTCCAAACTACATCAGTATGAATTTTTGTGTTAAGATCAAAGGTGGGGAAATCTGCCAAAATGGCGGATATATGTTGGTTGCGTATGTCATTTCGTGTTTAGTGATTTTTCATGGGGCTCGTAATGGGATTACGAACTTTTGTGTTTCAGATATTAGTTCAATAGTCCAAACTACACTAGTATGAATTTTTTTGTTAAGATCAAGGGTGGGGAAATCTGCCAAAATGGCGGATATATGTTGGTTGCGTATGTCATTTCGTGTTTAGTGATTTTTCATGGGGCTCGTAATGGGATTACGAACTTTTTTGTTTCAGATATTAGTTAAAAATGCCAAACTACACTAGTATGAATTTTTTAGTTAAGATCAAAGGTGGGGAAATCTGCCGAAATGGCGGATATATGTTGGTTGCGTATGTCATTTCGTGTTTAGGGATTTTTCATGGGGCTCGTAATGGGATCACGAACTTTTTTGTTTCAGATATAAGTTAAATAGTCCAAACTACATGAGTAGGAATTTTTTCGTTAAGATCAAAGGTGGGGAAATCTGCCAAAATGGCGGATATATGTTGGTTGCGTATGTCATTTCGTTTTTAGCGATTTTTCATGGGGCTCGTAATGGGATTATGAACTTTTTTATTTCAGATATTAGTTAAATAATCCAAACTACACTAGTATGAATTTTTTTGTTGAGATCAATGGTGGGGAAATCTGCCAAAATGGCGGATATATGTTAGTTGCGTATGTCATTTCGTGTTTAGTGATTTTTCATGGGGCTCGTAATGGGATTACGAACTTTTTTGTTTCAGATGTCAGTTAAATAGTCCAAACTACATCAGTATGAATTTTTTTGTTAAGATCAAAGGTGGGGAAATCTGCCAAAATGGCGGATATATGTTGGTTGCGTATGTCATTTCGTGTTTAGGGATTTTTCATGGGGCTCGTAATGGGATTACGAACTTTTGTGTTTCAGATATTAGTTCAATAGTCCAAACTACACTAGTATGAATTTTTTTGTTAAGATCAAGGGTGGGGAAATCTGCCAAAATGGCGGATATATGTTGGTTGCGTATGTCATTTCGTGTTTAGTGATTTTTCATGGGGCTCGTAATGGGATTACGAACTTTTTTGTTTCAGATATTAGTTAAAAATGCCAAACTACACTAGTATGAATTTTTTAGTTAAGATCAAAGGTGGGGAAATCTGCCGAAATGGCGGATATATGTTGGTTGCACATTTCATTTCGTGTTTAGGGATTTTTCATGGGTCTCGTAATGGGATTACAAACTTTTTTGTTCCAGATTTTGGTTAAATAATCAAAACTACACTAGTATGAATTTTTTAGTCAAGATCAAAGGTGGGGAAATCTGCCAAAATGGCGGATATATGTTGGTTGCACATGTCATTTCGTGTTTAGGGATTGTTCATGGGCCTCGTAATGGGATTACGAACTTTTTTGTTTCAGATATTAGTTAAATAGTCCAAACTACACTAGTATGAATTTTTTTGTTAAGATCAAATGTGGGGAAATCTGCCAAAATGGCGGATATATGTTGGTTGCGTATGTCATTTCGTGTTTAGTGATTTTTCATGGGGCTCGTAATGGGATTACGAAATTTTTTATTTCAGATATTAGTTAAATAGTCCAAACTACACTAGTATGAATTTTTTTGTTAAGATCAAAGGTGGGGAAATCTGCCAAAATGGCGGATATATGTTGGTTGCGTATGTCATTTCGTGTTTAGTGATTTTTCATGGGGCTCGTAATGGGATTACGAACTTTTTTGTTTCAGATATTAGTTAAATAGTACAAACTACACTAGTATGAATTTTTTTGTTAAGATCAAATGTGGGGAAATCTGCCAAAATGGCGGATATATGTTGGTTGCGTATGTCATTTCGTGTTTAGTGATTTTTCATGGGGCTCGTAATGGGATTACGAACTTTTTTATTTCAGATGTTAGTTAAATAGACCAAACTACACTAGTGTGAATTTTTTTGTTAAGATCAAAGGTGGGGAAATCTACCAAAATTGCGGATATATGTTGGTTGCGTATGTCATTTCGTGTTTAGGGATTTTTCATGGGGCTCGTAATGGAATTACGAACTTTTTTGTGTCAGATTTTGGTTAAATAATCAAAACTACACTAGTATGAATTTTTTTGTTAAGATCAAAGGTGGGGAAATCTGCCAAAATGGCGGATACATGTTGGTTGCGTATGTCATTTCGTGTTTAGGGATTTTTCATGGGGCTCGTAATGGAATTACAAACTTTTTTGTTTCAGATTTTGGTTAAATAATCAAAACTACACTAGTATGAATTATTTTGTTAAGATCAAGGGTGGGGAAATCTGCCAAAATGGCGGATATATGTTGGTTGCGTATGTCATTTCGTGTTTAGTGATTTTTCATGGGGCTCGTAATGGGATTACGAACTTTTTTGTTTCAGATATTAGTTAAAAATGCCAAACTACACTAGTATGAATTTTTTAGTTAAGATCAAAGGTGGGGAAATCTGCCGAAATGGCGGATATATGTTGGTTGCACATTTCATTTCGTGTTTAGGGATTTTTCATGGGTCTCGTAATGGGATTACAAACTTTTTTGTTCCAGATTTTGGTTAAATTATCAAAACTACACTAGTATGAATTTTTTAGTCAAGATCAAAGGTGGGGAAATCTGCCAAAATGGCGGATATATGTTGGTTGCACATGTCATTTCGTGTTTAGGGATTGTTCATGGGCCTCGTAATGGGATTACGAACTTTTTTGTTTCAGATATTAGTTAAATAGTCCAAACTACACTAGTATGAATTTTTTTGTTAAGATCAAATGTGGGGAAATCTGCCAAAATGGCGGATATATGTTGGTTGCGTATGTCATTTCATGTTTGGTGATTTTTCATGGGGCTCGTAATGGGATTACGAAATTTTTTATTTCAGATATTAGTTAAATAGTCCAAACTACACTAGTATGAATTTTTTTGTTAAGATCAAAGGTGGGGAAATCTGCCAAAATGGCGGATATATGTTGGTTGCGTATGTCATTTCGTATTTAGTGATTTTTCATGGGGCTCGTAATGGGATTACGAACTTTTTTGTTTCAGATATTAGTTAAATAGTACAAACTACACTAGTATGAATTTTTTTGTTAAGATCAAATGTGGGGAAATCTGCCAAAATGGCGGATATATGTTGGTTGCGTATGTCATTTCGTGTTTAGTGATTTTTCATGGGGCTCGTAATGGGATTACGAACTTTTTTATTTCAGATGTTAGTTAAATAGACCAAACTACACTAGTGTGAATTTTTTTGTTAAGATCAAAGGTGGGGAAATCTACCAAAATTGCGGATATATGTTGGTTGCGTATGTCATTTCGTGTTTAGGGATTTTTCATGGGGCTCGTAATGGAATTACGAACTTTTTTGTGTCAGATTTTGGTTAAATAATCAAAACTACACTAGTATGAATTTTTTTGTTAAGATCAAAGGTGGGGAAATCTGCCAAAATGGCGGATACATGTTGGTTGTGTATGTCATTTCGTGTTTAGGGATTTTTCATGGGGCTCGTAATGGAATTACAAACTTTTTTGTTTCAGATTTTGGTTAAATAATCAAAACTACACTAGTATGAATTTTTTTGTTAAGATCAAAGGTGGGGAAATCTGCCAAAATGGCGGGTATATGTTGGTTGCGTATGTCATTTCGTGTTTAGGGATTTTTCATGGGGCTCGTAATGGGATCACGAACTTTTTTGTTTCAGATATTAGTTAAATAGTCCAAACTACACTAGTATGAATTTTTTAGTCAAGATCAAAGGTGGGGAAATCTGCCAAAATGGCGGATATATGTTGGTTGCACATGTCATTTCGTGTTTAGGGATTTTTCATGGGGCTCGTAATAGGATTATGAACTTTTTTATGTCAGATATTAGTTAAATAGTCCACACTACACTAGTATGAATTTTTTTGTTAAGATCAAAGGTGGGGAAATCTACCAAAATTGCGGATATATGTTGGTTGCGTATGTCATTTCGTGTTTAGTGATTTTTCATGGGGCTCGTAATGGGATTACGAAATTATTTATTTCAGATATTAGTAAAATAGTCCAAACTACATAAGTAGGAATTTTTTTGTTAAGATCGAAGGTGGGGAAATCTGCCAAAATGGCGGATATATGTTGGTTGCGTATGTCATTTCGTGTTTAGGGGCTCGTAATGGGATTACGAACTTTTTTATTTCAGATATTAGTTAAATAGTCCAAACTACACTAGTATCAATTTTTGTGCTAAGATCAAAGGTGGGGAAATCTGCCAAAATGGCGGATATATGTTGGTTGCACATGTCATTTCGTGTTTAGGGATTTTTCATGGGGCTCGTAATGGGATTACGAACTTTTTTGTTACAGATTTTGGTTAAATAATCAAAACTACACTAGTATGAATTTTTCTGTTAAGATCAAAGGTGGGGAAATCTGCCAAAATGGCGGATATATGTTGGTTGCACATGTCATTTCGTGTTTAGGGATTTTTCATGGGTCTCGTAATGGGATTACAAACTTATTTATTTCAGATATTAGTTAAATAGACCAAACTACACTAGTATGAATTTTTTAGTTAAGATCAAAGGTGGGGAAATCTGCCAAAATGGCGGATATATGTTGATTGCACATGTCATTTCGTGTTTAGGGATTGTTCATGGGTCTCGTAATGGGATTACAAACTTTTTTATTACAGATATTAGTTAAATTGACCAAACTACACTAGTATGAATTTTTTAGTTAAGATCAAAGGTGGGGAAATCTGCCAAAATGGCGGATATATGTTGGTTGCGTATGTCATTTCGTGTTTAGTGATTTTTCATGGGGCTCGTAATGGAATTACGAACTTTTTTGTTTCAGATTTTGGTTAAATAATCAAAACTACACTAGTATGAATTTTTCTGTTATGATCAAAGGTGGGGAAATCTGCTAAAATGGCGGATATATGTTGGTTGCACATTTCATTTCGTGTTTAGGGATTTTTCATGGGTCTCGTAATGGGATTACAAACCTTTTTTTTTCAGATATTAGTTAAATAGACCAATCTACACTAGTATGAATTTTATAGTTAAGATCAAAGGTGGGGAAATCTGACCAAATGGCGGATATATGTTGGTTGCACATGTCATTTCGTGTTTAGGGATTTTTCATGGGTCTCGTAATGGGATTACAAACTTTTTTGTTCCAGATTTTGGTTAAATAATCAAAACTACACTAGTATGAATTTTTTAGTCAAGATCAAAGGTGGGGAAATCTGCCAAAATGGCGGATTAATGTTGGTTGCACATGTCATTTCGTGTTTAGGGATTGTTCATGGGCCTCGTAATGGGATTACGAACTTTTTTGTTTCAGATATTAGTTAAATAGTCCAAACTACACTAGTATGAATTTTTTTGTTAAGATCAAAGGTGGGGAAATCTACCAAAATTGCGGATATATGTTGGTTGCGTATGTCATTTCGTGTTTAGGGATTTTTCATGGGGCTCGTAATGGAATTACGAACTTTTTTGTGTCAGATTTTGGTTAAATAATCAAAACTACACTAGTATGAATTTTTTTGTTAAGATCAAAGGTGGGGAAATCTGCCAAAATGGCGGATACATGTTGGTTGCGTATGTCATTTCGTGTTTAGTGATTTTTCATGGGGCTCGTAATGGGATTACGAAATTTTTTGTTTCAGATATTAGTTAAATAGTACAAACTACACTTGTATGAATTTTTTTGTTAAGATCAAATGTGGGGAAATCTGCCAAAATGGCGGATATATGTTGGTTGCGTATGTCATTTCGTGTTTAGTGATTTTTCATGGGGCTCGTAATGGGATTACGAACTTTTTTATTCCAGATGTTAGTTAAATAGACCAAACTACACTAGTGTGAATTTTTTTGTTAAGATCAAAGGTGGGGAAATCTGCCAAAATGGCGGGTATATGTTGGTTGCGTATGTCATTTCGTGTTTAGGGATTTTTCATGGGGCTCGTAATGGGATCACGAACTTTTTTGTTTCAGATATTAGTTAAATAGTCCAAACTACACTAGTATGAATTTTTTAGTCAAGATCAAAGGTGGGGAAATCTGCCAAAATGGCGGATATATGTTGGTTGCACATGTCATTTCGTGTTTAGGGATTTTTCATGGGGCTCGTAATAGGATTATGAACTTTTTTATGTCAGATATTAGTTAAATAGTCCACACTACACTAGTATGAATTTTTTTGTTAAGATCAAAGGTGGGGAAATCTACCAAAATTGCGGATATATGTTGGTTGCGTATGTCATTTCGTGTTTAGTGATTTTTCATGGGGCTCGTAATGGGATTACGAAATTATTTATTTCAGATATTAGTTAAATAGTCCAAACTACATAAGTAGGAATTTTTTTGTTAAGATCGAAGGTGGGGAAATCTGCCAAAATGGCGGATATATGTTGGTTGCGTATGTCATTTCGTGTTTAGGGGCTCGTAATGGGATTACGAACTTTTTTATTTCAGATATTAGTTAAATAGTCCAAACTGCACTAGTATCAATTTTTGTGCTAAGATCAAAGGTGGGGAAATCTGCCAAAATGGCGGATATATGCTGGTTGCGTATGTCATTTCGTGTTTAGGGATTTTTCATGGGTCTCGTAATGGGATTACAAACTTTTTTATTACAGATATTAGTTAAATAGACCAAACTACACTAGTATGAATTTTTTAGTCAAGATCAAAGGTGGGGAAATCTGCCAAAATGGCGGATATATGTTGGTTGCACATGTCATTTCGTGTTTAGGGATTTTTCATGGGGCTCGTAATAGGATTATGAACTTTTTTATGTCAGATATAAGTTAAATAGTCTAAACTACAGTAGTATGAATTTTTTTGTTAAGATCAAAGGTGGGGAAATCTGCCAAAATGGCGGATATATGTTGGTTGCGTATGTCATTTCGTGTTTAGGGATTTTTCATGGGTCTCGTAATGGGATTACAAACTTTTTTATTACAGATATTAGTTAAATAGACCAAACTACACAAGTATGAATTTTTTATTCAAGATCAAAGGTGGGGAAATCTGCCAAAATGGCGGATATATGTTGGTTGCGTATGTCATTTCGTGTTTAGGGATTTTTCATGGGTCTCGTAATGGGATTACAAACTTTTTTATTACAGATATTAGTTAAATAGACCAAACTACACTAGTATGAATTTTTTAGTCAAGATCAAAGGTGGGGAAATCTGCCAAAATGGCGGATATATGTTGGTTGCACATGTCATTTCGTGTTTAGGGATTTTTCATGGGGCTCGTAGTGGGATCACGAACTTTTTTGTTTCAGATATTAGTTAAATAGTCCAAACTACACCAGTATGAATTTTTGAGTTAAGATCAAAGGTGGGAAAATCTGCCAAAATGGCGGATATATGTTGGTTGCGTATGTCATTTCGTGTTTAGGGATTTTTCATGGGGCTCGTAATGGGTTTACGAACTTTTTTATTTCAGATATTAGTTAAATAGTCCAAACTACACTAGTATGAATTTTTTTGTTAAGATCAATGGTGGGGAAATCTGCCAAAATGGCGGATATATGTTAGTTGCGTATGTCATTTCGTGTTTAGTGATTTTTCATGGGGCTCGTAATGGGATTACGAACTTTTTTATTTCAGATATTAGTTAAATAGTCCAAACTACACTAGTATGAATTATTTTCTTAAGATCAAAGGTGGGGAAATCTGCCAAAATGGCGGATATATGTTGGTTGCGTATGTCATTTCGTGTTTAGTGATTTTTCATGGGGCTCGTAATGGGATTACGAACTTTTTCGTTTCAGATATTAGTTAAATAGTCCAAACTACACTAGTATGAATTTTTTTGTAAGGATCAAAGGTGGGGAAATCTGCCAAAATGGCGGATATATGTTGGTTGCGAATGTCATTTCGTGTTTAGGGATTTTTCATGGGTCTCGTAATGGGATTACAAACTCTTTTTATTACAGATATTAGTTAAAGAGACCAAACTACACTAGTGTGAATTTTTTTGTAAGGATCAAAGGTGGGGAAATCTGCCAAAATGGCGGATATATGTTGGTTGCACATGTCATTTCGTGTTTAGGGATTTTTCATGGGTCTCGTAATGGGATTACAAACTTTTTTATTTCAGATATTAGTTAAATAGTTCAAACTACACTAGTATGAATTTTTTTGTTAAGATCAAAGGTGGGGAAATCTGCCAAAATGGCGGATATATGTTGGTTGCGTATGTCATTTCGTGTTTAGTGATTTTTCATGGGGCTCGTAATGGGATTACGAACTTTTTTGTTTCAGATATTAGTTAAATAGTACAAACTACACTAGTATGAATTTTTTTGTTAAGATCAAATGTGGGGAAATCTGCCAAAATGGCGGATATATGTTGGTTGCGTATGTCATTTCGTGTTTAGTGATTTTTCATGGGGCTCGTAATGGGATTACGAACTTTTTTATTTCAGATGTTAGTTAAATAGACCAAACTACACTAGTGTGAATTTTTTTGTTAAGATCAAAGGTGGGGAAATCTACCAAAATTGCGGATATATGTTGGTTGCGTATGTCATTTCGTGTTTAGGGATTTTTCATGGGGCTCGTAATGGAATTACGAACTTTTTTGTGTCAGATTTTGGTTAAATAATCAAAACTACACTAGTATGAATTTTTTTGTTAAGATCAAAGGTGGGGAAATCTGCCAAAATGGCGGATACATGTTGGTTGTGTATGTCATTTCGTGTTTAGGGATTTTTCATGGGGCTCGTAATGGAATTACAAACTTTTTTGTTTCAGATTTTGGTTAAATAATCAAAACTACACTAGTATGAATTTTTTTGTTAAGATCAAAGGTGGGGAAATCTGCCAAAATGGCGGGTATATGTTGGTTGCGTATGTCATTTCGTGTTTAGGGATTTTTCATGGGGCTCGTAATGGGATCACGAACTTTTTTGTTTCAGATATTAGTTAAATAGTCCAAACTACACTAGTATGAATTTTTTAGTCAAGATCAAAGGTGGGGAAATCTGCCAAAATGGCGGATATATGTTGGTTGCACATGTCATTTCGTGTTTAGGGATTTTTCATGGGGCTCGTAATAGGATTATGAACTTTTTTATGTCAGATATTAGTTAAATAGTCCACACTACACTAGTATGAATTTTTTTGTTAAGATCAAAGGTGGGGAAATCTACCAAAATTGCGGATATATGTTGGTTGCGTATGTCATTTCGTGTTTAGTGATTTTTCATGGGGCTCGTAATGGGATTACGAAATTATTTATTTCAGATATTAGTAAAATAGTCCAAACTACATAAGTAGGAATTTTTTTGTTAAGATCGAAGGTGGGGAAATCTGCCAAAATGGCGGATATATGTTGGTTGCGTATGTCATTTCGTGTTTAGGGGCTCGTAATGGGATTACGAACTTTTTTATTTCAGATATTAGTTAAATAGTCCAAACTACACTAGTATCAATTTTTGTGCTAAGATCAAAGGTGGGGAAATCTGCCAAAATGGCGGATATATGTTGGTTGCACATGTCATTTCGTGTTTAGGGATTTTTCATGGGGCTCGTAATGGGATTACGAACTTTTTTGTTACAGATTTTGGTTAAATAATCAAAACTACACTAGTATGAATTTTTCTGTTAAGATCAAAGGTGGGGAAATCTGCCAAAATGGCGGATATATGTTGGTTGCACATGTCATTTCGTGTTTAGGGATTTTTCATGGGTCTCGTAATGGGATTACAAACTTATTTATTTCAGATATTAGTTAAATAGACCAAACTACACTAGTATGAATTTTTTAGTTAAGATCAAAGGTGGGGAAATCTGCCAAAATGGCGGATATATGTTGATTGCACATGTCATTTCGTGTTTAGGGATTGTTCATGGGTCTCGTAATGGGATTACAAACTTTTTTATTACAGATATTAGTTAAATTGACCAAACTACACTAGTATGAATTTTTTAGTTAAGATCAAAGGTGGGGAAATCTGCCAAAATGGCGGATATATGTTGGTTGCGTATGTCATTTCGTGTTTAGGGATTTTTCATGGGGCTCGTAATGGAATTACGAACTTTTTTGTTTCAGATTTTGGTTAAATAATCAAAACTACACTAGTATGAATTTTTCTGTTATGATCAAAGGTGGGGAAATCTGCTAAAATGGCGGATATATGTTGGTTGCACATTTCATTTCGTGTTTAGGGATTTTTCATGGGTCTCGTAATGGGATTACAAACCTTTTTTTTCAGATATTAGTTAAATAGACCAATCTACACTAGTATGAATTTTATAGTTAAGATCAAAGGTGGGGAAATCTGACCAAATGGCGGATATATGTTGGTTGCACATGTCATTTCGTGTTTAGGGATTTTTCATGGGTCTCGTAATGGGATTACAAACTTTTTTGTTCCAGATTTTGGTTAAATAATCAAAACTACACTAGTATGAATTTTTTAGTCAAGATCAAAGGTGGGGAAATCTGCCAAAATGGCGGATTAATGTTGGTTGCACATGTCATTTCGTGTTTAGGGATTGTTCATGGGCCTCGTAATGGGATTACGAACTTTTTTGTTTCAGATATTAGTTAAATAGTCCAAACTACACTAGTATGAATTTTTTTGTTAAGATCAAATGTGGGGAAATCTGCCAAAATGGCGGATATATGTTGGTTGCGTATGTCATTTCGTGTTTAGTGATTTTTCATGGGGCTCGTAATGGGATTACGAACTTTTTTATTTCAGATATTAGTTAAATAGTCCAAACTACACTAGTATGAATTTTTTTGTTAAGATCAAAGGTGGGGAAATCTGCCAAAATGGCGGATATATGTTGGTTGCGTATGTCATTTCGTGTTTAGTGATTTTTCATGGGGCTCGTAATGGGATTACGAACTTTTTTGTGTCAGATTTTGGTTAAATAATCAAAACTACACTAGTATGAATTTTTTTGTTAAGATCAAAGGTGGGGAAATCTGCCAAAATGGCGGATACATGTTGGTTGCACATGTCATTTCGTGTTTAGGGATTTTTCATGGGGCTCGTAATGGGATTACGAACTTTTTTGTTTCAGATATTAGTTAAATAGACCAAACTACACTAGTATGAATTTTATAGTTAAGATCAAAGGTGGGGAAATCTGACAAAATGGCGGATATATGTTGGTTGCACATGTCATTTCGTGTTTAGTGATTTTTCATGGGGTTCGTAATGGGATTACGAACTTTTTTATTTCAGATGTTAGTTAAATAGACCAAACTACACTAGTGTGAATTTTTTTGTTAAGATCAAAGGTGGGGAAATCTGCCAAAATGGCGGGTATATGTTGGTTGCGTATGTCATTTCGTGTTTAGGGATTTTTCATGGGGCTCGTAATGGGATCACGAACTTTTTTGTTTCAGATATTAGTTAAATAGTCCAAACTACACTAGTATGAATTTTTTAGTCAAGATCAAAGGTGGGGAAATCTGCCAAAATGGCGGATATATGTTGGTTGCACATGTCATTTCGTGTTTAGGGATTTTTCATGGGGCTCGTAATAGGATTATGAACTTTTTTATGTCAGATATTAGTTAAATAGTCCACACTACACTAGTATGAATTTTTTTGTTAAGATCAAAGGTGGGGAAATCTACCAAAATTGCGGATATATGTTGGTTGCGTATGTCATTTCGTGTTTAGTGATTTTTCATGGGGCTCGTAATGGGATTACGAAATTATTTATTTCAGATATTAATTAAATAGTCCAAACTACATAAGTAGGAATTTTTTTGTTAAGATCGAAGGTGGGGAAATCTGCCAAAATGGCGGATATATGTTGGTTGCACATGTCATTTCGTGTTTAGGGATTTTTCATGGGGCTCGTAATAGGATTATGAACTTTTTTATGTCAGATATTAGTTAAATAGTCCACACTACACTAGTATGAATTTTTTTGTTAAGATCAAAGGTGGGGAAATCTACCAAAATTGCGGATATATGTTGGTTGCGTATGTCATTTCGTGTTTAGTGATTTTTCATGGGGCTCGTAATGGGATTACGAAATTATTTATTTCAGATATTAATTAAATAGTCCAAACTACATAAGTAGGAATTTTTTTGTTAAGATCGAAGGTGGGGAAATCTGCCAAAATGGCGGATATATGTTGGTTGCGTATGTCATTTCGTGTTTAGGGGCTCGTAATGGGATTACGAACTTTTTTATTTCAGATATTAGTTAAATAGTCCAAACTGCACTAGTATCAATTTTTGTGCTAAGATCAAAGGTGGGGAAATCTGCCAAAATGTCGGATATATGCTGGTTGCGTATGTCATTTCGTGTTTAGGGATTTTTCATGGGTCTCGTAATGGGATTACAAAGTTTTTTATTACAGATATTAGTTAAATAGACCAAACTACACTAGTATGAATTTTTTAGTCAAGATCAAAGGTGGGGAAATCTGCCAAAATGGCGGATATATGTTGGTTGCACATGTCATTTCGTGTTTAGGGATTTTTCATGGGGCTCGTAATAGGATTATGAACTTTTTTATGTCAGATATAAGTTAAATAGTCTAAACTACAGTAGTATGAATTTTTTTGTTAAGATCAAAGGTGGGGAAATCTGCCAAAATGGCGGATATATGTTGGTTGCGTATGTCATTTCGTGTTTAGGGATTTTTCATGGGTCTCGTAATGGGATTACAAACTTTTTTATTACAGATATTAGTTAAATAGACCAAACTACACAAGTATGAATTTTTTAGTCAAGATCAAAGGTGGGGAAATCTGCCAAAATGGCGGATATATGTTGGTTGCGTATGTCATTTCGTGTTTAGGGATTTTTCATGGGGCTCGTAATGGAATTACGAACTTTTTTGTTCCAGATTTTGGTTAAATAATCAAAACTACACTAGTATGAATTTTTTTGTTAAGATCAAAGGTGGGGAAATCTGCCAAAATGGCGGATATATGTTGGTTGCGTATGTCATTTCGTGTTTAGTGATTTTTCATGGGGCTCGTAATGGGATTACGGAATTTTTTGTTTTAGATATTAGTTAAATATGCCAAACTACACCAGTATGAATTTTTTAGTCAAGATCAAAGGTGGGCAAATCTGCCAAAATGGCGGATATATGTTGGTTGCGTATGTCATTTCGTGTTTAGGGATTTTTCATGGGGCTCGTAATGGAGTTACGAACTTTTTTGTTTCAGATTTTGGTTAAATAATCAAAACTACACTAGTATGAATTTTTTAGTCAAGATCAAAGGTGGGGAAATCTGCCAAAATGGCGGATATATGTTGGTTGCACATGTCATTTCGTGTTTAGGGATTTTTCATGGGGCTCGTAATAGGATTATGAACTTTTTTATGTCAGATATAAGTTAAATAGTCCAAACTACAGTAGTATGAATTTTTTTGTTAAGATCAAAGGTGGGGAAATCTACCAAAATGGCGGATATATGTTGGTTGCGTATGTCATTTCGTGTTTAGGGATTTTTCATGGGGCTCGTAATGGAATTACGAACTTTTTTGTTTCAGATTTTGGTTAAATAATCAAAACTACACTAGTATGAATTTTTTTGTTAAGATCAAAGGTGGGGAAATCTGCCAAAATGGCGGATATATGTTGGTTGCGTATGTCATTTCGTGTTTAGGGATTTTTCATGGGGCTCGTAATGGAATTACGAACTTTTTTGTTTCAGATTTTGGTTAAATAATCAAAACTACACTAGTATGAATTTTTTTGTTAAGATCAATGGTGGGGAAATCTGCCAAAATGGCGGATATATGTTGGTTGCGTATGTCATTTCGTGTTTAGGGATTTTTCATGGGGCTCGTAGTGGGATCACGAACTTTTTTGTTTCAGATATTAGTTAAATAGTCCAAACTACACCAGTATGAATTTTTGAGTTAAGATCAAAGTTGGGAAAATCTGCCAAAATGGCGGATATATGTTGGTTGCGTATGTCATTTCGTGTTTAGGGATTTTTCATGGGGCTCGTAATGGGTTTACGAACTTTTTTATTTCAGATATTAGTTAAATAGTCCAAACTACACTAGTATGAATTTTTTTGTTAAGATCAATGGTGGGGAAATCTGCCAAAATGGCGGATATATGTTAGTTGCGTATGTCATTTCGTGTTTAGTGATTTTTCATGGGGCTCGTAATGGGATTACGAAATTTTTTATTTCAGATATTAGTTAAATAGTCCAAACTACACTAGTATGAATTATTTTCTTAAGATCAAAGGTGGGGAAATCTGCCAAAATGGCGGATATATGTTGGTTGCGTATGTCATTTCGTTTTTAGTGATTTTTCATGGGGCTCGTAATGGGATTACGAACTTTTTCGTTTCAGATATTAGTTAAATAGTCCAAACTACACTAGTATGAATTTTTTTGTTAAGATCAAAGGTGGCGAAATCTGCCAAAATGACGGATATATGTTGGTTGCGTATGTCATTTCGTGTTTAGTGATTTTTCATGGGGCTCGTAATGGGATTACGAACTTTTTTATTTCAGATATTAGTTAAATAGACCAAACTACACTAGTATGAATTTTTTTGTTAAGATCAAAGGTGGGGAAATCTACCAAAATTGCGGATATATGTTGGTGGCGTATGTCATTTCGTGTTTAGGGATTTTTCATGGGGCTCGTAATGGAATTACGAACTTTTTTGTGTCAGATTTTGGTTAAATAATCAAAACTACACTAGTATGAATTTTTTTGTTAAGATCAAAGGTGGGGAAATCTGCCAAAATGGCGGGTATATGTTGGTTGCGTATGTCATTTCGTGTTTAGGGATTTTTCATGGGGCTCGTAATGGGATCACGAACTTTTTTGTTTCAGATATTAGTTAAATCGTCCAAACTACACTAGTATGAATTTTATAGTTAAGATCAAAGGTGGGGAAATCTGACAAAATGGCGGATATATGTTGGTTGCACATGTCATTTCGTGTTTAGGGATTTTTCATGGGTCTCGTAATGGGATTACAAACTTTTTTATTACAGATATTAGTTAAATAGACCAAACTACACTAGTATGAATTTCATAGTTAAGATCAAAGGTGGGGAAATCTGACAAAATGGCGGATATATGTTGGTTGCACATGTCATTTCGTGTTTAGGGATTTTTCATGGGGCTCGTAATGGAATTACGAACTTTTTTGGTCCAGATTTTGGTTAAATAATCAAAACTACACTAGTATGAATTTTTTTGTTAAGATCAAAGGTGGGGAAATCTGCCAAAATGGCGGATATATGTTGGTTGCGTATGTCATTTCGTGTTTAGTGATTTTTCATGGGGCTCGTAATGGGATTACGGACTTTTTTGTTTCAGATATTAGTTAAATATGCCAAACTACACCAGTATGAATTTTTTAGTCAAGATCAAAGGTGGGGAAATCTGCCAAAATGGCGGATATATGTTGGTTGCGTATGTCATTTCGTGTTTAGGGATTTTTCATGGGGCTCGTAATGGAATTACGAACTTTTTTGTTTCAGATTTTGGTTAAATAATCAAAACTACACTAGTATGAATTTTTTAGTCAAGATCAAAGGTGGGGAAATCTGCCAAAATGGCGGATATATGTTGGTTGCGTATGTCATTTCGTGTTTAGGGATTTTTCATGGGTCTCGTAATGGGATTACAAACTTTTTTTATTACAGATATTAGTTAAATAGACCAAACTACACTAGTGTGAATTTTTTTGTAAGGATCAAAGGTGGGGAAATCTGCCAAAATGGCGGATATATGTTGGTTGCACATGTCATTTCGTGTTTAGGGATTTTTCATGGGGCTCGTAATGGGATTACGAACTTTTTTGTTTCAGATATTAGTTAAATAGACCAAACTACACTAGTATGAATTTTATAGTTAAGATCAAAGGTGGTGAAATCTGACAAAATGGCAGATATATGTTGGTTGCACATGTCATTTCGTGTTTAGGGATTTTTCATGGGTCTCGTAATGGGATTACAAACTTTTTTATTACAGATATTAGTTAAATAGACCAAACTACACTAGTATGAATTTTATAGTTAAGATCAATTGTGGGGAAATCTGACAAAATGGCGGATATATGTTGGTTGCACATGTCAATTCGTGTTTAGGGATTTTTCATGGGGCTCGTAATGGAATTACGAACTTTTTTGGTCCAGATTTTGGTTAAATAATCAAAACTACACTAGTATGAATTTTTTTGTTAAGATCAAAGGTGGGGAAATCTGCCAAAATGGCGGATATATGTTGGTTGCGTATGTCATTTCGTGTTTAGTGATTTTTCATGGGGCTCGTAATGGGATTACGGACTTTTTTGTTTCAGATATTAGTTAAATATGCCAAACTACACCAGTATGAATTTTTTAGTCAAGATCAAAGGTGGGGAAATCTGCCAAAATGGCGTATATATGTTGGTTGCGTATGTCATTTCGTGTTTAGGGATTTTTCATGGGGCTCGTAATGGAATTACGAACTTTTTTGTTTCAGATTTTGGTTAAATAATCAAAACTACACTAGTATGAATTTTTTAGTCAAGATCAAAGGTGGGGAAATCTGCCAAAATGGCGGATATATGTTGGTTGCGTATGTCATTTCGTGTTTAGTGATTTTTCATGGGGCTCGTAATGGGATCACGAACTTTTTTGTTTCAGATATTAGTTAAATAGTCCAAACTACACTAGTATGAATTTTTTAGTCAAGATCAAAGGTGGGGAAATCTGCCAAAATGGCGGATATATGTTGGTTGCACATGTCATTTCGTGTTTAGGGATTTTTCATGGGGCTCGTAATAGGATTATGAACTTTTTTATGTCAGATATAAGTTAAATAGTCCAAACTACAGTAGTATGAATTTTTTTGTTAAGATCAAAGGTGGGGAAATCTACCAAAATGGCGGATATATGTTGGTTGCGTATGTCATTTCGTGTTTAGTGATTTTTCATGGGGCTCGTAATGGGATTACGAAATTATTTATTTCAGATATTAATTAAATAGTCCAAACTACATAAGTAGGAATTTTTTTGTTAAGATCGAAGGTGGGGAAATCTGCCAAAATGGCGGATATATGTTGGTTGCACATGTCATTTCGTGTTTAGGGATTTTTCATGGGGCTCGTAATAGGATTATGAACTTTTTTATGTCAGATATTAGTTAAATAGTCCACACTACACTAGTATGAATTTTTTTGTTAAGATCAAAGGTGGGGAAATCTACCAAAATTGCGGATATATGTTGGTTGCGTATGTCATTTCGTGTTTAGTGATTTTTCATGGGGCTCGTAATGGGATTACGAAATTATTTATTTCAGATATTAATTAAATAGTCCAAACTACATAAGTAGGAATTTTTTTGTTAAGATCGAAGGTGGGGAAATCTGCCAAAATGGCGGATATATGTTGGTTGCACATGTCATTTCGTGTTTAGGGATTTTTCATGGGGCTCGTAATAGGATTATGAACTTTTTTATGTCAGATATTAGTTAAATAGTCCACACTACACTAGTATGAATTTTTTTGTTAAGATCAAAGGTGGGGAAATCTACCAAAATTGCGGATATATGTTGGTTGCGTATGTCATTTCGTGTTTAGTGATTTTTCATGGGGCTCGTAATGGGATTACGAAATTATTTATTTCAGATATTAATTAAATAGTCCAAACTACATAAGTAGGAATTTTTTTGTTAAGATCGAAGGTGGGGAAATCTGCCAAAATGGCGGATATATGTTGGTTGCGTATGTCATTTCGTGTTTAGGGGCTCGTAATGGGATTACGAACTTTTTTATTTCAGATATTAGTTAAATAGTCCAAACTGCACTAGTATCAATTTTTGTGCTAAGATCAAAGGTGGGGAAATCTGCCAAAATGGCGGATATATGTTGGTTGCACATGTCATTTCGTGTTTAGGGATTTTTCATGGGGCTCGTAATAGGATTATGAACTTTTTTATGTCAGATATTAGTTAAATAGTCCACACTACACTAGTATGAATTTTTTTGTTAAGATCAAAGGTGGGGAAATCTACCAAAATTGCGGATATATGTTGGTTGCGTATGTCATTTCGTGTTTAGTGATTTTTCATGGGGCTCGTAATGGGATTACGAAATTATTTATTTCAGATATTAATTAAATAGTCCAAACTACATAAGTAGGAATTTTTTTGTTAAGATCGAAGGTGGGGAAATCTGCCAAAATGGCGGATATATGTTGGTTGCACATGTCATTTCGTGTTTAGGGATTTTTCATGGGGCTCGTAATAGGATTATGAACTTTTTTATGTCAGATATTAGTTAAATAGTCCACACTACACTAGTATGAATTTTTTTGTTAAGATCAAAGGTGGGGAAATCTACCAAAATTGCGGATATATGTTGGTTGCGTATGTCATTTCGTGTTTAGTGATTTTTCATGGGGCTCGTAATGGGATTACGAAATTATTTATTTCAGATATTAATTAAATAGTCCAAACTACATAAGTAGGAATTTTTTTGTTAAGATCGAAGGTGGGGAAATCTGCCAAAATGGCGGATATATGTTGGTTGCGTATGTCATTTCGTGTTTAGGGGCTCGTAATGGGATTACGAACTTTTTTATTTCAGATATTAGTTAAAAAGTCCAAACTGCACTAGTATCAATTTTTGTGCTAAGATCAAAGGTGGGGAAATCTGCCAAAATGTCGGATATATGCTGGTTGCGTATGTCATTTCGTGTTTAGGGATTTTTCATGGGTCTCGTAATGGGATTACAAAGTTTTTTATTACAGATATTAGTTAAATAGACCAAACTACACTAGTATGAATTTTTTAGTCAAGATCAAAGGTGGGGAAATCTGCCAAAATGGCGGATATATGTTGGTTGCACATGTCATTTCGTGTTTAGGGATTTTTCATGGGGCTCGTAATAGGATTATGAACTTTTTTATGTCAGATATAAGTTAAATAGTCTAAACTACAGTAGTATGAATTTTTTTGTTAAGATCAAAGGTGGGGAAATCTGCCAAAATGGCGGATATATGTTGGTTGCGTATGTCATTTCGTGTTTAGGGATTTTTCATGGGTCTCGTAATGGGATTACAAACTTTTTTATTACAGATATTAGTTAAATAGACCAAACTACACAAGTATGAATTTTTTAGTCAAGATCAAAGGTGGGGAAATCTGCCAAAATGGCGGATATATGTTGGTTGCGTATGTCATTTCGTGTTTAGGGATTTTTCATGGGGCTCGTAATGGAATTACGAACTTTTTTGTTCCAGATTTTGGTTAAATAATCAAAACTACACTAGTATGAATTTTTTTGTTAAGATCAAAGGTGGGGAAATCTGCCAAAATGGCGGATATATGTTGGTTGCGTATGTCATTTCGTGTTTAGTGATTTTTCATGGGGCTCGTAATGGGATTACGGAATTTTTTGTTTTAGATATTAGTTAAATATGCCAAACTACACCAGTATGAATTTTTTAGTCAAGATCAAAGGTGGGCAAATCTGCCAAAATGGCGGATATATGTTGGTTGCGTATGTCATTTCGTGTTTAGGGATTTTTCATGGGGCTCGTAATAGGATTATGAACTTTTTTATGTCAGATATAAGTTAAATAGTCCAAACTACAGTAGTATGAATTTTTTTGTTAAGATCAAAGGTGGGGAAATCTACCAAAATGGCGGATATATGTTGGTTGCGTATGTCATTTCGTGTTTAGGGATTTTTCATGGGGCTCGTAATGGAATTACGAACTTTTTTGTTTCAGATTTTGGTTAAATAATCAAAACTACACTAGTATGAATTTTTTAGTCAAGATCAAAGGTGGGGAAATCTGCCAAAATGGCGGATATATGTTGGTTGCACATGTCATTTCGTGTTTAGGGATTTTTCATGGGGCTCGTAATAGGATTATGAACTTTTTTATGTCAGATATAAGTTAAATAGTCCAAACTACAGTAGTATGAATTTTTTTGTTAAGATCAAAGGTGGGGAAATCTACCAAAATGGCGGATATATGTTGGTTGCGTATGTCATTTCGTGTTTAGGGATTTTTCATGGGGCTCGTAATGGAATTACGAACTTTTTTGTTTCAGATTTTGGTTAAATAATCAAAACTACACTAGTATGAATTTTTTTGTTAAGATCAAAGGTGGGGAAATCTGCCAAAATGGCGGATATATGTTGGTTGCGTATGTCATTTCGTGTTTAGGGATTTTTCATGGGGCTCGTAATGGAATTACGAACTTTTTTGTTTCAGATTTTGGTTAAATAATCAAAACTACACTAGTATGAATTTTTTTGTTAAGATCAATGGTGGGGAAATCTGCCAAAATGGCGGATATATGTTGGTTGCGTATGTCATTTCGTGTTTAGGGATTTTTCATGGGGCTCGTAGTGGGATCACGAACTTTTTTGTTTCAGATATTAGTTAAATAGTCCAAACTACACCAGTATGAATTTTTGAGTTAAGATCAAAGTTGGGAAAATCTGCCAAAATGGCGGATATATGTTGGTTGCGTATGTCATTTCGTGTTTAGGGATTTTTCATGGGGCTCGTAATGGGTTTACGAACTTTTTTATTTCAGATATTAGTTAAATAGTCCAAACTACACTAGTATGAATTTTTTTGTTAAGATCAATGGTGGGGAAATCTGCCAAAATGGCGGATATATGTTAGTTGCGTATGTCATTTCGTGTTTAGTGATTTTTCATGGGGCTCGTAATGGGATTACGAAATTTTTTATTTCAGATATTAGTTAAATAGTCCAAACTACACTAGTATGAATTATTTTCTTAAGATCAAAGGTGGGGAAATCTGCCAAAATGGCGGATATATGTTGGTTGCGTATGTCATTTCGTTTTTAGTGATTTTTCATGGGGCTCGTAATGGGATTACGAACTTTTTCGTTTCAGATATTAGTTAAATAGTCCAAACTACACTAGTATGAATTTTTTTGTTAAGATCAAAGGTGGCGAAATCTGCCAAAATGACGGATATATGTTGGTTGCGTATGTCATTTCGTGTTTAGTGATTTTTCATGGGGCTCGTAATGGGATTACGAACTTTTTTATTTCAGATATTAGTTAAATAGACCAAACTACACTAGTATGAATTTTTTTGTTAAGATCAAAGGTGGGGAAATCTACCAAAATTGCGGATATATGTTGGTGGCGTATGTCATTTCGTGTTTAGGGATTTTTCATGGGGCTCGTAATGGAATTACGAACTTTTTTGTGTCAGATTTTGGTTAAATAATCAAAACTACACTAGTATGAATTTTTTTGTTAAGATCAAAGGTGGGGAAATCTGCCAAAATGGCGGGTATATGTTGGTTGCGTATGTCATTTCGTGTTTAGGGATTTTTCATGGGGCTCGTAATGGGATCACGAACTTTTTTGTTTCAGATATTAGTTAAATCGTCCAAACTACACTAGTATGAATTTTATAGTTAAGATCAAAGGTGGGGAAATCTGACAAAATGGCGGATATATGTTGGTTGCACATGTCATTTCGTGTTTAGGGATTTTTCATGGGTCTCGTAATGGGATTACAAACTTTTTTATTACAGATATTAGTTAAATAGACCAAACTACACTAGTATGAATTTTTTAGTCAAGATCAAAGGTGGGGAAATCTGCCAAAATGGCGGATATATGTTGGTTGCGTATGTCATTTCGTGTTTAGGGATTTTTCATGGGTCTCGTAATGGGATTACAAACTTTTTTATTACAGATATTAGTTAAATAGACCAAACTACACAAGTATGAATTTTTTAGTCAAGATCAAAGGTGGGGAAATCTGCCAAAATGGCGGATATATGTTGGTTGCGTATGTCATTTCGTGTTTAGGGATTTTTCATGGGGCTCGTAATGGAATTACGAACTTTTTTGTTCCAGATTTTGGTTAAATAATCAAAACTACACTAGTATGAATTTTTTTGTTAAGATCAAAGGTGGGGAAATCTGCCAAAATGGCGGATATATGTTGGTTGCGTATGTCATTTCGTGTTTAGTGATTTTTCATGGGGCTCGTAATGGGATTACGGAATTTTTTGTTTTAGATATTAGTTAAATATGCCAAACTACACCAGTATGAATTTTTTAGTCAAGATCAAAGGTGGGCAAATCTGCCAAAATGGCGGATATATGTTGGTTGCGTATGTCATTTCGTGTTTAGGGATTTTTCATGGGGCTCGTAATGGAGTTACGAACTTTTTTGTTTCAGATTTTGGTTAAATAATCAAAACTACACTAGTATGAATTTTTTAGTCAAGATCAAAGGTGGGGAAATCTGCCAAAATGGCGGATATATGTTGGTTGCACATGTCATTTCGTGTTTAGGGATTTTTCATGGGGCTCGTAATAGGATTATGAACTTTTTTATGTCAGATATAAGTTAAATAGTCCAAACTACAGTAGTATGAATTTTTTTGTTAAGATCAAAGGTGGGGAAATCTACCAAAATGGCGGATATATGTTGGTTGCGTATGTCATTTCGTGTTTAGGGATTTTTCATGGGGCTCGTAATGGAATTACGAACTTTTTTGTTTCAGATTTTGGTTAAATAATCAAAACTACACTAGTATGAATTTTTTTGTTAAGATCAAAGGTGGGGAAATCTGCCAAAATGGCGGATATATGTTGGTTGCGTATGTCATTTCGTGTTTAGGGATTTTTCATGGGGCTCGTAATGGAATTACGAACTTTTTTGTTTCAGATTTTGGTTAAATAATCAAAACTACACTAGTATGAATTTTTTTGTTAAGATCAATGGTGGGGAAATCTGCCAAAATGGCGGATATATGTTGGTTGCGTATGTCATTTCGTGTTTAGGGATTTTTCATGGGGCTCGTAGTGGGATCACGAACTTTTTTGTTTCAGATATTAGTTAAATAGTCCAAACTACACCAGTATGAATTTTTGAGTTAAGATCAAAGTTGGGAAAATCTGCCAAAATGGCGGATATATGTTGGTTGCGTATGTCATTTCGTGTTTAGGGATTTTTCATGGGGCTCGTAATGGGTTTACGAACTTTTTTACTTCAGATATTAGTTAAATAGTCCAAACTACACTAGTATGAATTTTTTTGTTAAGATCAATGGTGGGGAAATCTGCCAAAATGGCGGATATATGTTAGTTGCGTATGTCATTTCGTGTTTAGTGATTTTTCATGGGGCTCGTAATGGGATTACGAAATTTTTTATTTCAGATATTAGTTAAATAGTCCAAACTACACTAGTATGAATTATTTTCTTAAGATCAAAGGTGGGGAAATCTGCCAAAATGGCGGATATATGTTGGTTGCGTATGTCATTTCGTTTTTAGTGATTTTTCATGGGGCTCGTAATGGGATTACGAACTTTTTCGTTTCAGATATTAGTTAAATAGTCCAAACTACACTAGTATGAATTTTTTTGTTAAGATCAAAGGTGGCGAAATCTGCCAAAATGACGGATATATGTTGGTTGCGTATGTCATTTCGTGTTTAGTGATTTTTCATGGGGCTCGTAATGGGATTACGAACTTTTTTATTTCAGATATTAGTTAAATAGACCAAACTACACTAGTATGAATTTTTTTGTTAAGATCAAAGGTGGGGAAATCTGCCAAAATGGCGGATATATGTTGGTTGCGTATGTCATTTCGTGTTTAGGGATTTTTCATGGGTCTCGTAATGGGATTACAAACTTTTTTTATTACAGATATTAGTTAAATAGACCAAACTACACTAGTGTGAATTTTTTTGTAAGGATCAAAGGTGGGGAAATCTGCCAAAATGGCGGATATATGTTGGTTGCACATGTCATTTCGTGTTTAGGGATTTTTCATGGGGCTCGTAATGGGATTACGAACTTTTTTGTTTCAGATATTAGTTAAATAGACCAAACTACACTAGTATGAATTTTATAGTTAAGATCAAAGGTGGTGAAATCTGACAAAATGGCAGATATATGTTGGTTGCACATGTCATTTCGTGTTTAGGGATTTTTCATGGGTCTCGTAATGGGATTACAAACTTTTTTATTACAGATATTAGTTAAATAGACCAAACTACACTAGTATGAATTTTATAGTTAAGATCAATTGTGGGGAAATCTGACAAAATGGCGGATATATGTTGGTTGCACATGTCAATTCGTGTTTAGGGATTTTTCATGGGGCTCGTAATGGAATTACGAACTTTTTTGGTCCAGATTTTGGTTAAATAATCAAAACTACACTAGTATGAATTTTTTTGTTAAGATCAATGGTGGGGAAATCTGCCAAAATGGCGGATATATGTTGGTTGCGTATGTCATTTCGTGTTTAGGGATTTTTCATGGGGCTCGTAGTGGGATCACGAACTTTTTTGTTTCAGATATTAGTTAAATAGTCCAAACTACACCAGTATGAATTTTTGAGTTAAGATCAAAGGTGGGAGAATCTGCCAAAATGGCGGATATATGTTAGTTGCGTATGTCATTTCGTGTTTAGTGATTTTTCATGGGGCTCGTAATGGAATTACGAACTTTTTTGTTTCAGATATTAGTTAAATAGTCCAAACTACACTAGTATGAATTTTTTTGTTAAGATCAAATGTGGGGAAATCTGCCAAAATGGCGGATATATGTTGGTTGCGTATGTCATTTCGTGTTTAGTGATTTTTCATGGGGCTCGTAATGGGATCACGAACTTTTTTGTTTCAGATATTAGTTAAATAGTCCAAACTACACTAGTATGAATTTTTTAGTCAAGATCAAAGGTGGGGAAATCTGCCAAAATGGCGGATATATGTTGGTTGCACATGTCATTTCGTGTTTAGGGATTTTTCATGGGGCTCGTAATAGGATTATGAACTTTTTTATGTCAGATATAAGTTAAATAGTCCAAACTACAGTAGTATGAATTTTTTTGTTAAGATCAAAGGTGGGGAAATCTACCAAAATGGCGGATATATGTTGGTTGCGTATGTCATTTCGTGTTTAGGGATTTTTCATGGGGCTCGTAATGGAATTACGAACTTTTTTGTTTCAGATTTTGGTTAAAAAATCAAAACTACACTAGTATGAATTTTTTTGTTAAGATCAAAGGTGGGGAAATCTGCCAAAATGGCGGATATATGTTGGTTGCGTACGTCATTTCGTGTTTAGGGATTTTTCATGGGGCTCGTAATGGAATTACGAACTTTTTTGTTTCAGATTTTGGTTAAATAATCAAATCTACACTAGTATGAATTTTTTTGTTAAGATCAAAGGTGGGGAAATCTGCCAAAATGGCGGATATATGTTGGTTGCACATGTCATTTCGTGTTTAGGGATTTTTCATGGGGCTCGTAATGGGATTATGAACTTTTTTATTTCAGATATTAGTTAAATAGTCCAAACTACACTAGTATGAATTTTTTTGTTAAGATCAATGGTGGGGAAATCTGCCAAAATGGCGGATATATGTTGGTTGCGTATGTCATTTCGTGTTTAGGGATTTTTCATGGGGCTCGTAGTGGGATCACGAACTTTTTTGTTTCAGATATTAGTTAAATAGTCCAAACTACACCAGTATGAATTTTTTTGTTAAGATCAAAGGTGGGGAAATCTGCCAAAATGGCGGATATATGTTAGTTGCGTATGTCATTTCGTGTTTAGTGATTTTTCATGGGGCTCGTAATGGGATTACGAAATTTTTTGTTTCAGATATCAGTTAAACAGTCCAAACTACATCAGTATGAATTTTTGTGTTAAGATCAAAGGTGGGGAAATCTGCCAAAATGGCGGATATATGTTAGTTGCGTATGTCATTTCGTGTTTAGGGATTTTTCATGGGGCTCGTAATGGGATTACAAAGTTTTTTATTTCAGATATTAGTTAAATAGTCCAAACTACACTAGTATGAATTTTTTTGTTAAGATCAAAGGTGGGGAAATCTGCCAAAATGGCGGATATATTTTGGTTGCGTATGTCATTTCGTGTTTAGGGATTTTTCATGGGGCTCGTAATGGGATCACGAACTTTTTTGTTTCAGATTTTGGTTAAATAATCAAAACTACACTAGTATGAATTTTTTTGTTAAGATCAAAGGTGGGGAAATCTGCCAAAATGGCGGATATATGTTGGTTGCACATGTCATTTCGTGTTTAGGGATTTTTCATGGGTCTCGTAATGGGATTACAAACTTTTTTATTACAGATATTAGTTAAATAGACCAAACTACACTAGCATGAATTTTTTAGTCAAGATCAAAGGTGGGGAAATCTGCCAAAATGGCGGATATATGTTGGTTGCACATGTCATTTCGTGTTTAGGGATTTTTCATGGGTCTCGTAATGGGATTACAAACTTTTTTATTTCAGATATTAGTTAAATGGACCAAACTACACTAGTATAAATTTTTTTGTTATGATAAAAGGTGGGGAAATCTACCAAAATGGCGGATATATGTTGGTTGCGTATGTTATTTCGTGTTTAGGGATTTTTCATGGGGCTCGTAATGGAATTACGAACTTTTTTGTTTCAGATTTTGGTTAAATAATCAAAACTACACTAGTATGAATTTTTTTGTTAAGATCAAAGGTGGGGAAATCTGCCAAAATGGCGGATATATGTTGGTTGCGTATGTCATTTCGTGTTTAGTGATTTTTCATGGGGCTCGTAATGGGATTACAAACCTTTTTATTTCAGATATTAGTTAAATAGACCAAACTACACTAGTATGAATTTTTTAGTTAAGATCAAAGGTGAGGAAATTGGCCAAAATGGCGGATATATGTTGGTTGCACATGTCATTTCGTGTTTGGGGATTTTTCATGGGTCTCGTATTGGGATTACAAACCTTTTTATTTCAGATATTAGTTAAATAGACCAAACTACACTAGTATGAATTTTTTTGTTAAGATTAAAGGTGGGGAAATCTACCAAAATGGCGGATATATGTTGGTTGCGTATGTCATTTCGTGTTTAGGGATTTTTCATGGGGCTCGTAATGGAATTACGAACTTTTTTGTTTCAGATTTTGGTTAAATAATCAAAACTACACTAGTATGAATTTTTTTGTTAAGATCAAAGGTGGGGAAATCTGCCAAAATGGCGGATATATGTTGGTTGCACATGTCATTTCGTGTTTAGGGATTTTTCATGGGTCTCGTAATGGGATTACAAACTTTTTTATTTCAGATATTAGTTAAATAGACCAAACTACACTAGTATGAATTTTTTAGTTAAGATCAAAGGTGGGGAAATCTGCCAAAATGGCGGATATATGTTGGTTGCACATGTCATTTCGTGTTTAGGGATTGTTCATGGGTCTCGTAATGGGATTACAAACTTTTTTATTACAGATATTAGTTAAATAGACCAAACTACACTAGTATGAATTTTTTAGTTAAGATCAAAGGTGGGGAAATCTGCCAAAATGGCGGATATATGTTGGTTGCGTATGTCATTTCGTGTTTAGGGATTTTTCATGGGGCTCGTAATGGAATTACGAACTTTTTTATTTCAGATATTAGTTAAATAGACCAAACTACACTAGTGTGAATTTTTTAGTTAAGATCAAAGGTGGGGAAATCTGCCAAAATGGCGGATATATGTTGGTTGCACATGTCATTTCGTGTTTAGGGATTTTTCATGGGGCTCGTAATGGGATTACGAACTTTTTTGTTACAGATTTTGGTTAAATAATCAAAACTACACTAGTATGAATTTTTCTGTTATGATCAAAGGTGGGGAAATCTGCTAAAATGGCGGATATATGTTGGTTGCGTATGTCATTTCGTGTTAAGGGATTTTTCATGGGTCTCGTAATGGGATTACAAACTTTTTTATTTCAGATATTAGTTAAATAGACCAAACTACACTAGTGTGAATTTATTAGTTAAGATCAAAGGTGGGGAAATCTGCCAAAATGGCGGATATATGTTGGTTGCACATGTCATTTCGTGTTTAGGGATTTTTCATGGGGCTCGTAATGGGATTACGAACTTTTTTGTTACAGATTTTGGTTAAATAATCAAAACTACACTAGTATGAATTTTTCTGTTAAGATCAAAGGTGGGGAAATCTGCCAAAATGGCGGATATATGTTGGTTGCACATGTCATTTCGTGTTTAGGGATTTTTCATGGGTCTCGTAATGGGATTACGAACTTTTTTATTTCAGATATTAGTTAAATAGACCAAACTACACTAGTATGAATTTTTTAGTTAAGATCAAAGGTGGGGAAATCTGCCAAAATGGCGGATATATGTTGGTTGCGTATGTCATTTCGTGTTTAGTGATTTTTCATGGGGCTCGTAATG
This sequence comes from Muscidifurax raptorellus, assembly GCA_020010945.3. Lineage (NCBI taxonomy): Eukaryota > Metazoa > Arthropoda > Insecta > Hymenoptera > Pteromalidae > Muscidifurax > Muscidifurax raptorellus. The sequence goes on from CM052078.1 coordinate 23,557,497, forward strand.
GGATTACGAACTTTTTTGTTTCAGATATTAGTTAAATATGCCAAACTACACCAGTATGAATTTTTGTGTTAAGATCAAAGGTGGGGAAATCTGCCAAAATGGCGGATATATGTTGGTTGCACATGTCATTTCGTGTTTCGGGATTTTTCATGGGTCTCGTAATGGGATTACAAACTTTTTTATTTCAGATATTAGTTAAATAGACCAAACTACACTAGTATGAATTTTTTTGTTAAGATCAAAGGTGGGGAAATCTACCAAAATGGCGGATATATGTTGGTTGCGTATGTCATTTCGTGTTTAGGGATTTTTCATGGGGCTCGTATTGGAATTACGAACTTTTTTGTTTCAGATTTTGGTTAAATAATCAAAACTACACTAGTATGAATTTTTCTGTTAAGATCAAAGGTGGGGAAATCTGCCAAAATGGCGGATATATGTTGGTTGCACATGTCATTTCGTGTTTAGGGATTGTTCATGGGTCTCGTAATGGGATTACAAACTTTTTTATTACAGATATTAGTTAAATAGACCAAACTACACTAGTATGAATTTTTTAGTTAAGATCAAAGGTGGTGAAATCTGCCAAAATGGCGGATATATGTTGGTTGCGTATGTCATTTCGTGTTTAGTGATTTTTCATGGGGCTCGTAATGGGATTACGAACTTTTTTGTTTCAGATTTTGGTTAAGTAATCAAAACTACACTAGTATGAATTTTTCTGTTAAGATCAAAGGTGGGGAAATCTGCCAAAATGGCGGATATATGTTGGTTGCGTATGTCATTTCGTGTTTAGGGATTTTTCATGGGGCTCGTAATGGGATTACGAACTTTTTTGTTTCAGATTTTGGTTAAATAATCAAAACTACACTAGTATGAATTTTTTTGTTAAGATCAAAGGTGGGGAAATCTGCCAAAATGGCGGATATATGTTGGTTGCGTATGTCATTTCGTGTTTAGTGATTTTTCATGGGGCTCGTAATGGGATTACAAACCTTTTTATTTCAGATATTAGTTAAATAGACCAAACTACACTAGTATGAATTTTTTAGTTAAGATCAAAGGTGGGGAAATCTGCCAAAATGGCGGATATATGTTGGTTGCACATGTCATTTCGTGTTTAGGGATTTTTCATGGGTCTCGTATTGGGATTACAAACCTTTTTATTTCAGATATTAGTTAAATAGACCAAACTACACTAGTATGAATTTTTTTGTTAAGATTAAAGGTGGGGAAATCTACCAAAATGGCGGATATATGTTGGTTGCGTATGTCATTTCGTGTTTAGGGATTTTTCATGGGGCTCGTAATGGAATTACGAACTTTTTTGTTTCAGATTTTGGTTAAATAATCAAAACTACACTAGTATGAATTTTTTTGTTAAGATCAAAGGTGGGGAAATCTGCCAAAATGGCGGATATATGTTGGTTGCGTATGTCATTTCGTGTTTAGGGATTTTTCATGGGTCTCGTAATGGGATTACAAACCTTTTTATTTCAGATATTAGTTAAATGGACCAAACTACACTAGTATGAATTTTTTTGTTATGATCAAAGGTGGGGAAATCTACCAAAATGGCGGATATATGTTGGTTGCGTATGTCATTTCGTGTTTAGGGATTTTTCATGGGGCTCGTAATGGAATTACGAACTTTTTTGTATCAGATTTTGGTTAAATAATCAAAACTACACTAGTATGAATTTTTTTGTTAAGATCAAAGGTGGCGAAATCTGCCAAAATGGCGGATATATGTTGGTTGCGTATGTCATTTCGTGTTTAGTGATTTTTCATGGGGCTCGTAATGGGATTACGAACTTTTTTGTTTCAGATATTAGTTAAATATGCCAAACTACACCAGTATGAATTTTTGTGTTAAGATCAAAGGTGGGGAAATCTGCCAAAATGGCGAATATATGTTGGTTGCACATGTCATTTCGTGTTTAGGGATTTTTCATGCGTCTCGTAATGGGATTACAAACTTTTTTATTTCAGATATTAGTTAAATAGACCAAACTACACCAGTATGAATTTTTGTGTTAAGATCAAAGGTGGGGAAATCTACCAAAATGGCGGATATATGTTGGTTGCGTATGTCATTTCGTGTTTAGGGATTTTTCATGGGGCTCGTATTGGAATTACGAACTTTTTTGTTTCAGATTTTGGTTAAATAATCAAAACTACACTAGTATGAATTTTTTTGTTAAGATCAAAGGTGGGGAAATCTGCCAAAATGGCGGATATATGTTGGTTGCGTATGTCATTTCGTGTTTAGGGATTTTTCATGGGTCTCGTAATGGGATTACAAACCTTTTTATTTCAGATATTAGTTAAATAGACCAAACTACACTAGTATGAATTTTTTTGTTAAGATCAAAGGTGGGGAAATCTACCAAAATGGCGGATATATGTTTGTTGCGTATGTCATTTCGTGTTTAGGGATTTTTCATGGGGCTCGTAATGGAATTACGAACTTTTTTGTTTCAGATTTTGGTTAAATAATCAAAACTACACTAGTATGAATTTTTCTGTTATGATCAAAGGTGGGGAAATCTGCTAAAATGGCGGATATATGTTGGTTGCGTATGTCATTTCGTGTTTAGGGATTTTTCATGGGTCTCGTAATGGGATTACAAACTTTTTTATTTCAGATATTAGTTAAATAGACCAAACTACACTAGTGTGAATTTTTTAGTTAAGATCAAAGGTGGGGAAATCTGCCAAAATGGCGGATATATGTTGGTTGCACATGTCATTTCGTGTTTAGGGATTTTTCATGGTGCTCGTAATGGGATTACGAACTTTTTTGTTACAGTTTTGGTTAAATAATCAAAACTACACTAGTATGAATTTTTCTGTTAAGATCAAAGGTGGGGAAATCTGCCAAAATGGCGGATATATGTTGGTTGCACATGTCATTTCGTGTTTAGGAATTTTTCATGGGTCTCGTAATGGGATTACAAACTTTTTTATTTCAGATATTAGTTAAATAGACCAAACTACACTAGTATGAATTTTTTAGTTAAGATCAAAGGTGGGGAAATCTGCCAAAATGGCGGATATATGTTGGTTGCACATGTCATTTCGTGTTTAGTGATTTTTCATGGGGCTCGTAATGGGATTACGAACTTTTTTGTTACAGATTTTGGTTAAATAATCAAAACTACACTAGTATGAATTTTTCTGTTAAGATCAAAGGTGGGGAAATCTGCCAAAATGGCGGATATATGTTGGTTGCGTATGTCATTTCGTGTTTAGGGATTTTTCATAGGTCTCGTAATGGGATTACAAACCTTTTTATTTCAGATATTAGTTAAATGGACCAAACTACACTAGTATGAATTTTTTTGTTATGATCAAAGGTGGGGAAATCTACCAAAATGGCGGATATATGTTGGTTGCGTATGTCATTTCGTGTTTAGGGATTTTTCATGGGGCTCGTAATGGAATTACGAACTTTTTTATTACAGATATTAGTTAAATAGACCAAACTACACTAGTGTGAATTTTTTAGTCAAGATCAAAGGTGGGGAAATCTGCCAAAATGGCGGATATATGTTGGTTGCACATGTCATTTCGTGTTTAGGGATTTTTCATGGGGCTCGTAATGGGATTACGAACTTTTTTGTTTTAGATAATAGTTAAATATGCCAAACTACACCAGTATGAATTTTTGTGTTAAGATCAAAGGTGGGGAAATCTGCCAAAATGGCGAATATATGTTGGTTGCACATGTCATTTCGTGTTTAGGGATTTTTCATGCGTCTCGTAATGGGATTACAAACTTTTTTATTTCAGATATTAGTTAAATAGACCAAACTACACCAGTATGAATTTTTGTGTTAAGATCAAAGGTGGGGAAATCTACCAAAATGGCGGATATATGTTGGTTGCGTATGTCATTTCGTGTTTAGGGATTTTTCATGGGGCTCGTATTGGAATTACGAACTTTTTTGTTTCAGATTTTGGTTAAATAATCAAAACTACACTAGTATGAATTTTTTTGTTAAGATCAAAGGTGGGGAAATCTGCCAAAATGGCGGATATATGTTGGTTGCACATGTCATTTCGTGTTTAGGGATTTTTCATGGGTCTCGTAATGGGATTACGAACTTTTTTGTTTCAGATATTAGTTAAATATGCCAAAGTACACCAGTATGAATTTTTGTGTTACGATCAAAGGTGGGGAAATCTGCCAAAATGGCGGATATATGTTGGTTGCACATGTCATTTCGTGTTTAGGGATTTTTCATGGGGCTCGTAATGGGATTACGAACTTTTTTATTTCAGATATTAGTTAAATAGTCCAAACTACACCAGTATGAATTTTTGTGTTAAGATCAAAGGTGGGGAAATCTGCCAAAATGGCGGATATATGTTGGTTGCACATGTCATTTCGTGTTTAGGGATTTTTCATGGGTCTCGTAATGGGATTACAAACTTTTTTATTTCAGATATTAGTTAAATAGACCAAACTACACTAGTATGAATTTTTTTGTTAAGATCAAAGGTGGGGAAATCTGCCAAAATGGCGGATATATGTTGGTTGCGTATGTCATTTCGTGTTTAGGGATTTTTCATGGGGCTCGTAATGGAATTACGAACTTTTTTGTTTCAGATTTTGGTTAAATAATCAAAACTACACTAGTATGAATTTTTTTGTTAAGATCAAAGGTGGGGAAATCTGCCAAAATGGCGGATATATGTTGGTTGCGTATGTCATTTCGTGTTTAGGGATTTTTCATGGGTCTCGTAATGGGATTACAAACCTTTTTATTTGAGATATTAGTTAAATAGACCAAACTACACTAGTATGAATTTTTTTGTTAAGATTAAAGGTGGGGAAATCTACCAAAATGGCGGATATATGTTGGTTGCGTATGTCATTTCGTGTTTAGGGATTTTTCATGGAGCTCGTAATGGGATTACGAACTTTTTTGTTTCAGATTTTGGTTAAATAATCAAAACTACACTAGTCTGAATTTTTTTGTTAAGATCAAAGGTGGGGAAATCTGCCAAAATGGCGGATATATGTTGGTTGCGTATGTCATTTCGTGTTTAGGGATTTTTCATGGGGCTCGTAATGGAATTACGAACTTTTTTATTACAGATATTAGTTAAATAGACCAAACTACACTAGTGTGAATTTTTTAGTCAATATCAAAGGTGGGGAAATCTGCCAAAATGGCGGATATATGTTGGTTGCACATGTCATTTCGTGTTTAGGGATTTTTCATGGGGCTCGTAATGAGATTACGAACTTTTTTATTTCAGATATTAGTTAAATAGTCCAAACTACACTAGTATGAATTTTTTAGTTAAGATCAAAGGTGGGGAAATCTGCCAAAATGGCGGATATATGTTGGTTGCGTATGTCATTTCGTGTTTAGGGATTGTTCATGGGGCTCGTAATGAGATTACGAACTTTTTTGTTTCAGCTATTAGTTAAATAGACCAAACTACACTAGTATGAATTTTTTAGTTAAGATCAAAGGTGGGGAAATCTGCCAAAATGGCGGATATATGTTGGTTGCGTATGTCATTTCGTGTTTAGGGATTGTTCATGGGGCTCGTAATGAGATTACGAAATTTTTTGTTTCAGCTATTAGTTAAATAGACCAAACTACACTAGTATGAATTTTTTAGTTAAGATCAAAGGTGGGGAAATCTGCCAAAATGGCGGATATATGTTGGTTGCGTATGTCATTTCGTGTTTAGGGATTTTTCATGGGGCTCGTAATGGAATTACGAACTTTTTTGTTTCATATTTTGGTTAAATAATCAAAACTACACTAGTATGAATTTTTTTGTTAAGATCAAAGGTGGGGAAATCTGCCAAAATGGCGGATATATGTTGGTTGCGTATGTCATTTCGTGTTTAGTGATTTTTCATGGGGCTCGTAATGGGATTACGAACTTTTTTGTTTCAGATATTAGTTAAATATGCCAAACTACACCAGTATGAATTTTTGTGTTAAGATCAAAGGTGGGGAAATCTGCCAAAATGGCGGATATATGTTGGTTGCACATGTCATTTCGTGTTTAGGGATTTTTCATGGGTCTCGTAATGGTATTACAAACTTTTTTATTACAGATATTAGTTAAATGGACCAAACTACACTAGTATGAATTTTTTTGTTATGATCAAAGGTGGGGAAATCTACCAAAATGGCGGATATATGTTGGTTGCGTATGTCATTTCGTGTTTAGGGATTTTTCATAGGGCTCGTAATGGAATTACGAACTTTTTTGTATCAGATTTTGCTTAAATAATCAAAACTACACTAGTATGAATTTTTTTCTTAAGATCAGAGGTGGGGAAATCTGCCAAAATGGCGGATATATGTTGGTTGCGTATGTCATTTGGTGTTTAGTGATTTTTCATGGGGCTCGTAATGGGATTACGAAATTTTTTGTTTCAGATTTTGGTTAAATAATCAAAACTACACTAGTATGAATTTTTCTGTTAAGATCAAAGGTGGGGAAATCTGCCAAAATGGCGGATATATGTTGGTTGCGTATGTCATTTCGTGTTTAGGGATTTTTCATGGGTCTCGTAATGGGATTACAAACCTTTTTATTTCATATATTAGTTAAATAGACCAAACTACACTAGTATGAATTTTTTAGTTATGATCAAAGGTGGGGAAATTGGCCAAAATGGCGGATATATGTTGGTTGCATATGTCATTTCGTGTTTGGGGATTTTTCATGGGTCTCGTAATGGGATTACAAACCTTTTTATTTCAGATATTAGTTAAATATGCCAAACTACACCAGTATGAATTTTTTTGTTATGATCAAAGGTGGGGAAATCTGCCAAAATGGCGGATATATGTTGGTTGCGTATGTCATTTCGTGTTTAGTGATTTTTCATGGGGCTCGTAATGGGATTACGAAATTTTTTGTTTCAGATTTTGGTTAAATAATCAAAACTACACTAGTATGAATTTTTATGTTAAGATCAAAGGTGGGGAAATCTGCCAAAATGGCGGATATATGTTGGTTGCGTATGTCATTTCGTGTTTAGGGATTTTTCATGGGGCTCGTAATGGAATTACGAACTTTTTTGTTTCAGATTTTGATTAAATAATCAAAACTACACTAGTATGAATTTTTCTGTTATGATCAAAGGTGGGGAAATCTGCTAAAATGGCGGATATATGTTGGTTGCACATGTCATTTCGTGTTTAGGGATTTTTCATGGGTCTCGTAATGGGATTACAAACTTTTTTGTTTCAGATATTAGTTAAATAGTCCAAACTACACCAGTATGAATTTTTGTGTTAAGATCAAAGGTGGGGAAATCTGCTAAAATGGCGGATATATGTTGGTTGCGTATGTCATTTCGTGTTTAGGGATTGTTCATGGGTCTCGTAATGGGATTACAAACTTTTTTATTTCAGATATTAGTTAAATAGACCAAACTACACTAGTGTGAATTTTTTAGTTAAGATCAAAGGTGGGGAAATCTGCCAAAATGGCGGATATATGTTGGTTGCACATGTCATTTCGTGTTTAGGGATTTTTCATGGGGCTCGTAATGGGATTACGAACTTTTTTGTATCAGATTTTGCTTAAATAATCAAAACTACACTAGTATGAATTTTTTTCTTAAGATCAGAGGTGGGGAAATCTGCCAAAATGGCGGATATATGTTGGTTGCGTATGTCATTTCGTGTTTAGTGATTTTTCATGGGGCTCGTAATGGGATTACAAACTTTTTTATTACAGATATTAGTTAAATGGACCAAACTACACTAGTATGAATTTTTTAGTTAAGATCAAAGGTGGTGAAATCTGCCAAAATGGCGGATATATGTTGGTTGCACATGTCATTTCGTGTTTAGGGATTTTTCATGGGGCTCGTAATGGGATTACGAACTTTTTTGTTTCAGATATTAGTTAAATATGCCAAACTACACCAGTATGAATTTTTGTGTTAAGATCAAAGGTGGGGAAATCTGCCAAAATGGCGGATATATGTTGGTTGCACATGTCATTTCGTGTTTAGGGATTTTTCATGGGGCTCGTAATGGGATTACGAACTTTTTTGTCACAGATTTTGGTTAAATAATCAAAACTACACTAGTATGAATTTTTCTGTTAAGATCAAAGGTGGGGAAATCTGCCAAAATGGCGGATATATGTTGGTTGCACATGTCATTTCGTGTTTAGGGATTTTTCATGGGTCTCGTAATGGGATTACAAACTTTTTTATTTCAGATATTAGTTAAATAGACCAAACTACACTAGTGTGAATTTTTTAGTTAAGATCAAAGGTGGGGAAATCTGCCAAAATGGCGGATATATGTTGGTTGCACATGTCATTTCGTGTTTGGGGATTTTTCATGGGGCTCGTAATGGGATTACGAACTTTTTTGTCACAGATTTTGGTTAAATAATCAAAACTACACTAGTATGAATTTTGCTGTTAAGATCAAAGGTGGGGAAATCTGCCAAAATGGCGGATATATGTTGGTTGCACATGTCATTTCGTGTTTAGGGATTTTTCATGGGTCTCGTAATGGGATTACAAACTTTTTTATTTCAGATATTAGTTAAATAGACCAAACTACACTAGTATGAATTTTTTAGTTAAGATCAAATGTGGGGAAATGTGCCAAAATGGCGGATATATGTTGGTTGCACATGTCATTTCGTGTTTAGGGATTGTTCATGGGTCTCGTAATGGGATTACAAACTTTTTTATTACAGATATTAGTTAAATAGACCAAACTACACTAGTATGAATTTTTTAGTTAAGATCAAAGGTGGTGAAATCTGCCAAAATGGCGGATATATGTTGGTTGCACATGTCATTTCGTGTTTAGGGATTTTTCATGGGGCTCGTAATGGGATTACGAACTTTTTTGTTTCAGATATTAGTTAAATATGCCAAACTACACCAGTATGAATTTTTGTGTTAAGATCAAAGGTGGGGAAATCTGCCAAAATGGCGGATATATGTTGGTTGCACATGTCATTTCGTGTTTAGGGATTTTTCATGGGTCTCGTAATGGGATTACAAACTTTTTTATTTCAGATATTAGTTAAATAGACCAAACTACACCAGTATGAATTTTTGTGTTAAGATCAAAGGTGGGGAAATCTACCAAAATGGCGGATATATGTTGGTTGCGTATGTCATTTCGTGTTTAGGGATTTTTCATGGGTCTCGTAATGGGATTACAAACCTTTTTATTTCAGATATTAGTTAAATGGACCAAACTACACTAGTATGAATTTTTGTGTTAAGATCAAAGGTGGGGAAATCTACCAAAATGGCGGATATATGTTGGTTGCGTATGTCATTTCGTGTTTAGGGATTTTTCATGGGGCTCGTAATGGGATTACGAACTTTTTTGTTTCAGATATTAGTTAAATATGCCAAACTACACCAGTATGAATTTTTGTGTTAAGATCAAAGGTGGGGAAATCTACCAAAATGGCGGATATATGTTGGTTGCGTATGTCATTTCGTGTTTAGGGATTTTTCATGGGGCTCGTATTGGAATTACGAACTTTTTTGTTTCAGATTTTGGTTAAATAATCAAAACTACGCTAGTATGAATTTTTGTGTTAAGATCAAAGGTGGGGAAATCTACCAAAATGGCGGATATATGTTGGTTGCGTATGTCATTTCGTGTTTAGTGATTTTTCATGGGGCTCGTAATGGGATTACGAACTTTTTTGTTTCAGATATTAGTTAAATATGCCAAACTACACCAGTATGAATTTTTGTGTTAAGATCAAATGTGGGGAAATCTACCAAAATGGCGGATATATGTTGGTTGCGTATGTCATTTCGTGTTTAGGGATTTTTCATGGGGCTCGTATTGGAATTACGAACTTTTTTGTTTCAGATTTTGGTTAAATAATCAAAACTACACTAGTATGAATTTTTTTGTTAAGATCAAAGGTGGGGAAATCTGCCAAAATGGCGGATATATGTTGGTTGCACATGTCATTTCGTGTTTAGGGATTTTTCATGGGTCTCGTAATGGGATTACAAACCTTTTTATTCCAGATATTAGTTAAATAGACCAAACTACACTAGTATGAATTTTTTTGTTATGATCAAAGGTGGGGAAATCTACCAAAATGGCGGATATATGTTGGTTGCGTATGTCATTTCGTGTTTAGTGATTTTTCATGGGGCTCGTAATGGGATTACGAAATTTTTTGTTTCAGATATTAGTTAAATGGACCAAACTACACTAGTATGAATTTTTGTGTTAAGATCAAAGGTGGGGAAATCTACCAAAATGGCGGATATATGTTGGTTGCGTATGTCATTTCGTGTTTAGGGATTTTTCATGGGGCTCGTATTGGAATTACGAACTTTTTTGTTTCAGATTTTGGTTAAATAATCAAAACTACACTAGTATGAATTTTTCTGTTAAGATCAAAGGTGGGGAAATCTACCAAAATGGCGGATATATGTTGGTTGCGTATGTCATTTCGTGTTTAGTGATTTTTCATGGGGCTCGTAATGGGATTACGAACTTTTTTGTTTCAGATATTAGTTAAATATGCCAAACTACACCAGTATGAATTTTTGTGTTAAGATCAAAGGTGGGGAAATCTACCAAAATGGCGGATATATGTTGGTTGCGTATGTCATTTCGTGTTTAGGGATTTTTCATGGGGCTCGTATTGGAATTACGAACTTTTTTGTTTCAGATTTTGGTTAAATAATCAAAACTACACTAGTATGAATTTTTTTGTTAAGATCAAAGGTGGGGAAATCTGCCAAAATGGCGGATATATGTTGGTTGCACATGTCATTTCGTGTTTAGGGATTTTTCATGGGTCTCGTAATGGGATTACAAACCTTTTTATTCCAGATATTAGTTAAATAGACCAAACTACACTAGTATGAATTTTTTTGTTATGATCAAAGGTGGGGAAATCTACCAAAATGGCGGATATATGTTGGTTGCGTATGTCATTTCGTGTTTAGGGATTTTTCATGGGGCTCGTAATGGAATTACGAACTTTTTTGTTTCAGATTTTGGTTAAATAATCAAAACTACACTAGTATGAATTTTTCTGTTATGATCAAAGGTGGGGAAATCTGCTAAAATGGCGGATATATGTTGGTTGCGTATGTCATTTCGTGTTTAGGGATTGTTCATGGGTCTCGTAATGGGATTACAAACTTTTTTATTTCAGATATTAGTTAAATAGACCAAACTACACTAGTGTGAATTTTTTAGTTAAGATCAAAGGTGGGGAAATCTGCCAAAATGGCGGATATATGTTGGTTGCACATGTCATTTCGTGTTTAGGGATTTTTCATGGGGCTCGTAATGGGATTACGAACTTTTTTGTGACAGATTTTGGTTAAATAATCAAAACTACACTAGTATGAATTTTTCTGTTAAGATCAAAGGTGGGGAAATCTGCCAAAATGGCGGATATATGTTGGTTGCACATGTCATTTCGTGTTTAGGGATTTTTCATGGGTCTCGTAATGGGATTACAAACCTTTTTATTCCAGATATTAGTTAAATAGACCAAACTACACTAGTATGAATTTTTTTGTTATGATCAAAGGTGGGGAAATCTACCAAAATGGCGGATATATGTTGGTTGCGTATGTCATTTCGTGTTTAGGGATTTTTCATGGGGCTCGTAATGGAATTACGAACTTTTTTGTTTCAGATTTTGGTTAAATAATCAAAACTACACTAGTATGAATTTTTCTGTTATGATCAAAGGTGGGGAAATCTGCTAAAATGGCGGATATATGTTGGTTGCGTATGTCATTTCGTGTTTAGGGTTTGTTCATGGGTCTCGTAATGGGATTACAAACTTTTTTATTTCAGATATTAGTTAAATAGACCAAACTACACTAGTGTGAATTTTTTAGTTAAGATCAAAGGTGGGGAAATCTGCCAAAATGGCGGATATATGTTGGTTGCACATGTCATTTCGTGTTTAGGGATTTTTCATGGGGCTCGTAATGGGATTACGAACTTTTTTGTGACAGATTTTGGTTAAATAATCAAAACTACACTAGTATGAATTTTTCTGTTAAGATCAAAGGTGGGGAAATCTGCCAAAATGGCGGATATATGTTGGTTGCACATGTCATTTCGTGTTTAGGGATTTTTCATGGGGCTCGTAATGGGATTACGAACTTTTTTGTTTCAGATATTAGTTAAATATGCCAAACTACACCAGTATGAATTTTTGTGTTAAGATCAAAGGTGGGGAAATCTGCCAAAATGGCGGATATATGTTGGTTGCACATGTCATTTCGTGTTTAGGGATTGTTCATGGGTCTCGTAATGGGATTACAAACTTTTTTATTACAGATATTAGTTAAATAGACCAAACTACACTAGTATGAATTTTTTAGTTAAGATCAAAGGTGGGGAAATCTACCAAAATGGCGGATATATGTTGGTTGCACATGTCATTTCGTGTTTAGGGATTTTTCATGGGGCTCGTAATGGGATTACGAACTTTTTTGTTTCAGATATTAGTTAAATATGCCAAACTACACTAGTATGAATTTTTGTGTTAAGATCAAAGGTGGGGAAATCTACCAAAATGGCGGATATATGTTGGTTGCGTATGTCATTTCGTGTTTAGGGATTTTTCATGGGGCTCGTATTGGAATTACGAACTTTTTTATTTCAGATTTTGGTTAAATAATCAAAACTACACTAGTATGAATTTTTTTGTTAAGATCAAATGTGGGGAAATCTGCCAAAATGGCGGATATATGTTGGTTGCACATGTCATTTCGTGTTTAGGGATTTTTCATGGGTCTCGTAATGGGATTACAAACCTTTTTATTCCAGATATTAGTTAAATAGACCAAACTACACTAGTATGAATTTTTTTGTTATGATCAAAGGTGGGGAAATCTACCAAAATGGCGGATATATGTTGGTTGCGTATGTCATTTCGTGTTTAGGGATTTTTCATGGGGCTCGTAATGGAATTACGAACTTTTTTGTTTCAGATTTTGGTTAAATAATCAAAACTACACTAGTATGAATTTTTCTGTTATGATCAAAGGTGGGGAAATCTGCTAAAATGGCGAATATATGTTGGTTGCGTATGTCATTTCGTGTTTAGGGATTGTTCATGGGTCTCGTAATGGGATTACGAACTTTTTTGTCACAGATTTTGGTTAAATAATCAAAACTACACTAGTATGAATTTTTCTGTTAAGATCAAAGGTGGGGAAATCTGCCAAAATGGCGGATATATGTTGGTTGCACATGTCATTTCGTGTTTAGGGATTTTTCATGGGTCTCGTAATGGGATTACAAACTTTTTTATTTCAGATATTAGTTAAATAGACCAAACTACACTAGTGTGAATTTTTTAGTTAAGATCAAAGGTGGGGAAATCTGCCAAAATGGCGGATATATGTTGGTTGCACATGTCATTTCGTGTTTAGGGATTTTTCATGGGGCTCGTAATGGGATTACGAACTTTTTTGTGACAGATTTTGGTTAAATAATCAAAACTACACTAGTATGAATTTTTCTGTTATGATCAAAGGTGGGGAAATCTGCCAAAATGGCGGATATATGTTGGTTGCACATGTCATTTCGTGTTTAGGGATTTTTCATGGGGCTCGTAATGGGATTACGAACTTTTTTGTTTCAGATATTAGTTAAATATGCCAAACTACACCAGTATGAATTTTTGTGTTAAGATCAAAGGTGGGGAAATCTGCCAAAATGGCGGATATATGTTGGTTGCACATGTCATTTCGTGTTTAGGGATTGTTCATGGGTCTCGTAATGGGATTACAAACCTTTTTATTCCAGATATTAGTTAAATAGACCAAACTACACTAGTATGAATTTTTTTGTTATGATCAAAGGTGGGGAAATCTACCAAAATGGCGGATATATGTTGGTTGCGTATGTCATTTCGTGTTTAGGGATTTTTCATGGGGCTCGTAATGGAATTACGAACTTTTTTGTTTCAGATTTTGGTTAAATAATCAAAACTACACTAGTATGAATTTTTCTGTTATGATCAAAGGTGGGGAAATCTGCTAAAATGGCGAATATATGTTGGTTGCGTATGTCATTTCGTGTTTAGGGATTGTTCATGGGTCTCGTAATGGGATTACGAACTTTTTTGTCACAGATTTTGGTTAAATAATCAAAACTACACTAGTATGAATTTTTCTGTTAAGATCAAAGGTGGGGAAATCTGCCAAAATGGCGGATATATGTTGGTTGCACATGTCATTTCGTGTTTAGGGATTTTTCATGGGTCTCGTAATGGGATTACAAACTTTTTTATTTCAGATATTAGTTAAATAGACCAAACTACACTAGTGTGAATTTTTTAGTTAAGATCAAAGGTGGGGAAATCTGCCAAAATGGCGGATATATGTTGGTTGCACATGTCATTTCGTGTTTAGGGATTTTTCATGGGGCTCGTAATGGGATTACGAACTTTTTTGTCACAGATTTTGGTTAAATAATCAAAACTACACTAGTATGAATTTTTCTGTTAAGATCAAAGGTGGGGAAATCTGCCAAAATGGCGGATATATGTTGGTTGCACATGTCATTTCGTGTTTAGGGATTTTTCATGGGGCTCGTAATGGGATTACGAACTTTTTTGTTTCAGATATTAGTTAAATATGCCAAACTACACCAGTATGAATTTTTGTGTTAAGATCAAAGGTGGGGAAATCTGCCAAAATGGCGGATATATGTTGGTTGCACATGTCATTTCGTGTTTAGGGATTGTTCATGGGTCTCGTAATGGGATTACAAACTTTTTTATTACAGATATTAGTTAAATAGACCAAACTACACTAGTATGAATTTTTTAGTTAAGATCAAAGGTGGGGAAATCTACCAAAATGGCGGATATATGTTGGTTGCACATGTCATTTCGTGTTTAGGGATTTTTCATGGGGCTCGTAATGGGATTACGAACTTTTTTGTTTCAGATATTAGTTAAATATGCCAAACTACACCAGTATGAATTTTTGTGTTAAGATCAAAGGTGGGGAAATCTACCAAAATGGCGGATATATGTTGGTTGCGTATGTCATTTCGTGTTTAGGGATTTTTCATGGGGCTCGTATTGGAATTACGAACTTTTTTGTTTCAGATTTTGGTTAAATAATCAAAACTACACTAGTATGAATTTTTTTGTTAAGATCAAATGTGGGGAAATCTGCCAAAATGGCGGATATATGTTGGTTGCACATGTCATTTCGTGTTTAGGGATTTTTCATGGGTCTCGTAATGGGATTACAAACCTTTTTATTCCAGATATTAGTTAAATAGACCAAACTACACTAGTATGAATTTTTTTGTTATGATCAAAGGTGGGGAAATCTACCAAAATGGCGGATATATGTTGGTTGCGTATGTCATTTCGTGTTTAGGGATTTTTCATGGGGCTCGTAATGGAATTACGAACTTTTTTGTTTCAGATTTTGGTTAAATAATCAAAACTACACTAGTATGAATTTTTCTGTTATGATCAAAGGTGGGGAAATCTGCTAAAATGGCGAATATATGTTGGTTGCGTATGTCATTTCGTGTTTAGGGATTGTTCATGGGTCTCGTAATGGGATTACGAACTTTTTTGTCACAGATTTTGGTTAAATAATCAAAACTACACTAGTATGAATTTTTCTGTTAAGATCAAAGGTGGGGAAATCTGCCAAAATGGCGGATATATGTTGGTTGCACATGTCATTTCGTGTTTAGGGATTTTTCATGGGTCTCGTAATGGGATTACAAACTTTTTTATTTCAGATATTAGTTAAATAGACCAAACTACACTAGTGTGAATTTTTTAGTTAAGATCAAAGGTGGGGAAATCTGCCAAAATGGCGGATATATGTTGGTTGCACATGTCATTTCGTGTTTAGGGATTTTTCATGGGGCTCGTAATGGGATTACGAACTTTTTTGTCACAGATTTTGGTTAAATAATCAAAACTACACTAGTATGAATTTTTCTGTTAAGATCAAAGGTGGGGAAATCTGCCAAAATGGCGGATATATGTTGGTTGCACATGTCATTTCGTGTTTAGGGATTTTTCATGGGTCTCGTAATGGGATTACAAACTTTTTTATTTCAGATATTAGTTAAATAGACCAAACTACACTAGTATGAATTTTTTAGTTAAGATCAAAGGTGGGGAAATCTGCCAAAATGGCGGATATATGTTGGTTGCACATGTCATTTCGTGTTTAGGGATTGTTCATGGGTCTCGTAATGGGATTACAAACTTTTTTATTACAGATATTAGTTAAATAGACCAAACTACACTAGTATGAATTTTTTAGTTAAGATCAAAGGTGGTGAAATCTGCCAAAATGTGCGGATATATGTTGGTTGCACATGTCATTTCGTGTTTAGGGATTTTTCATGGGGCTCGTAATGGGATTACGAACTTTTTTGTTTCAGATATTAGTTAAATATGCCAAACTACACCAGTATGCATTTTTGTGTTAAGATCAAAGGTGGGGAAATCTGCCAAAATGGCGGATATATGTTGGTTGCACATGTCATTTCGTGTTTAGGGATTTTTCATGGGTCTCGTAATGGGATTACAAACTTTTTTATTTCAGATATTAGTTAAATAGACCAAACTACACCAGTATGAATTTTTGTGTTAAGATCAAAGGTGGGGAAATCTACCAAAATGGCGGATATATGTTGGTTGCGTATGTCATTTCGTGTTTAGTGATTTTTCATGGGGCTCGTAATGGGATTACGAACTTTTTTGTTTCAGATATTAGTTAAATATGCCAAACTACACCAGCATGAATTTTTGTGTTAAGATCAAAGGTGGGGAAATCTACCAAAATGGCGGATATATGTTGGTTGCGTATGTCATTTCGTGTTTAGGGATTTTTCATGGGGCTCGTATTGGAATTACGAACTTTTTTGTTTCAGATTTTGGTTAAATAATCAAAACTACACTAGTATGAATTTTTGTGTTAAGATCAAAGGTGGGGAAATCTACCAAAATGGCGGATATATGTTGGTTGCACATGTCATTTCGTGTTTAGGGATTTTTCATGGGTCTCGTAATGGGATTACAAACTTTTTTATTTCAGATATTAGTTAAATAGACCAAACTACACTAGTATGAATTTTTTAGTTAAGATCAAAGGTGGGGAAATCTGCCAAAATGGCGGATATATGTTGGTTGCACATGTCATTTCGTGTTTAGGGATTGTTCATGGGTCTCGTAATGGGATTACAAACTTTTTTATTACAGATATTAGTTAAATAGACCAAACTACACTAGTATGAATTTTTTAGTTAAGATCAAAGGTGGTGAAATCTGCCAAAATGGCGGATATATGTTGGTTGCACATGTCATTTCGTGTTTAGGGATTTTTCATGGGGCTCGTAATGGGATTACGAACTTTTTTGTTTCAGATATTAGTTAAATATGCCAAACTACACCAGTATGAATTTTTGTGTTAAGATCAAAGGTGGGGAAATCTGCCAAAATGGCGGATATATGTTGGTTGCACATGTCATTTCGTGTTTAGGGATTTTTCATGGGTCTCGTAATGGGATTACAAACTTTTTTATTTCAGATATTAGTTAAATAGACCAAACTACACCAGTATGAATTTTTGTGTTAAGATCAAAGGTGGGGAAATCTACCAAAATGGCGGATATATGTTGGTTGCGTATGTCATTTCGTGTTTAGGGATTGTTCATGGGTCTCGTAATGGGATTACAAACTTTTTTATTTCAGATATTAGTTAAATAGACCAAACTACACTAGTGTGAATTTTTTAGTTAAGATCAAAGGTGGGGAAATCTGCCAAAATGGCGGATATATGTTGGTTGCACATGTCATTTCGTGTTTAGGGATTTTTCATGGGGCTCGTAATGGGATTACGAACTTTTTTGTGACAGATTTTGGTTAAATAATCAAAACTACACTAGTATGAATTTTTCTGTTAAGATCAAAGGTGGGGAAATCTGCCAAAATGGCGGATATATGTTGGTTGCACATGTCATTTCGTGTTTAGGGATTTTTCATGGGTCTCGTAATGGGATTACAAACTATTTTATTTCATATATTAGTTAAATAGACCAAACTACACTAGTATGAATTTTTTAGTTAAGATCAAAGGTGGGGAAATCTGCCAAAATGGCGGATATATGTTGGTTGCACATGTCATTTCGTGTTTAGGGATTGTTCATGGGTCTCGTAATGGGATTACAAACTTTTTTATTACAGATATTAGTAAAATAGACCAAACTACACTAGTATGAATTTTTTAGTTAAGATCAAAGGTGGTGAAATCTGCCAAAATGGCGGATATATGTTGGTTGCGTATGTCATTTCGTGTTTAGTGATTTTTCATGGGGCTCGTAATGGGATTACGAACTTTTTTGTTTCAGATATTAGTTAAATATGCCAAACTACACCAGTATGAATTTTTGTGTTAAGATCAAAGGTGGGGAAATCTACCAAAATGGCGGATATATGTTGGTTGCACATGTCATTTCGTGTTTAGGGATTTTTCATGGGTCTCGTAATGGGATTACAAACTTTTTTATTTCAGATATTAGTTAAATAGACCAAACTACACTAGTATGAATTTTTTAGTTAAGATCAAAGGTGGTGAAATCTGCCAAAATGGCGGATATATGTTGGTTGCGTATGTCATTTCGTGTTTAGTAATTTTTCATGGGTCTCGTAATGGGATTACAAACTTTTTTATTTCAGATATTAGTTAAATAGACCAAACTACACTAGTATGAATTTTTTAGTTAAGATCAAAGGTGGTGAAATCTGCCAAAATGGCGGATATATGTTGGTTGCGTATGTCATTTCGTGTTTAGGGATTTTTCATGGGGCTCGTAATGGGATTACGAACTTTTTTGTTTCAGATATTAGTTAAATATGCCAAACTACACCAGTACGAATTTTTGTGTTAAGATCAAAGGTGGGGAAATCTGCCAAAATGGCGGATATATGTTGGTTGCACATGTCATTTCGTATTTAGGGATTTTTCATGGGTCTCGTAATGGGATTACAAACTTTTTTATTTCAGATATTAGTTAAATAGACCAAACTACACTAGTATGAATTTTTTTGTTAATATCAAAGGTGGGGAAATCTGCCAAAATGGCGGATATATGTTGGTTGCGTATGTCATTTCGTGTTTAGGGATTTTTCATGGGTCTCGTAATGGGATTACAAACCTTTTTATTCCAGATATTAGTTAAATAGACCAAACTACACTAGTATGAATTTTTTTGTTATGATCAAAGGTGGGGAAATCTACCAAAATGGCGGATATATGTTGGTTGCGTATGTCATTTCGTGTTTAGGGATTTTTCATGGGGCTCGTAATGGAATTACGAACTTGTTTGTTTCAGATTTTGGTTAAATAATCAAAACTACACTAGTATGAATTTTTTTGTTAAGATCAAAGGTGGGGAAATCTGCCAAAATGGCGGATATATGTTGGTTGCGTATGTCATTTCGTGTTTAGGGATTGTTCATGGGTCTCGTAATGGGATTACAAACTTTTTTATTTCAGATATTAGTTAAATAGACCAAACTACACTAGTGTGAATTTTTTAGTTAAGATCAAAGGTGGGGAAATCTGCCAAAATGGCGGATATATGTTGGTTGCACATGTCATTTCGTGTTTAGGGATTTTTCATGGGGCTCGTAATGGAATTACGAACTTTTTTGTTTCAGATTTTGGTTAAATAATCAAAACTACACTAGTATGAATTTTTCTGTTATGATCAAAGGTGGGGAAATCTGCTAAAATGGCGGATATATGTTGGTTGCGTATGTCATTTCGTGTTTAGGGATTGTTCATGGGTCTCGTAATGGGATTACAAACTTTTTTATTTCAGATATTAGTTAAATAGACCAAACTACACTAGTGTGAATTTTTTAGTTAAGATCAAAGGTGGGGAAATCTGCCAAAATGGCGGATATATGTTGGTTGCACATGTCATTTCGTGTTTAGGGATTTTTCATGGGGCTCGTAATGGGATTACGAACTTTTTGTCACAGATTTTGGTTAAATAATCAAAACTACACTAGTATGAATTTTTCTGTTAAGATCAAAGGTGGGGAAATCTGCCAAAATGGCGGATATATGTTGGTTGCACATGTCATTTCGTGTTTAGGGATTTTTCATGGGTCTCGTAATGGGATTACAAACTTTTTTATTTCAGATATTAGTTAAATAGACCAAACTACACTAGTATGAATTTTTTAGTTAAGATCAAAGGTGGGGAAATCTGCCAAAATGGCGGATATATGTTGGTTGCACATGTCATTTCGTGTTTAGGGATTGTTCATGGGTCTCGTAATGGGATTACAAACTTTTTTATTACAGATATTAGTTAAATAGCCCAAACTACACTAGTATGAATTTTTTAGTTAAGATCAAAGGTGGTGAAATCTGCCAAAATGGCGGATATATGTTGGTTGCGTATGTCATTTCGTGTTTAGTGATTTTTCATGGGGCTCGTAATGGGATTACGAACTTTTTTGTTTCAGATATTAGTTAAATATGCCAAACTACACCAGTATGAATTTTTGTGTTAAGATCAAAGGTGGGGAAATCTGCCAAAATGGCGGATATATGTTGGTTGCACATGTCATTTCGTGTTTAGGGATTTTTCATGGGTCTCGTAATGGGATTACAAACTTTTTTATTTCAGATATTAGTTAAATAGACCAAACTACACTAGTATGAATTTTTTAGTTAAGATCAAAGGTGGTGAAATCTGCCAAAATGGCGGATATATGTTGGTTGCGTATGTCATTTCGTGTTTAGTGATTTTTCATGGGGCTCGTAATGGGATTACGAACTTTTTTGTTTCAGATATTAGTTAAATATGCCAAACTACACCAGTATGAATTTTTTAGTTAAGATCAAAGGTGGGGAAATCTGCCAAAATGGCGGATATATGTTGGTTGCACATGTCATTTCGTGTTTAGGGATTGTTCATGGGGCTCGTAATGGAATTACGAACTTTTTTGTCTCAGATTTTGGTTAAATAATCAAAACTACACTAGTATGAATTTTTTTGTTAAGATCAAAGGTGGGGAAATCTGCCAAAATGGCGGATATATGTTGGTTGCGTATGTCATTTCGTGTTTAGGGATTGTTCATGGGTCTCGTAATGGAATTACGAACTTGTTTGTTTCAGATTTTGGTTAAATAATCAAAACTACACTAGTATGAATTTTTCTGTTAAGATCAAAGGTTGGGAAATCTGCCAAAATGGCGGATATATGTTGGTTGCACATGTCATTTCGTATTTAGGGATTTTTCATGGGTCTCGTAATGGGATTACAAACTTTTTTATTTCAGATATTAGTTAAATAGACCAAACTACACTAGTATGAATTTTTTTGTTAAGATCAAAGGTGGGGAAATCTGCCAAAATGGCGGATATATGTTGGTTGCGTATGTCATTTCGTGTTTAGGGATTTTTCATGGGTCTCGTAATGGGATTACAAACCTTTTTATTCCAGATATTAGTTAAATAGACCAAACTACACTAGTATGAATTTTTTTGTTATGATCAAAGGTGGGGAAATCTACCAAAATGGCGGATATATGTTGGTTGCACATGTCATTTCGTGTTTAGGGATTTTTCATGGGTCTCGTAAAGGGATTACAAACTTTTTTATTTCAGATTTTGGTTAAATAATCAAAACTACACTAGTATGAATTTTTCTGTTATGATCAAAGGTGGGGAAATCTGCCAAAATGGCGGATATATGTTGGTTGCGTATGTCATTTCGTGTTTAGTGATTTTTCATGGGGCTCGTAATGCGATTACGAACTTTTTTGTTTCAGATATTAGTTAAATATGCCAAACTACACCAGTATGAATTTTTGTGTTAAGATCAAAGGTGGGGAAATCTGCCAAAATGGCGGATATATGTTGGTTGCACATGTCATTTCGTGTTTAGGGATTTTTCATGGGTCTCGTAATGGGATTACAAACTTTTTTATTTCAGATATTAGTTAAATAGACCAAACTACACTAGTATGAATTTTTTAGTTAAGATCAAAGGTGGTGAAATCTGCCAAAATGGCGGATATATGTTGGTTGCGTATGTCATTTCGTGTTTAGTGATTTTTCATGGGGCTCGTAATGCGATTACGAACTTTTTTGTTTCAGATATTAGTTAAATATGCCAAACTACACCAGTATGAATTTTTTAGTTAAGATCAAAGGTGGGGAAATCTGCCAAAATGGCGGATATATGTTGGTTGCACATGTCATTTCGTGTTTAGGGATTGTTCATGGGGCTCGTAATGGAATTACGAACTTTTTTGTCTCAGATTTTGGTTAAATAATCAAAACTACACTAGTATGAATTTTTTTGTTAAGATCAAAGGTGGGGAAATCTGCCAAAATGGCGGATATATGTTGGTTGCGTATGTCATTTCGTGTTTAGGGATTGTTCATGGGTCTCGTAATGGAATTACGAACTTGTTTGTTTCAGATTTTGGTTAAATAATCAAAACTACACTAGTATGAATTTTTCTGTTAAGATCAAAGGTGGGGAAATCTGCCAAAATGGCGGATATATGTTGGTTGCACATGTCATTTCGTATTTAGGGATTTTTCATGGGTCTCGTAATGGGATTACAAACTTTTTTATTTCAGATATTAGTTAAATAGACCAAACTACACTAGTATGAATTTTTTTGTTAAGATCAAAGGTGGGGAAATCTGCCAAAATGGCGGATATATGTTGGTTGCGTATGTCATTTCGTGTTTAGGGATTTTTCATGGGTCTCGTAATGGGATTACAAACCTTTTTATTCCAGATATTAGTTAAATAGACCAAACTACACTAGTATGAATTTTTTTGTTATGATCAAAGGTGGGGAAATCTACCAAAATGGCGGATATATGTTGGTTGCGTATGTCATTTCGTGTTTAGGGATTTTTCATGGGGCTCGTAATGGAATTACGAACTTGTTTGTTTCAGATTTTGGTTAAATAATCAAAACTACACTAGTATGAATTTTTCTGTTATGATCAAAGGTGGGGAAATCTGCCAAAATGGCGGATATATGTTGGTTGCACATGTCATTTCGTGTTTAGGGATTTTTCATGGGTCTCGTAAAGGGATTACAAACTTTTTTATTTCAGATATTAGTTAAATAGACCAAACTACACTAGTATGAATTTTTTAGTTAAGATCAAAGGTGGTGAAATCTGCCAAAATGGCGGATATATGTTGGTTGCGTATGTCATTTCGTGTTTAGTGATTTTTCATGGGGCTCGTAATGCGATTACGAACTTTTTTGTTTCAGATATTAGTTAAATATGCCAAACTACACCAGTATGAATTTTTGTGTTAAGATCAAAGGTGGGGAAATCTGCCAAAATGGCGGATATATGTTGGTTGCACATGTCATTTCGTGTTTAGGGATTTTTCATGGGTCTCGTAATGGGATTACAAACTTTTTTATTTCAGATATTAGTTAAATGGACCAAACTACACTAGTATGAATTTTTTTGTTATGATCAAAGGTGGGGAAATCTACCAAAATGGCGGATATATGTTGGTTGCGTATGTCATTTCGTGTTTAGGGATTTTTCATGGGGCTCGTAATGGAATTACGAACTTTTTTGTATCAGATTTTGGTTAAATAATCAAAACTACACTAGTATGAATTTCTTTGTTAAGATCAAAGGTGGGGAAATCTGCCAAAATGGCGGATATATGTTGATTGCGTATGTCATTTCGTGTTTAGTGATTTTTCATGGGGCTCGTAATGGGATTACGAACTTTTTTGTTTCAGATATTAGTTAAATATGCCAAACTACACTAGTATGAATTTTTTTGTTATGATCAAAGGTGGGGAAATCTACCAAAATGGCGGATATATGTTGGTTGCGTATGTCATTTCGTGTTTAGGGATTTTTCATGGGGCTCGTAATGGAATTACGAACTTTTTTGTTTCAGATTTTGGTTAAATAATCAAAACTACACTAGTATGAATTTTTCTGTTATGATCAAAGGTGGGGAAATCTGCTAAAATGGCGGATATATGTTGGTTGCGTATGTCATTTCGTGTTTAGGGATTGTTCATGGGTCTCGTAATGGGATTACAAACTTTTTTATTTCAGATATTAGTTAAATAGACCAAACTACACTAGTGTGAATTTTTTAGTTAAGATCAAAGGTGGGGAAATCTGCCAAAATGGCGGATATATGTTGGTTGCACATGTCATTTCGTGTTTAGGGATTTTTCATGGGGCTCGTAATGGGATTACGAACTTTTTTGTCACAGATTTTGGTTAAATAATCAAAACTACACTAGTATGAATTTTTCTGTTAAGATCAAAGGTGGGGAAATCTGCCAAAATGGCGGATATATGTTGGTTGCACATGTCATTTCGTGTTTAGGGATTTTTCATGGGTCTCGTAATGGGATTACAAACTTTTTTATTTCAGATATTAGTTAAATAGACCAAACTACACTAGTATGAATTTTTTAGTTAAGATCAAAGGTGGGGAAATCTGCCAAAATGGCGGATATATGTTGGTTGCACATGTCATTTCGTGTTTAGGGATTGTTCATGGGTCTCGTAATGGGATTACAAACTTTTTTATTACAGATATTAGTTAAATAGACCAAACTACACTAGTATGAATTTTTTAGTTAAGATCAAAGGTGGGGAAATCTACCAAAATGGCGGATATATGTTGGTTGCACATGTCATTTCGTGTTTAGGGATTTTTCATGAATTTTTGTGTTAAGATCAAAGGTGGGGAAATCTACCAAAATGGCGGATATATGTTGGTTGCGTATGTCATTTCGTGTTTAGTGATTTTTCATGGGGCTCGTAATGGGATTACGAACTTTTTTGTTTCAGATATTAGTTAAATATGCCAAACTACACCAGTATGAATTTTTGTGTTAAGATCAAAGGTGGGGAAATCTACCAAAATGGCGGATATATGTTGGTTGCGTATGTCATTTCGTGTTTAGGGATTTTTCATGGGGCTCGTATTGGAATTACGAACTTTTTTGTTTCAGATTTTGGTTAAATAATCAAAACTACACTAGTATGAATTTTTTGTTAAGATCAAAGGTGGGGAAATCTGCCAAAATGGCGGATATATGTTGGTTGCACATGTCATTTCGTGTTTAGGGATTTTTCATGGGTCTCGTAATGGGATTACAAACCTTTTTATTCCAGATATTAGTTAAATAGACCAAACTACACTAGTATGAATTTTTTTGTTATGATCAAAGGTGGGGAAATCTACCAAAATGGCGGATATATGTTGGTTGCGTATGTCATTTCGTGTTTAGGGATTTTTCATGGGGCTCGTAATGGAATTACGAACTTTTTTGTTTCAGATTTTGGTTAAATAATCAAAACTACACTAGTATGAATTTTTCTGTTATGATCAAAGGTGGGGAAATCTGCTAAAATGGCGAATATATGTTGGTTGCGTATGTCATTTCGTGTTTAGGGATTGTTCATGGGTCTCGTAATGGGATTACAAACTTTTTTATTTCAGATATTAGTTAAATAGACCAAACTACACTAGTGTGAATTTTTTAGTTAAGATCAAAGGTGGGGAAATCTGCCAAAATGGCGGATATATGTTGGTTGCGTATGTCATTTCGTGTTTAGTGATTTTTCATGGGGCTCGTAATGGGATTACGAACTTTTTTGTTTCAGATATTAGTTAAATATGCCAAACTACACCAGTATGAATTTTTGTGTTAAGATCAAAGGTGGGGAAATCTGCCAAAATGGCGGATATATGTTGGTTGCACATGTCATTTCGTGTTTAGGGATTTTTCATGGGTCTCGTAATGGGATTACAAACTTTTTTATTTCAGATATTAGTTAAATAGACCAAACTACACCAGTATGAATTTTTGTGTTAAGATCAAAGGTGGGGAAATCTACCAAAATGGCGGATATATGTTGGTTGCGTATGTCATTTCGTGTTTAGGGATTTTTCATGGGGCTCGTATTGGAATTACGAACTTTTTTGTCTCAGATTTTGGTTAAATAATCAAAACTACACTAGTATGAATTTTTTTGTTAAGATCAAAGGTGGGGAAATCTGCCAAAATGGCGGATATATGTTGGTTGCGTATGTCATTTCGAGTTTAGGGATTTTTCATGGGTCTCGTAATGGGATTACAAACCTTTTTATTTCAGATATTAGTTAAATAGACCAAACTACACTAGTATGAATTTTTTTGTTATGATCAAAGGTGGGTAATCTACCAAAATGGCGGATATATGTTGGTTGCGTATGTCATTTCGTGTTTAGGGATTTTTCATGGGGCTCGTAATGGAATTACTAACTTTTTTGTTTCAGATTTTGGTTAAATAATCAAAACTACACTAGTATGAATTTTTTTGTTATGATCAAAGGTGGGGAAATCTGCCAAAATGGCGGATATATGTTGGTTGCACATGTCATTTCGTGTTTAGTGATTTTTC
The DNA here is from genome assembly GCA_020010945.3 of Muscidifurax raptorellus. Classification (NCBI taxonomy): domain Eukaryota; kingdom Metazoa; phylum Arthropoda; class Insecta; order Hymenoptera; family Pteromalidae; genus Muscidifurax; species Muscidifurax raptorellus. Next base: position 23,583,977 of record CM052078.1, read on the forward strand.
ATGGGGCTCGTAATGGGATTACGAACTTTTTTGTTACAGATTTTGGTTAAATAATCAAAACTACACTAGTATGAATTTTTCTGTTAAGATCAAAGGTGGGGAAATCTGCCAAAATGGCGGATATATGTTGGTTGCGTATGTCATTTCGTGTTTAGGGATTTTTCATGGGTCTCGTAATGGGATTACAAACCTTTTTATTTCAGATATTAGTTAAATGGACCAAACTACACTAGTATGAATTTTTTTGTTATGATCAAAGGTGGGGAAATCTACCAAAATGGCGGATATATGTTGGTTGCGTATGTCATTTCGTGTTTAGGGATTTTTCATGGGGCTCGTAATCGAATTACGAACTTTTTTGTATCAGATTTTGGTTAAATAATCAAAACTACACTAGTATGAATTTTTTTGTTAAGATCAAAGGTGGGGAAATCTGCCAAAATGGCGGATATATGTTGGTTGCGTATGTCATTTCGTGTTTAGGGATTTTTCATGGGTCTCGTAATGGGATTACAAACCTTTTTATTTCAGATATTAGTTAAATGGACCAAACTACACTAGTATGAATTTTTTTGTTATGATCAAAGGTGGGGAAATCTACCAAAATGGCGGATATATGTTGGTTGCGTATGTCATTTCGTGTTTAGGGATTTTTCATGGGGCTCGTAATCGAATTACGAACTTTTTTGTATCAGATTTTGGTTAAATAATCAAAACTACACTAGTATGAATTTTTTTGTTAAGATCAAAGGTGGGGAAATCTGCCAAAATGGCGGATATATGTTGGTTGCACATGTCATTTCGTGTTTAGGGATTTTTCATGGGTCTCGTAATGGGATTACAAACTTTTTTATTTCAGATATTAGTTAAATAGACCAAACTACACTAGTATGAATTTTTTTGTTAAGATCAAAGGTGGGGAAATCTACCAAAATGGCGGATATATGTTGGTTGCGTATGTCATTTCGTGTTTAGGGATTTTTCATGGGGCTCGTATTGGAATTACGAATTTTTTGTTTCAGATTTTGGTTAAATAATCAAAACTACACTAGTATGAATTTTTCTGTTAAGATCAAAGGTGGGGAAATCTGCCAAAATGGCGGATATATGTTGGTTGCGTATGTCATTTCGTGTTTAGGGATTTTTCATGGGTCTCGTAATGGGATTACAAATCTTTTTATTTCAGATATTAGTTAAATGGACCAAACTACACTAGTATGAATTTTTTTGTTATGATCAAAGGTGGGGAAATCTACCAAAATGGCGGATATATGTTGGTTGCGTATGTCATTTCGTGTTTAGGGATTTTTCATGGGGCTCGTAATGGAATTACGAACTTTTTTGTATCAGATTTTGGTTAAATAATCAAAACTACACTAGTATGAATTTTTTAGTTAAGATCAAAGGTGGTGAAATCTGCCAAAATGGCGGATATATGTTGGTTGCGTATGTCATTTCGTGTTTAGTGATTTTTCATGGGGCTCGTAATGGGATTACGAACTTTTTTCTTTCAGATATTAGTTAAATATGCCAAACTACACCAGTATGAATTTTTGTGTTAAGATCAAAGGTGGGGAAATCTGCCAAAATGGCGGATATATGTTGGTTGCACATGTCATTTCGTGTTTAGGGATTTTTCATGGGTCTCGTAATGGGATTACAAACTTTTTTATTTCAGATATTAGTTAAATAGACCAAACTACACCAGTATGAATTTTTGTGTTAAGATCAAAGGTGGGGAAATCTACCAAAATGGCGGATATATGTTGGTTGCGTATGTCATTTCGTGTTTAGGGATTTTTCATGGGGCTCGTATTGGAATTACGAACTTTTTTGTTTCAGATTTTGGTTAAATAATCAAAACTACACTAGTATGAATTTTTTTGTTAAGATCAAAGGTGGGGAAATCTGCCAAAATGGCGGATATATGTTGGTTGCGTATGTCATTTCGAGTTTAGGGATTTTTCATGGGTCTCGTAATGGGATTACAAACCTTTTTATTTCAGATATAAGTTAAATAGACCAAACTACACTAGTATGAATTTTTTTGTTATGATCAAAGGTGGGTAATCTACCAAAATGGCGGATATATGTTGGTTGCGTATGTCATTTCGTGTTTAGGGATTTTTCATGGGGCTCGTAATGGAATTACTAACTTTTTTGTTTCAGATTTTGGTTAAATAATCAAAACTACACTAGTATGAATTTTTCTGTTATGATCAAAGGTGGGGAAATCTGCCAAAATGGCGGATATATGTTGGTTGCGTATGTCATTTCGTGTTTAGGGATTTTTCATGGGGCTCGTAATGGAATTACGAACTTTTTTGTTTCAGATTTTGGTTAAATAATCAAAACTACACTAGTATGAATTTTTCTGTTATGATCAAAGGTGGGGAAATCTGCTAAAATGGCGAATATATGTTGGTTGCGTATGTCATTTCGTGTTTAGGGATTGTTCATGGGTCTCGTAATGGGATTACAAACTTTTTTATTTCAGATATTAGTTAAATAGACCAAACTACACTAGTGTGAATTTTTTAGTTAAGATCAAAGGTGGGGAAATCTGCCAAAATGGCGGATATATGTTGGTTGCGTATGTCATTTCGTGTTTAGTGATTTTTCATGGGGCTCGTAATGGGATTACGAACTTTTTTGTTTCAGATATTAGTTAAATATGCCAAACTACACCAGTATGAATTTTTGTGTTAAGATCAAAGGTGGGGAAATCTGCCAAAATGGCGGATATATGTTGGTTGCACATGTCATTTCGTGTTTAGGGATTTTTCATGGGTCTCGTAATGGGATTACAAACTTTTTTATTTCAGATATTAGTTAAATAGACCAAACTACACCAGTATGAATTTTTGTGTTAAGATCAAAGGTGGGGAAATCTACCAAAATGGCGGATATATGTTGGTTGCGTATGTCATTTCGTGTTTAGGGATTTTTCATGGGGCTCGTATTGGAATTACGAACTTTTTTGTCTCAGATTTTGGTTAAATAATCAAAACTACACTAGTATGAATTTTTTTGTTAAGATCAAAGGTGGGGAAATCTGCCAAAATGGCGGATATATGTTGGTTGCGTATGTCATTTCGAGTTTAGGGATTTTTCATGGGTCTCGTAATGGGATTACAAACCTTTTTATTTCAGATATTAGTTAAATAGACCAAACTACACTAGTATGAATTTTTTTGTTATGATCAAAGGTGGGTAATCTACCAAAATGGCGGATATATGTTGGTTGCGTATGTCATTTCGTGTTTAGGGATTTTTCATGGGGCTCGTAATGGAATTACTAACTTTTTTGTTTCAGATTTTGGTTAAATAATCAAAACTACACTAGTATGAATTTTTTTGTTATGATCAAAGGTGGGGAAATCTGCCAAAATGGCGGATATATGTTGGTTGCACATGTCATTTCGTGTTTAGTGATTTTTCATGGGGCTCGTAATGGGATTACGAACTTTTTTGTTACAGATTTTGGTTAAATAATCAAAACTACACTAGTATGAATTTTTCTGTTAAGATCAAAGGTGGGGAAATCTGCCAAAATGGCGGATATATGTTGGTTGCGTATGTCATTTCGTGTTTAGGGATTTTTCATGGGTCTCGTAATGGGATTACAAACCTTTTTATTTCAGATATTAGTTAAATGGACCAAACTACACTAGTATGAATTTTTTTGTTATGATCAAAGGTGGGGAAATCTACCAAAATGGCGGATATATGTTGGTTGCGTATGTCATTTCGTGTTTAGGGATTTTTCATGGGGCTCGTAATCGAATTACGAACTTTTTTGTATCAGATTTTGGTTAAATAATCAAAACTACACTAGTATGAATTTTTTTGTTAAGATCAAAGGTGGGGAAATCTGCCAAAATGGCGGATATATGTTGGTTGCGTATGTCATTTCGTGTTTAGGGATTTTTCATGGGTCTCGTAATGGGATTACAAACCTTTTTATTTCAGATATTAGTTAAATGGACCAAACTACACTAGTATGAATTTTTTTGTTATGATCAAAGGTGGGGAAATCTACCAAAATGGCGGATATATGTTGGTTGCGTATGTCATTTCGTGTTTAGGGATTTTTCATGGGGCTCGTAATCGAATTACGAACTTTTTTGTATCAGATTTTGGTTAAATAATCAAAACTACACTAGTATGAATTTTTTTGTTAAGATCAAAGGTGGGGAAATCTGCCAAAATGGCGGATATATGTTGGTTGCACATGTCATTTCGTGTTTAGGGATTTTTCATGGGTCTCGTAATGGGATTACAAACTTTTTTATTTCAGATATTAGTTAAATAGACCAAACTACACTAGTATGAATTTTTTTGTTAAGATCAAAGGTGGGGAAATCTACCAAAATGGCGGATATATGTTGGTTGCGTATGTCATTTCGTGTTTAGGGATTTTTCATGGGGCTCGTATTGGAATTACGAATTTTTTGTTTCAGATTTTGGTTAAATAATCAAAACTACACTAGTATGAATTTTTCTGTTAAGATCAAAGGTGGGGAAATCTGCCAAAATGGCGGATATATGTTGGTTGCGTATGTCATTTCGTGTTTAGGGATTTTTCATGGGTCTCGTAATGGGATTACAAATCTTTTTATTTCAGATATTAGTTAAATGGACCAAACTACACTAGTATGAATTTTTTTGTTATGATCAAAGGTGGGGAAATCTACCAAAATGGCGGATATATGTTGGTTGCGTATGTCATTTCGTGTTTAGGGATTTTTCATGGGGCTCGTAATGGAATTACGAACTTTTTTGTATCAGATTTTGGTTAAATAATCAAAACTACACTAGTATGAATTTTTTAGTTAAGATCAAAGGTGGTGAAATCTGCCAAAATGGCGGATATATGTTGGTTGCGTATGTCATTTCGTGTTTAGTGATTTTTCATGGGGCTCGTAATGGGATTACGAACTTTTTTCTTTCAGATATTAGTTAAATATGCCAAACTACACCAGTATGAATTTTTGTGTTAAGATCAAAGGTGGGGAAATCTGCCAAAATGGCGGATATATGTTGGTTGCACATGTCATTTCGTGTTTAGGGATTTTTCATGGGTCTCGTAATGGGATTACAAACTTTTTTATTTCAGATATTAGTTAAATAGACCAAACTACACCAGTATGAATTTTTGTGTTAAGATCAAAGGTGGGGAAATCTACCAAAATGGCGGATATATGTTGGTTGCGTATGTCATTTCGTGTTTAGGGATTTTTCATGGGGCTCGTATTGGAATTACGAACTTTTTTGTTTCAGATTTTGGTTAAATAATCAAAACTACACTAGTATGAATTTTTTTGTTAAGATCAAAGGTGGGGAAATCTGCCAAAATGGCGGATATATGTTGGTTGCGTATGTCATTTCGAGTTTAGGGATTTTTCATGGGTCTCGTAATGGGATTACAAACCTTTTTATTTCAGATATAAGTTAAATAGACCAAACTACACTAGTATGAATTTTTTTGTTATGATCAAAGGTGGGTAATCTACCAAAATGGCGGATATATGTTGGTTGCGTATGTCATTTCGTGTTTAGGGATTTTTCATGGGGCTCGTAATGGAATTACGAACTTTTTTGTATCAGATTTTGGTTAAATAATCAAAACTACACTAGTATGAATTTTTTAGTTAAGATCAAAGGTGGTGAAATCTGCCAAAATGGCGGATATATGTTGGTTGCGTATGTCATTTCGTGTTTAGTGATTTTTCATGGGGCTCGTAATGGGATTACGAACTTTTTTGTTGCAGATATTAGTTAAATATGCCAAACTACACCAGTATGAATTTTTGTGTTAAGATCAAAGGTGGTGAAATCTGCCAAAATGGCGGATATATGTTGGTTGCACATGTCATTTCGTGTTTAGGGATTTTTCATGGGTCTCGTAATGGGATTACAAACTTTTTGATTTCAGATATTAGTTAAATAGACCAAACTACACTAGTGTGAATTTTTTAGTTAAGATCAAAGGTGGGGAAATCTGCCAAAATGGCGGATATATGTTGGTTGCGTATGTCATTTCGTGTTTAGTGATTTTTCATGGGGCTCGTAATGGGATTACGAACTTTTTTGTTTCAGATATTAGTTAAATATGCCAAACTACACCAGTATGAATTTTTGTGTTAAGATCAAAGGTGGGGAAATCTGCCAAAATGGCGGATATATGTTGGTTGCACATGTCATTTCGTGTTTAGTGATTTTTCATGGGGCTCGTAATGGGATTACGAACTTTTTTGTTTCAGATATTAGTTAAATATGCCAAACTACACCAGTATGAATTTTTGTGTTAAGATCAAAGGTGGGGAAATCTGCCAAAATGGCGGATATATGTTGGTTGCACATGTCATTTCGTGTTTAGGGATTTTTCATGGGTCTCGTAATGGGATTACAAACTTTTTTATTTCAGATATTAGTTAAATGGACCAAACTACACTAGTATGAATTTTTTTGTTATGATCAAAGGTGGGGAAATCTGCCAAAATGGCGGATATATGTTGGTTGCGTATGTCATTTCGAGTTTAGGGATTTTTCATGGGTCTCGTAATGGGATTACAAACCTTTTTATTTCAGATATTAGTTAAATAGACCAAACTACACTAGTATGAATTTCTTTGTTAAGATCAAAGGTGGGGAAATCTGCCAAAATGGCGGATATATGTTGGTTGCGTATGTCATTTCGTGTTTAGTGATTTTTCATGGGGCTCGTAATGGGATTACGAACTTTTTTGTTTCAGATATTAGTTAAATATGCCAAACTACACCAGTATGAATTTTTGTGTTAAGATCAAAGGTGGGGAAATCTGCCAAAATGGCGGATATATGTTGGTTGCACATGTCATTCCGTGTTTAGGGATTTTTCATGGGTCTCGTAATGGGATTACAAACTTTTTTATTTCAGATATTAGTTAAATAGACCAAACTACACCAGTATGAATTTTTGTGTTAAGATCAAAGGTGGGGAAATCTACCAAAATGGCGGATATATGTTGGTTGCGTATGTCATTTCGTGTTTAGTGATTTTTCATGGGGCTCGTAATGGGATTACGAACTTTTTTGTTTCAGATATTAGTTAAATATACCAAACTACACCAGTATGAATTTTTGTGTTAAGATCAAAGGTGGGGAAATCTGCCAAAATGGCGGATATATGTTGGTTGCGTATGTCATTTCGTGTTTAGGGATTTTTCATGGGGCTCGTAATGGAATTACGAACTTTTTTGTTTCAGATTTTGGTTAAATAATCAAAACTACACTAGTATGAATTTTTCTGTTATGATCAAAGGTGGGGAAATCTGCTAAAATGGCGGATATATGTTGGTTGCGTATGTCATTTCGTGTTTAGGGATTTTTCATGGGTCTCGTAATGGGATTACAAACTTTTTTATTTCAGATATTAGTTAAATAGACCAAACTACAATAGTGTGAATTTTTTAGTTAAGATCAAAGGTGGGGAAAACTGCCAAAATGGCGGATATATGTTGGTTGCACATGTCATTTCGTGTTTAAGGATTTTTCATGGGGCTCGTAATGGGATTACGAACTTTTTTGTCACAGATTTTGGTTAAATAATCAAAACTACACTAGTATGAATTTTTCTGTTAAGATCAAAGGTGGGGAAATCTGCCAAAATGGCGGATATATGTTGGTTGCACATGTCATTTCGTGTTTAGGGATTTTTCATGGGTCTCGTAATGGGATTACAAACTTTTTTATTTCAGATATTAGTTAAATAGACCAAACTACACTAGTATGAATTTTTTAGTTAAGATCAAAGGTGGGGAAATCTGCCAAAATGGCGGATATATGTTGGTTGCACATGTCATTTCGTGTTTAGGAATTGTTCATGGGTCTCGTAATGGGATTACAAACTTTTTTATTACAGATATTAGTTAAATAGACCAAACTACACTAGTATGAATTTTTTAGTTAAGATCAAAGGTGGTGAAATCTGCCAAAATGGCGGATATATGTTGGTTGCGTATGTCATTTCGTGTTTAGTGATTTTTCATGGGGCTCGTAATGGGATTACGAACTTTTTTGTTTCAGATATTAGTTAAATATGCCAAACTACACCAGTATGAATTTTTGTGTTAAGATCAAAGGTGGGGAAATCTGCCAAAATGTGCGGATATATGTTGGTTGCACATGTCATTTCGTGTTTAGGGATTTTTCATGGGTCTCGTAATGGGATTACAAACTTTTTTATTTCAGATATTAGTTAAATGGACCAAACTACACTAGTATGAATTTTTTTGTTATGATCAAAGGTGGGGAAATCTACCAAAATGGCGGATATATGTTGGTTGCGTATGTCATTTCGTGTTTAGGGATTTTTCATGGGGCTCGTAATGGAATTACGAACTTTTTTGTCTCAGATTTTGGTTAAATAATCAAAACTACACTAGTATGAATTTCTTTGTTAAGATCAAAGGTGGGGAAATCTGCCAAAATGGCGGATATATGTTGGTTGCGTATGTCATTTCGTGTTTAGTGATTTTTCATGGGGCTCGTAATGGGATTACGAACTTTTTTGTTTCAGATATTAGTTAAATATGCCAAACTACACCAGTATGAATTTTTGTGTTAAGATCAAAGGTGGGGAAATCTGCCAAAATGGCGGATATATGTTGGTTGCACATGTCATTCCGTGTTTAGGGATTTTTCATGGGTCTCGTAATGGGGTTACAAACTTTTTTATTTCAGATATTAGTTAAATAGACCAAACTACACCAGTATGAATTTTTGTGTTAAGATCAAAGGTGGGGAAATCTACCAAAATGGCGGATATATGTTGGTTGCGTATGTCATTTCGTGTTTAGTGATTTTTCATGGGGCTCGTAATGGGATTACGAACTTTTTTGTTTCAGATATTAGTTAAATATGCCAAACTACACCAGTATGAATTTTTGTGTTAAGATCAAAGGTGGGGAAATCTGCCAAAATGGCGGATATATGTTGGTTGCACATGTCATTTCGTGTTTAGGGATTTTTCATGGGTCTCGTAATGGGATTACAAACTTTTTTATTTCAGATATTAGTTAAATAGACCAAACTACACTAGTATGAATTTTTTTGTTAAGATCAAAGGTGGGGAAATCTGCCAAAATGGCGGATATATGTTGGTTGCGTATGTCATTTCGTGTTTAGGGATTTTTCATGGGTCTCGTAATGGGATTACAAACCTTTTTATTCCAGATATTAGTTAAATAGACCAAACTACACTAGTATGAATTTTTTTGTTATGATCAAAGGTGGGGAAATCTACCAAAATGGCGGATATATGTTGGTTGCGTATGTCATTTCGTGTTTAGGGATTTTTCATGGGGCTCGTAATGGAATTACGAACTTTTTTGTTTCAGATTTTGGTTAAATAATCAAAACTACACTAAAATGAATTTTTCTGTTATGATCAAAGGTGGGGAAATCTGCTAAAATGGCGGATATATGTTGGTTGCGTATGTCATTTCGTGTTTAGGGATTTTTCATGGGTCTCGTAATGGGATTACAAACTTTTTTATTTCAGATATTAGTTAAATAGACCAAACTACAATAGTGTGAATTTTTTAGTTAAGATCAAAGGTGGGGAAAACTGCCAAAATGGCGGATATATGTTGGTTGCACATGTCATTTCGTGTTTAAGGATTTTTCATGGGGCTCGTAATGGGATTACGAACTTTTTTGTCACAGATTTTGGTTAAATAATCAAAACTACACTAGTATGAATTTTTCTGTTAAGATCAAAGGTGGGGAAATCTGCCAAAATGGCGGATATATGTTGGTTGCACATGTCATTTCGTGTTTAGGGATTTTTCATGGGTCTCGTAATGGGATTACAAACTTTTTTATTTCAGATATTAGTTAAATAGACCAAACTACACTAGTATGAATTTTTTAGTTAAGATCAAAGGTGGGGAAATCTGCCAAAATGGCGGATATATGTTGGTTGCACATGTCATTTCGTGTTTAGGAATTGTTCATGGGTCTCGTAATGGGATTACAAACTTTTTTATTACAGATATTAGTTAAATAGACCAAACTACACTAGTATGAATTTTTTAGTTAAGATCAAAGGTGGTGAAATCTGCCAAAATGGCGGATATATGTTGGTTGCGTATGTCATTTCGTGTTTAGTGATTTTTCATGGGGCTCGTAATGGGATTACGAACTTTTTTGTTTCAGATATTAGTTAAATATGCCAAACTACACCAGTATGAATTTTTGTGTTAAGATCAAAGGTGGGGAAATCTGCCAAAATGTGCGGATATATGTTGGTTGCACATGTCATTTCGTGTTTAGGGATTTTTCATGGGTCTCGTAATGGGATTACAAACTTTTTTATTACAGATATTAGTTAAATAGACCAAACTACACTAGTATGAATTTTTTAGTTAAGATCAAAGGTGGTGAAATCTGCCAAAATGGCGGATATATGTTGGTTGCGTATGTCATTTCGTGTTTAGTGATTTTTCATGGGGCTCGTAATGGGATTACGAACTTTTTTGTTTCAGATATTAGTTAAATATGCCAAACTACACCAGTATGAATTTTTGTGTTAAGATCAAAGGTGGGGAAATCTGCCAAAATGGCGGATATATGTTGGTTGCACATGTCATTTCGTGTTTAGGGATTTTTCATGGGTCTCGTAATGGGATTACAAACTTTTTTATTTCAGATATTAGTTAAATGGACCAAACTACACTAGTATGAATTTTTTGGTTATGATCAAAGGTGGGAAAATCTACCAAAATGGCGGATATATGTTGGTTGCGTATGTCATTTCGTGTTTAGGGATTTTTCATGGGGCTCGTAATGGAATTACGAACTTTTTTGTATCAGATTTTGGTTAAATAATCAAAACTACACTAGTATGAATTTTTTTGTTAAGATCAAAGGTGGGGAAATCTGCCAAAATGGCGGATATATGTTGGTTGCGTATGTCATTTCGTGTTTAGGGATTTTTCATGGGGCTCGTAATGAAATTACGAACTTTTTTGTTTCAGATTTTGGTTAAATAATCAAAACTACACTAGTATGAATTTTTTAGTTAAGATCAAAGGTGGGGAAATGGGCCAAAATGGCGGATATATGTTGGTTGCACATGTCATTTCGTGTTTAGGGATTTTTCATGGGTCTCGTAATGTGATTACAAACTTTTTTATTTCAGTTATTAGTTAAATGGACCAAACTACACTAGTATGAATTTTTTTGTTATGATCAAAGGTGGGGAAATCTACCAAAATGGCGGATATATGTTGGTTGCGTATGTCATTTCGTGTTTAGGGATTTTTCATGGGGCTCGTAATGGAATTACGAACTTTTTTATTTCAGATATTAGTTAAATATGCCAAACTACACCAGTATGAATTTTTGTGTTAAGATCAAAGGTGGGGAAATCTGCCAAAATGGCGGATATATGTTGGTTGCACATGTCATTTCGTGTTTAGGGATTTTTCATGGGTCTCGTAATGGTATTACAAACTTTTTTATTTCAGATATTAGTTAAATGGACCAAACTACACTAGTATAAATTTTTTTGTTATGATCAAAGGTGGGCAATCTACCAAAATGGCGGATATATGTTGGTTGCGTATGTCATTTCGTGTTTAGTGATTTTTCATGGGGCTCGTAATGGGATTACGAACTTTTTTGTTTCAGATATTAGTTAAATATGCCAAACTACACCAGTATGAATTTTTCTCTTAAGATCAGAGGTGGGGAAATCTGCCAAAATGGCGGATATATGTTGGTTGCGTATGTCATTTCGTGTTTAGTGATTTTTCATGGGGCTCGTAATGGGATTATGAACTTTTTTGTTTCAGATATTAGTTAAATATGCCAAACTACACCAGTATGAATTTTTGTGTTAAGATCAAAGGTGGGGAAATCTGCCAAAATGGCGGATATATGTTGGTTGCGTATGTCATTTCGTGTTTAGGGATTTTTCATGGGGCTCGTAATGGAATTACGAACTTTTTTGTTTCAGATTTTGGTTAAATAATCAAAACTACACTAGTATGAATTTTTTAGTTAAGATCAAAGGTGGGGAAATGGGCCAAAATGGCGGATATATGTTGGTTGCACATGTCATTTCGTGTTTAGGGATTTTTCATGGGTCTCGTAATGTGATTACAAACTTTTTTATTTCAGTTATTAGTTAAATGGACCAAACTACACTAGTATGAATTTTTTTGTTATGATCAAAGGTGGGGAAATCTACCAAAATGGCGGATATATGTTGGTTGCGTATGTCATTTCGTGTTTAGGGATTTTTCATGGGGCTCGTAATGGAATTACGAACTTTTTTATTTCAGATATTAGTTAAATATGCCAAACTACACCAGTATGAATTTTTGTGTTAAGATCAAAGGTGGGGAAATCTGCCAAAATGGCGGATATATGTTGGTTGCACATGTCATTTCGTGTTTAGGGATTTTTCATGGGTCTCGTAATGGTATTACAAACTTTTTTATTTCAGATATTAGTTAAATGGACCAAACTACACTAGTATAAATTTTTTTGTTATGATCAAAGGTGGGCAATCTACCAAAATGGCGGATATATGTTGGTTGCGTATGTCATTTCGTGTTTAGTGATTTTTCATGGGGCTCGTAATGGGATTACGAACTTTTTTGTTTCAGATATTAGTTAAATATGCCAAACTACACCAGTATGAATTTTTCTCTTAAGATCAGAGGTGGGGAAATCTGCCAAAATGGCGGATATATGTTGGTTGCGTATGTCATTTCGTGTTTAGGGATTTTTCATGGGGCTCGTAATGGAATTACGAACTTTTTTGTTTCAGATTTTGGTTAAATAATCAAAACTACACTAGTATGAATTTTTTTGTTAAGATCAAAGGTGGGGAAATCTGCCAAAATGGCGGATATATGTTGGTTGCGTATGTCATTTCGTGTTTAGGGATTTTTCATGGGGCTCGTAATGGGTTTACGAACTTTTTCATTGCAGATTTTAGTTAAATAGCCCAAACTACACCAGTCTGAATTTTTTTGCTAAGATCGAAGGTGGGGAAATCTGTCAAAATGGCGGATATATGTCGGTTGCACGTGTCATTTCGTGTTTAGGGATTTTTCATGGGGCTCGTAATGGGCTTACGAACTTTTTCATTTCAGATTTTAGTTAAATAGCCGTAACTACACCAGTATGAATTTTTTTGCTAAGATCGAAGGTGGCGAAGTCTGCCAAAATGGCGGATATATGACGGTTGCACGTGTCATTTCGTGTTTAGGGATTTTTCATGGGTCTCGTAATGGGATTACAAACCTTTTTATTTCAGATATTAGTTAAATAGTCCAAACTACACCAGTATGAATTTTTGTGTTAAGATCAAAGGTGGGGAAATCTGCCAAAATGGCGGATATATGTTGGTTGCACATGTCATTTCGTGTTTAGGGATTTTTCATGGGTCTCGTAATGGGATTACAAACTTTTTTATTTCAGATATTAGTTAAATGGACCAAACTACACTAGTATGAATTTTTTTGTTATGATCAAAGGTGGGGAAATCTACCAAAATGGCGGATATATGTTGGTTGCACATGTCATTTCGTGTTTAGGGATTTTTCATGGGTCTCGTAATGGTATTACAAACTTTTTTATTTCAGATATTAGTTAAATGGACCAAACTACACTAGTATGAATTTTTTTGTTATGATCAAAGGTGGGGAAATCTACCAAAATGGCGGATATATGTTGGTTGCGTATGTCATTTCGTGTTTAGGGATTTTTCATGGGGCTCGTAATGGAATTACGAACTTTTTTGTATCAGATTTTGGTTAAATAATCAAAACTACACTAGTATGAATTTTTTTCTCAAGATCAGAGGTGGGGAAATCTGCCAAAATGGCGGATATATGTTGGTTGCGTATGTCATTTCGTGTTTAGTGATTTTTCATGGGGCTCGTAATGGGATTACGAACTTTTTTGTTTCAGATATTAGTTAAATATGCCAAACTACACCAGTATGAATTTTTGTGTTAAGATCAAAGGTGGGGAAATCTGCCAAAATGGCGGATATATGTTGGTTGCGTATGTCATTTCGTGTTTAGGGATTTTTCATGGGGCTCGTAATGGAATTACGAACTTTTTTGTTTCAGATTTTGGTTAAATAATCAAAACTACACTAGTATGAATTTTTTAGTTAAGATCAAAGGTGGGGAAATGGGCCAAAATGGCGGATATATGTTGGTTGCACATGTCATTTCGTGTTTAGGGATTTTTCATGGGTCTCGTAATGTGATTACAAACTTTTTTATTTCAGTTATTAGTTAAATGGACCAAACTACACTAGTATGAATTTTTTTGTTATGATCAAAGGTGGGGAAATCTACCAAAATGGCGGATATATGTTGGTTGCGTATGTCATTTCGTGTTTAGGGATTTTTCATGGGGCTCGTAATGGAATTACGAACTTTTTTATTTCAGATATTAGTTAAATATGCCAAACTACACCAGTATGAATTTTTGTGTTAAGATCAAAGGTGGGGAAATCTGCCAAAATGGCGGATATATGTTGGTTGCACATGTCATTTCGTGTTTAGGGATTTTTCATGGGTCTCGTAATGGTATTACAAACTTTTTTATTTCAGATATTAGTTAAATGGACCAAACTACACTAGTATAAATTTTTTTGTTATGATCAAAGGTGGGCAATCTACCAAAATGGCGGATATATGTTGGTTGCGTATGTCATTTCGTGTTTAGTGATTTTTCATGGGGCTCGTAATGGGATTACGAACTTTTTTGTTTCAGATATTAGTTAAATATGCCAAACTACACCAGTATGAATTTTTGTGTTAAGATCAAAGGTGGGGAAATCTGCCAAAATGGCGGATATATGTTGGTTGCACATGTCATTTCGTGTTTAGGGATTTTTCATGGGTCTCGTAATGGGATTACAAACTTTTTTATTTCATATATTAGTTAAATAGATCAAACTACACTAGTATGAATTTTTTAGTTAAGATCAAAGGTGGGGAAATTGGCCAAAATGGCGGATATATGTTGGTTGCACATGTCATTTCGTGTTTGGGGATTTTTCATGGGTCTCGTAATGGGATTACAAACCTTTTTATTTCGGATATTAGTTAAATATGCCAAACTACACCAGTATGAATTTTTTTGTTATGATCAAAGGTGGGGAAATTGGCCAAAATGGCGGATATATGTTGGTTGCACATGTCATTTCGTGTTTGGGGATTTTTCATGGGTCTCGTAATGGGATTACGAACTTTTTTGTTTCAGATTTTGGTTAAATAATCAAAACTACACTAGTATGAATTTTTTTGTTAAGATCAAAGGTGGGGAAATCTGCCAAAATGGCGGATATATGTTGGTTGCGTATGTCATTTCGTGTTTAGGGATTTTTCATGGGGCTCGTAATGGAATTACGAACTTTTTTGTTTCATATTTTGGTTAAATAATCAAAACTACACTAGTATGAATTTTTGTGTTAAGATCAAAGGTGGGGAAATCTGCCAAAATGGCGGATATATGTTGGTTGCACATGTCATTTCGTGTTTAGGGATTTTTCATGGGTCTCGTAATGGGATTACGAACTTTTTTATTTCAGATATTAGTTAAATGGACCAAACTACACTAGTATGAATTTTTTTGTTATGATCAAAGGTGGGGAAATCTACCAAAATGGCGGATATATGTTGGTTGCACATGTCATTTCGTGTTTAGGGATTTTTCATGGGTCTCGTAATGGTATTACAAACTTTTTTATTTCAGATATTAGTTAAATGGACCAAACTACACTAGTATGAATTTTTTTGTTATGATCAAAGGTGGGGAAATCTACCAAAATGGCGGATATATGTTGGTTGCACATGTCATTTCGTGTTTAGGGATTTTTCATGGGTCTCGTAATGTGATTACAAACTTTTTTATTTCAGTTATTAGTTAAATGGACCAAACTACACTAGTATGAATTTTTTTGTTATGATCAAAGGTGGGGAAATCTACCAAAATGGCGGATATATGTTGGTTGCGTATGTCATTTCGTGTTTAGGGATTTTTCATGGGGCTCGTAATGGAATTACGAACTTTTTTATTTCAGATATTAGTTAAATATGCCAAACTACACCAGTATGAATTTTTGTGTTAAGATCAAAGGTGGGGAAATCTGCCAAAATGGCGGATATATGTTGGTTGCACATGTCATTTCGTGTTTAGGGATTTTTCATGGGTCTCGTAATGGTATTACAAACTTTTTTATTTCAGATATTAGTTAAATGGACCAAACTACACTAGTATAAATTTTTTTGTTATGATCAAAGGTGGGCAATCTACCAAAATGGCGGATATATGTTGGTTGCGTATGTCATTTCGTGTTTAGTGATTTTTCATGGGGCTCGTAATGGGATTACGAACTTTTTTGTTTCAGATATTAGTTAAATATGCCAAACTACACCAGTATGAATTTTTCTCTTAAGATCAGAGGTGGGGAAATCTGCCAAAATGGCGGATATATGTTGGTTGCGTATGTCATTTCGTGTTTAGTGATTTTTCATGGGGCTCGTAATGGGATTATGAACTTTTTTGTTTCAGATATTAGTTAAATATGCCAAACTACACCAGTATGAATTTTTGTGTTAAGATCAAAGGTGGGGAAATCTGCCAAAATGGCGGATATATGTTGGTTGCGTATGTCATTTCGTGTTTAGGGATTTTTCATGGGGCTCGTAATGGAATTACGAACTTTTTTGTTTCAGATTTTGGTTAAATAATCAAAACTACACTAGTATGAATTTTTTAGTTAAGATCAAAGGTGGGGAAATGGGCCAAAATGGCGGATATATGTTGGTTGCACATGTCATTTCGTGTTTAGGGATTTTTCATGGGTCTCGTAATGTGATTACAAACTTTTTTATTTCAGTTATTAGTTAAATGGACCAAACTACACTAGTATGAATTTTTTTGTTATGATCAAAGGTGGGGAAATCTACCAAAATGGCGGATATATGTTGGTTGCGTATGTCATTTCGTGTTTAGGGATTTTTCATGGGGCTCGTAATGGAATTACGAACTTTTTTATTTCAGATATTAGTTAAATATGCCAAACTACACCAGTATGAATTTTTGTGTTAAGATCAAAGGTGGGGAAATCTGCCAAAATGGCGGATATATGTTGGTTGCACATGTCATTTCGTGTTTAGGGATTTTTCATGGGTCTCGTAATGGTATTACAAACTTTTTTATTTCAGATATTAGTTAAATGGACCAAACTACACTAGTATAAATTTTTTTGTTATGATCAAAGGTGGGCAATCTACCAAAATGGCGGATATATGTTGGTTGCGTATGTCATTTCGTGTTTAGTGATTTTTCATGGGGCTCGTAATGGGATTACGAACTTTTTTGTTTCAGATATTAGTTAAATATGCCAAACTACACCAGTATGAATTTTTCTCTTAAGATCAGAGGTGGGGAAATCTGCCAAAATGGCGGATATATGTTGGTTGCGTATGTCATTTCGTGTTTAGTGATTTTTCATGGGGCTCGTAATGGGATTATGAACTTTTTTGTTTCAGATATTAGTTAAATATGCCAAACTACACCAGTATGAATTTTTGTGTTAAGATCAAAGGTGGGGAAATCTGCCAAAATGGCGGATATATGTTGGTTGCGTATGTCATTTCGTGTTTAGGGATTTTTCATGGGGCTCGTAATGGAATTACGAACTTTTTTGTTTCAGATTTTGGTTAAATAATCAAAACTACACTAGTATGAATTTTTTAGTTAAGATCAAAGGTGGGGAAATGGGCCAAAATGGCGGATATATGTTGGTTGCACATGTCATTTCGTGTTTAGGGATTTTTCATGGGTCTCGTAATGTGATTACAAACTTTTTTCTTTCAGATATTAGTTAAATAGACCAAACTACACTAGTGTGAATTTTTTAGTTAAGATAAAAGGTGGGGAAATCTGCCAAAATGGCGGATATATGTTGGTTGCGTATGTCATTTCGTGTTTAGGGATTTTTCATGGGGCTCGTATTGGAATTACGAACTTTTTTGTTTCAGATTTTGGTTAAATAATCAAAACTACACTAGTATGAATTTTTTTGTTAAGATCAAAGGTGGGGAAATCTGCCAAAATGGCGGATATATGTTGGTTGCGTATGTCATTTCGTGTTTAGTGATTTTTCATGGGGCTCGTAATGGGATTATGAACTTTTTTGTTTCAGATATTAGTTAAATATGCCAAACTACACCAGTATGAATTTTTGTGTTAAGATCAAAGGTGGGGAAATCTGCCAAAATGGCGGATATATGTTGGTTGCGTATGTCATTTCGTGTTTAGGGATTTTTCATGGGGCTCGTAATGGAATTACGAACTTTTTTGTTTCAGATTTTGGTTAAATAATCAAAACTACACTAGTATGAATTTTTTTGTTAAGATCAAAGGTGGGGAAATCTGCCAAAATGGCGGATATATGTTGGTTGCGTATGTCATTTCGTGTTTAGGGATTTTTCATGGGGCTCGTAATGGGTTTACGAACTTTTTCATTGCAGATTTTAGTTAAATAGCCCAAACTACACCAGTCTGAATTTTTTTGCTAAGATCGAAGGTGGGGAAATCTGTCAAAATGGCGGATATATGTCGGTTGCACGTGTCATTTCGTGTTTAGGGATTTTTCATGGGGCTCGTAATGGGCTTACGAACTTTTTCATTTCAGATTTTAGTTAAATAGCCGTAACTACACCAGTATGAATTTTTTTGCTAAGATCGAAGGTGGCGAAGTCTGCCAAAATGGCGGATATATGACGGTTGCACGTGTCATTTCGTGTTTAGGGATTTTTCATGGGTCTCGTAATGGGATTACAAACCTTTTTATTTCAGATATTAGTTAAATAGTCCAAACTACACCAGTATGAATTTTTGTGTTAAGATCAAAGGTGGGGAAATCTGCCAAAATGGCGGATATATGTTGGTTGCACATGTCATTTCGTGTTTAGGGATTTTTCATGGGTCTCGTAATGGGATTACAAACTTTTTTATTTCAGATATTAGTTAAATGGACCAAACTACACTAGTATGAATTTTTTTGTTATGATCAAAGGTGGGGAAATCTACCAAAATGGCGGATATATGTTGGTTGCACATGTCATTTCGTGTTTAGGGATTTTTCATGGGTCTCGTAATGGTATTACAAAATTTTATTTCAGATATTAGTTAAATATGCCAAACTACACCAGTATGAATTTTTCTCTTAAGATCAGAGGTGGGGAAATCTACCAAAATGGCGGATATATGTTGGTTGCGTATGTCATTTCGTGTTTAGTGATTTTTCATGGGGCTCGTAATGGGATTATGAACTTTTTTGTTTCAGATATTAGTTAAATATGCCAAACTACACCAGTATGAATTTTTGTGTTAAGATCAAAGGTGGGGAAATCTGCCAAAATGGCGGATATATGTTGGTTGCGTATGTCATTTCGTGTTTAGTGATTTTTCATGGGGCTCGTAATGGGATTACGAACTTTTTTGTTTCAGATATTAGTTAAATATGCCAAACTACACCAGTATGAATTTTTGTGTTAAGATCAAAGGTGGGGAAATCTGCCAAAATGGCGGATATATGTTGGTTGCGTATGTCATTTCGTGTTTAGGGATTTTTCATGGGGCTCGTAATGAAATTACGAACTTTTTTGTTTCAGATTTTGGTTAAATAATCAAAACTACACTAGTATGAATTTTTTAGTTAAGATCAAAGGTGGGGAAATGGGCCAAAATGGCGGATATATGTTGGTTGCACATGTCATTTCGTGTTTAGGGATTTTTCATGGGTCTCGTAATGTGATTACAAACTTTTTTATTTCAGTTATTAGTTAAATGGACCAAACTACACTAGTATGAATTTTTTTGTTATGATCAAAGGTGGGGAAATCTACCAAAATGGCGGATATATGTTGGTTGCGTATGTCATTTCGTGTTTAGGGATTTTTCATGGGGCTCGTAATGGAATTACGAACTTTTTTATTTCAGATATTAGTTAAATATGCCAAACTACACCAGTATGAATTTTTGTGTTAAGATCAAAGGTGGGGAAATCTGCCAAAATGGCGGATATATGTTGGTTGCACATGTCATTTCGTGTTTAGGGATTTTTCATGGGTCTCGTAATGGTATTACAAACTTTTTTATTTCAGATATTAGTTAAATGGACCAAACTACACTAGTATAAATTTTTTTGTTATGATCAAAGGTGGGCAATCTACCAAAATGGCGGATATATGTTGGTTGCGTATGTCATTTCGTGTTTAGTGATTTTTCATGGGGCTCGTAATGGGATTACGAACTTTTTTGTTTCAGATATTAGTTAAATATGCCAAACTACACCAGTATGAATTTTTCTCTTAAGATCAGAGGTGGGGAAATCTGCCAAAATGGCGGATATATGTTGGTTGCGTATGTCATTTCGTGTTTAGTGATTTTTCATGGGGCTCGTAATGGGATTATGCACTTTTTTGTTTCAGATATTAGTTAAATATGCCAAACTACACCAGTATGAATTTTTGTGTTAAGATCAAAGGTGGGGAAATCTGCCAAAATGGCGGATATATGTTGGTTGCGTATGTCATTTCGTGTTTAGGGATTTTTCATGGGGCTCGTAATGGAATTACGAACTTTTTTGTTTCAGATTTTGGTTAAATAATCAAAACTACACTAGTATGAATTTTTTAGTTAAGATCAAAGGTGGGGAAATGGGCCAAAATGGCGGATATATGTTGGTTGCACATGTCATTTCGTGTTTAGGGATTTTTCATGGGTCTCGTAATGTGATTACAAACTTTTTTATTTCAGTTATTAGTTAAATGGACCAAACTACACTAGTATGAATTTTTTTGTTATGATCAAAGGTGGGGAAATCTACCAAAATGGCGGATATATGTTGGTTGCGTATGTCATTTCGTGTTTAGGGATTTTTCATGGGGCTCGTAATGGAATTACGAACTTTTTTATTTCAGATATTAGTTAAATATGCCAAACTACACCAGTATGAATTTTTGTGTTAAGATCAAAGGTGGGGAAATCTGCCAAAATGGCGGATATATGTTGGTTGCACATGTCATTTCGTGTTTAGGGATTTTTCATGGGTCTCGTAATGGTATTACAAACTTTTTTATTTCAGATATTAGTTAAATGGACCAAACTACACTAGTATAAATTTTTTTGTTATGATCAAAGGTGGGCAATCTACCAAAATGGCGGATATATGTTGGTTGCGTATGTCATTTCGTGTTTAGTGATTTTTCATGGGGCTCGTAATGGGATTACGAACTTTTTTGTTTCAGATATTAGTTAAATATGCCAAACTACACCAGTATGAATTTTTCTCTTAAGATCAGAGGTGGGGAAATCTGCCAAAATGGCGGATATATGTTGGTTGCGTATGTCATTTCGTGTTTAGTGATTTTTCATGGGGCTCGTAATGGGATTATGAACTTTTTTGTTTCAGATATTAGTTAAATATGCCAAACTACACCAGTATGAATTTTTGTGTTAAGATCAAAGGTGGGGAAATCTGCCAAAATGGCGGATATATGTTGGTTGCGTATGTCATTTCGTGTTTAGGGATTTTTCATGGGGCTCGTAATGGAATTACGAACTTTTTTGTTTCAGATTTTGGTTAAATAATCAAAACTACACTAGTATGAATTTTTTAGTTAAGATCAAAGGTGGGGAAATGGGCCAAAATGGCGGATATATGTTGGTTGCGTATGTCATTTCGTGTTTAGGGATTTTTCATGGGGCTCGTAATGGAATTACGAACTTTTTTGTTTCAGATTTTGGTTAAATAATCAAAACTACACTAGTATGAATTTTTCTGTTATGATCAAAGGTGGGGAAATCTGCCAAAATGGCGGATATATGTTGGTTGCGTATGTCATTTCGTGTTTAGTGATTTTTCATGGGGCTCGTAATGGGATTACAAACTTTTTTATTTCAGATATTAGTTAAATAGACCAAACTACACTAGTATGAATTTTTTAGTTAAGATCAAAGGTGGTGAAATCTGCCAAAATGGCGGATATATGTTGGTTGCACATGTCATTTCGTGTTTAGTGATTTTTCATGGGGCTCGTAATGGGATTACGAACTTTTTTGTTGCAGATATTAGTTAAATATGCCAAACTACACCAGTATGAATTTTTGTGTTAAGATCACAGGTGGTGAAACCTGCCAAAATGGCGGATATATGTTGGTTGCGTATGTCATTTCGTGTTTAGGGATTTTTCATGGGGCTCGTAATGAAATTACGAACTTTTTTGTTTCAGATTTTGGTTAAATAATCAAAACTACACTAGTATGAATTTTTTAGTTAAGATCAAAGGTGGGGAAATGGGCCAAAATGGCGGATATATGTTGGTTGCACATGTCATTTCGTGTTTAGGGATTTTTCATGGGTCTCGTAATGTGATTACAAACTTTTTTATTTCAGTTATTAGTTAAATGGACCAAACTACACTAGTATGAATTTTTTTGTTATGATCAAAGGTGGGGAAATCTACCAAAATGGCGGATATATGTTGGTTGCGTATGTCATTTCGTGTTTAGGGATTTTTCATGGGGCTCGTAATGGAATTACGAACTTTTTTATTTCAGATATTAGTTAAATATGCCAAACTACACCAGTATGAATTTTTGTGTTAAGATCAAAGGTGGGGAAATCTGCCAAAATGGCGGATATATGTTGGTTGCACATGTCATTTCGTGTTTAGGGATTTTTCATGGGTCTCGTAATGGTATTACAAACTTTTTTATTTCAGATATTAGTTAAATGGACCAAACTACACTAGTATAAATTTTTTTGTTATGATCAAAGGTGGGGAAATCTACCAAAATGGCGGATATATGTTGGTTGCGTATGTCATTTCGTGTTTAGTGATTTTTCATGGGGCTCGTAATGGGATTACGAACTTTTTTGTTTCAGATATTAGTTAAATATGCCAAACTACACCAGTATGAATTTTTCTCTTAAGATCAGAGGTGGGGAAATCTGCCAAAATGGCGGATATATGTTGGTTGCGTATGTCATTTCGTGTTTAGTGATTTTTCATGGGGCTCGTAATGGGATTACGAACTTTTTTGTTTCAGATATTAGTTAAATATGCCAAACTACACCAGTATGAATTTTTGTGTTAAGATCAAAGGTGGGGAAATCTGCCAAAATGGCGGATATATGTTGGTTGCGTATGTCATTTCGTGTTTAGGGATTTTTCATGGGGCTCGTAATGGAATTACGAACTTTTTTGTTTCAGATTTTGGTTAAATAATCAAAACTACACTAGTATGAATTTTTTAGTTAAGATCAAAGGTGGGGAAATGGGCCAAAATGGCGGATATATGTTGGTTGCACATGTCATTTCGTGTTTAGGGATTTTTCATGGGTCTCGTAATGTGATTACAAACTTTTTTCTTTCAGATATTAGTTAAATAGACCAAACTACACTAGTGTGAATTTTTTAGTTAAGATAAAAGGTGGGGAAATCTGCCAAAATGGCGGATATATGTTGGTTGCGTATGTCATTTCGTGTTTAGTGATTTTTCATGGGGCTCGTAATGGGATGACGAACTTTTTTGTTTCAGATATTAGTTAAATATGCCAAACTACACCAGTATGAATTTTTGTGTTAAGATCAAAGGTGGTGAAATCTGCCAAAATGGCGGATATATGTTGGTTGCGTATGTCATTTCGTGTTTAGTGATTTTTCATGGGGCTCGTAATGGGATTACGAACTTTTTTGTTTCAGATATTAGTTAAATATGCCAAACTACACCAGTATGAATTTTTGTGTTAAGATCAAAGGTGGGGAAATCTGCCAAAATGGCGGATATATGTTGGTTGCACATGTCATTTCGTGTTTAGGGATTTTTCATGGGTCTCGTAATGGGATTACAAACTTTTTTATTTCAGATATTAGTTAAATAGACCAAACTACACCAGTATGAATTTTTGTGTTAAGATCAAAGGTGGGGAAATCTACCAAAATGGCGGATATATGTTGGTTGCGTATGTCATTTCGTGTTTAGGGATTTTTCATGGGGCTCGTATTGGAATTACGAACTTTTTTGTTTCAGATTTTGGTTAAATAATCAAAACTACACTAGTATGAATTTTTTTGTTAAGATCAAAGGTGGGGAAATCTGCCAAAATGGCGGATATATGTTGGTTGCGTATGTCATTTCGTGTTTAGGGATTTTTCATGGGTCTCGTAATGGGATTACAAACCTTTTTATTTCAGATATTAGTTAAATAGACCAAACTACACTAGTATGAATTTTTTTGTTATGATCAAAGGTGGGTAATCTACCAAAATGGCGGATATATGTTGGTTGCGTATGACATTTCGTGTTTAGGGATTTTTCATGGGGCTCGTAATGGAATTACGAACTTTTTTGTTTCAGATTTTGGTTAAATAATCAAAACTACACTAGTATGAATTTTTCTGTTATGATCAAAGGTGGGGAAATCTGCTAAAATGGCGGATATATGTTGGTTGCGTATGTCATTTCGTGTTTAGGGATTTTTCATGGGTCTCGTAATGGGATTACAAACTTTTTTATTTCAGATATTAGTTAAATAGACCAAACTACACCAGTATGAATTTTTGTGTTAAGATCAAAGGTGGGGAAATCTACCAAAATGGCGGATATATGTTGGTTGCGTATGTCATTTCGTGTTTAGGGATTTTTCATGGGGCTCGTATTGGAATTACGAACTTTTTTGTTTCAGATTTTGGTTAAATAATCAAAACTACACTAGTATGAATTTTTTTGTTAAGATCAAAGGTGGGGAAATCTGCCAAAATGGCGGATATATGTTGGTTGCGTATGTCATTTCGTGTTTAGGGATTTTTCATGGGTCTCGTAATGGGATTACAAACCTTTTTATTTCAGATATTAGTTAAATAGACCAAACTACACTAGTATGAATTTTTTTGTTATGATCAAAGGTGGGTAATCTACCAAAATGGCGGATATATGTTGGTTGCGTATGTCATTTCGTGTTTAGGGATTTTTCATGGGGCTCGTAATGGAATTACGAACTTTTTTGTTTCAGATTTTGGTTAAATAATCAAAACTACACTAGTATGAATTTTTCTGTTATGATCAAAGGTGGGGAAATCTGCCAAAATGGCGGATATATGTTGGTTGCACATGTCATTTCGTGTTTAGTGATTTTTCATGGGGCTCGTAATGGGATTACAAACTTTTTTATTTCAGATATTAGTTAAATAGACCAAACTACACTAGTATGAATTTTTTAGTTAAGATCAAAGGTGGTGAAATCTGCCAAAATGGCGGATATATGTTGGTTGCACATGTCATTTCGTGTTTAGTGATTTTTCATGGGGCTCGTAATGGGATTACGAACTTTTTTGTTGCAGATATTAGTTAAATATGCCAAACTACACCAGTATGAATTTTTGTGTTAAGATCAAAGGTGGTGAAATCTGCCAAAATGGCGGATATATGTTGGTTGCACATGTCATTTCGTGTTTAGGGATTTTTCATGGGTCTCGTAATGGGATTACAAACTTTTTTATTTCAGATATTAGTTAAATAGACCAAACTACACTAGTGTGAATTTTTTAGTTGAGATCAAAGGTGGGGAAATCTGCCAAAATGGCGGATATATGTTGGTTGCGTATGTCATTTCGTGTTTAGTGATTTTTCATGGGGCTCGTAATGGGATTACGAACTTTTTTGTTTCAGATATTTGTTAAATATGCCAAACTACACCAGTATGAATTTTTGTGTTAAGATCAAAGGTGGGGAAATCTGCCAAAATGGCGGATATATGTTGGTTGCACATGTCATTTCGTGTTTAGTGATTTTTCATGGGGCTCGTAATGGGATTACGAACTTTTTTGTTTCAGATATTAGTTAAATATGCCAAACTACACCAGTATGAATTTTTGTGTTAAGATCAAAGGTGGGGAAATCTGCCAAAATGGCGGATATATGTTGGTTGCACATGTCATTTCGTGTTTAGGGATTTTTCATGGGTCTCGTAATGGGATTACAAACTTTTTTATTTCAGATATTAGTTAAATGGACCAAACTACACTAGTATGAATTTTTTTGTTATGATCAAAGGTGGGGAAATCTACCAAAATGGCGGATATATGTTGGTTGCGTATGTCATTTCGTGTTTAGGGATTTTTCATGGGGCTCGTAATGGAATTACGAACTTTTTTGTATCAGATTTTGGTTAAATGATCAAAACTACACTAGTATGAATTTCTTTGTTAAGATCAAAGGTGGGGAAATCTGCCAAAATGGCGGATATATGTTGGTTGCGTATGTCATTTCGTGTTTAGGGATTTTTCATGGGTCTCGTAATGGGATTACAAACCTTTTTATTTCAGATATTAGTTAAATAGACCAAACTACACTAGTATGAATTTTTTTGTTATGATCAAAGGTGGGTAATCTACCAAAATGGCGGATATATGTTGGTTGCGTATGACATTTCGTGTTTAGGGATTTTTCATGGGGCTCGTAATGGGATTACGAACTTTTTTGTCACAGATTTTGGTTAAATAATCAAAACTACACTAGTATGAATTTTTCTGTTAAGATCAAAGGTGGGGAAATCTGCCAAAATGGCGGACATATGTTGGTTGCACATGTCATTTCGTGTTTAGGGATTTTTCATGGGTCTCGTAATGGGATTACAAACTTTTTTATTTCAGATATTAGTTAAATAGACCAAACTACACTAGTATGAATTTTTTAGTTAAGATCAAAGGTGGGGAAATCTGCCAAAATGGCGGATATATGTTGGTTGCACATGTCATTTCGTGTTTAGGAATTGTTCATGGGTCTCGTAATGGGATTACAAACTTTTTTATTACAGATATTAGTTAAATAGACCAAACTACACTAGTATGAATTTTTTAGTTAAGATCAAAGGTGGTGAAATCTGCCAAAATGGCGGATATATGTTGGTTGCACATGTCATTTCGTGTTTAGGGATTTTTCATGGGGCTCGTAATGGGATTACGAACTTTTTTGTCACAGATTTTGGTTAAATAATCAAAACTACACTAGTATGAATTTTTCTGTTAAGATCAAAGGTGGGGAAATCTGCCAAAATGGCGGACATATGTTGGTTGCACATGTCATTTCGTGTTTAGGGATTTTTCATGGGTCTCGTAATGGGATTACAAACTTTTTTATTTCAGATATTAGTTAAATAGACCAAACTACACTAGTATGAATTTTTTAGTTAAGATCAAAGGTGGGGAAATCTGCCAAAATGGCGGATATATGTTGGTTGCACATGTCATTTCGTGTTTAGGAATTGTTCATGGGTCTCGTAATGGGATTACAAACTTTTTTATTACAGATATTAGTTAAATAGACCAAACTACACTAGTATGAATTTTTTAGTTAAGATCAAAGGTGGTGAAATCTGCCAAAATGGCGGATATATGTTGGTTACGTATGTCATTTCGTGTTTAGTGATTTTTCATGGGGCTCGTAATGGGATTACGAACTTTTTTGTTTCAGATATTAGTTAAATATGCCAAACTACACCAGTATGAATTTTTGTGTTAAGATCAAAGGTGGGGAAATCTGCCAAAATGGCGGATATATGTTGGTTGCGTATGTCATTTCGTGTTTAGTGATTTTTCATGGGGCTCGTAATGGGATTACGAACTTTTTTGTATCAGATATTAGTTAAATATGCCAAACTACACCAGTATGAATTTTTGTGTTAAGATCAAAGGTGGGGAAATCTGCCAAAATGGCGGATATATGTTGGTTGCACATGTCATTTCGTGTTAAGGGATTTTTCATGGGTCTCGTAATGGGATTACAAAATTTTTTGTATCAGATATTAGTTAAATATGCCAAACTACACCAGTATGAATTTTTGTGTTAAGATCAAAGGTGGTGAAATCTGCCAAAATGGCGGATATATGTTGGTTGCGTATGTCATTTCGTGTTTAGTGATTTTTCATGGGGCTCGTAATGGGATTACGAACTTTTTTGTTTCAGATATTAGTTAAATATGCCAAACTACACCAGTATGAATTTTTGTGTTAAGATCAAAGGTGGGGAAATCTGCCAAAATGGCGGATATATGTTGGTTGCACATGTCATTTCGTGTTTAGGGATTTTTCATGGGTCTCGTAATGGGATTACAAACTTTTTTATTTCAGATATTAGTTAAATAGACCAAACTACACCAGTATGAATTTTTGTGTTAAGATCAAAGGTGGGGAAATCTACCAAAATGGCGGATATATGTTGGTTGCGTATGACATTTCGTGTTTAGGGATTTTTCATGGGTCTCGTAATGGGATTACAAACTTTTTTATTTCAGATATTAGTTAAATGGACCAAACTACACTAGTATGAATTTTTTTGTTATGATCAAAGGTGGGGAAATCTACCAAAATGGCGGATATATGTTGGTTGCGTATGTCATTTCGTGTTTAGGGATTTTTCATGGGGCTCGTAATGGAATTACGAACTTTTTTGTTTCAGATTTTGGTTAAATAATCAAAACTACACTAGTATGAATTTTTCTGTTATGATCAAAGGTGGGGAAATCTGCTAAAATGGCGGATATATGTTGGTTGCGTATGTCATTTCGTGTTTAGGGATTTTTCATGGGTCTCGTAATGGGATTACAAACTTTTTTATTTCAGATATTAGTTAAATAGACCAAACTACACCAGTATGAATTTTTGTGTTAAGATTAAAGGTGGGGAAATCTACCAAAATGGCGGATATATGTTGGTTGCGTATGTCATTTCGTGTTTAGGGATTTTTCATGGGGCTCGTATTGGAATTACGAACTGTTTTGTTTCAGATTTTGGTTAAATAATCAAAACTACACTAGTATGAATTTTTTTGTTAAGATCAAAGGTGGGGAAATCTGCCAAAATGGCGGATATATGTTGGTTGCGTATGTCATTTCGTGTTTAGGGATTTTTCATGGGTCTCGTAATGGGATTACAAACCTTTTTATTTCAGATATTAGTTAAATAGTCCAAACTACACCAGTATGAATTTTTGTGTTAAGATCAAAGGTGGGGAAATCTGCCAAAATGGCGGATATATGTTGGTTGCACATGTCATTTCGTGTTTAGGGATTTTTCATGGGTCTCGTAATGGGATTACAAACTTTTTTATTTCAGATATTAGTTAAATGGACCAAACTACACTAGTATGAATTTTTTTGTTATGATCAAAGGTGGGGAAATCTACCAAAATGGCGGATATATGTTGGTTGCACATGTCATTTCGTGTTTAGGGATTTTTCATGGGTCTCGTAATGGTATTACAAACTTTTTTATTTCAGATATTAGTTAAATGGACCAAACTACACTAGTATGAATTTTTTTGTTATGATCAAAGGTGGGGAAATCTACCAAAATGGCGGATATATGTTGGTTGCGTATGTCATTTCGTGTTTAGGGATTTTTCATGGGGCTCGTAATGGAATTACGAACTTTTTTGTATCAGATTTTGGTTAAATAATCAAAACTACACTAGTATGAATTTTTTTCTCAAGATCAGAGGTGGGGAAATCTGCCAAAATGGCGGATATATGTTGGTTGCGTATGTCATTTCGTGTTTAGTGATTTTTCATGGGGCTCGTAATGGGATTACGAACTTTTTTGTTTCAGATATTAGTTAAATATGCCAAACTACACCAGTATGAATTTTTGTGTTAAGATCAAAGGTGGGGAAATCTGCCAAAATGGCGGATATATGTTGGTTGCGTATGTCATTTCGTGTTTAGGGATTTTTCATGGGGCTCGTAATGAAATTACGAACTTTTTTGTTTCAGATTTTGGTTAAATAATCAAAACTACACTAGTATGAATTTTTTAGTTAAGATCAAAGGTGGGGAAATGGGCCAAAATGGCGGATATATGTTGGTTGCACATGTCATTTCGTGTTTAGGGATTTTTCATGGGTCTCGTAATGTGATTACAAACTTTTTTATTTCAGTTATTAGTTAAATGGACCAAACTACACTAGTATGAATTTTTTTGTTATGATCAAAGGTGGGGAAATCTACCAAAATGGCGGATATATGTTGGTTGCGTATGTCATTTCGTGTTTAGGGATTTTTCATGGGGCTCGTAATGGAATTACGAACTTTTTTATTTCAGATATTAGTTAAATATGCCAAACTACACCAGTATGAATTTTTGTGTTAAGATCAAAGGTGGGGAAATCTGCCAAAATGGCGGATATATGTTGGTTGCACATGTCATTTCGTGTTTAGGGATTTTTCATGGGTCTCGTAATGGTATTACAAACTTTTTTATTTCAGATATTAGTTAAATGGACCAAACTACACTAGTATAAATTTTTTTGTTATGATCAAAGGTGGGCAATCTACCAAAATGGCGGATATATGTTGGTTGCGTATGTCATTTCGTGTTTAGTGATTTTTCATGGGGCTCGTAATGGGATTACGAACTTTTTTGTTTCAGATATTAGTTAAATATGCCAAACTACACCAGTATGAATTTTTCTCTTAAGATCAGAGGTGGGGAAATCTGCCAAAATGGCGGATATATGTTGGTTGCGTATGTCATTTCGTGTTTAGTGATTTTTCATGGGGCTCGTAATGGGATTATGAACTTTTTTGTTTCAGATATTAGTTAAATATGCCAAACTACACCAGTATGAATTTTTGTGTTAAGATCAAAGGTGGGGAAATCTGCCAAAATGGCGGATATATGTTGGTTGCGTATGTCATTTCGTGTTTAGGGATTTTTCATGGGGCTCGTAATGGAATTACGAACTTTTTTGTTTCAGATTTTGGTTAAATAATCAAAACTACACTAGTATGAATTTTTTAGTTAAGATCAAAGGTGGGGAAATGGGCCAAAATGGCGGATATATGTTGGTTGCACATGTCATTTCGTGTTTAGGGATTTTTCATGGGTCTCGTAATGTGATTACAAACTTTTTTATTTCAGTTATTAGTTAAATGGACCAAACTACACTAGTATGAATTTTTTTGTTATGATCAAAGGTGGGGAAATCTACCAAAATGGCGGATATATGTTGGTTGCGTATGTCATTTCGTGTTTAGGGATTTTTCATGGGGCTCGTAATGGAATTACGAACTTTTTTATTTCAGATATTAGTTAAATATGCCAAACTACACCAGTATGAATTTTTGTGTTAAGATCAAAGGTGGGGAAATCTGCCAAAATGGCGGATATATGTTGGTTGCACATGTCATTTCGTGTTTAGGGATTTTTCATGGGTCTCGTAATGGTATTACAAACTTTTTTATTTCAGATATTAGTTAAATGGACCAAACTACACTAGTATAAATTTTTTTGTTATGATCAAAGGTGGGCAATCTACCAAAATGGCGGATATATGTTGGTTGCGTATGTCATTTCGTGTTTAGTGATTTTTCATGGGGCTCGTAATGGGATTACGAACTTTTTTGTTTCAGATATTAGTTAAATATGCCAAACTACACCAGTATGAATTTTTCTCTTAAGATCAGAGGTGGGGAAATCTGCCAAAATGGCGGATATATGTTGGTTGCGTATGTCATTTCGTGTTTAGTGATTTTTCATGGGGCTCGTAATGGGATTATGAACTTTTTTGTTTCAGATATTAGTTAAATATGCCAAACTACACCAGTATGAATTTTTGTGTTAAGATCAAAGGTGGGGAAATCTGCCAAAATGGCGGATATATGTTGGTTGCGTATGTCATTTCGTGTTTAGGGATTTTTCATGGGGCTCGTAATGGAATTACGAACTTTTTTGTTTCAGATTTTGGTTAAATAATCAAAACTACACTAGTATGAATTTTTTAGTTAAGATCAAAGGTGGGGAAATGGGCCAAAATGGCGGATATATGTTGGTTGCACATGTCATTTCGTGTTTAGGGATTTTTCATGGGTCTCGTAATGTGATTACAAACTTTTTTCTTTCAGATATTAGTTAAATAGACCAAACTACACTAGTGTGAATTTTTTAGTTAAGATAAAAGGTGGGGAAATCTGCCAAAATGGCGGATATATGTTGGTTGCGTATGTCATTTCGTGTTTAGGGATTTTTCATGGGGCTCGTATTGGAATTACGAACTTTTTTGTTTCAGATTTTGGTTAAATAATCAAAACTACACTAGTATGAATTTTTTTGTTAAGATCAAAGGTGGGGAAATCTGCCAAAATGGCGGATATATGTTGGTTGCGTATGTCATTTCGTGTTTAGGGATTTTTCATGGGTCTCGTAATGGGATTACAAACCTTTTTTTTCAGATATTAGTTAAATAGACCAAACTACACTAGTATGAATTTTTTTGTTATGATCAAAGGTGGGTAATTTACCAAAATGGCGGATATATGTTGGTTGCGTATGTCATTTCGTGTTTAGGGATTTTTCATGGGGCTCGTAATGGAATTACGAACTTTTTTGTTTCAGATTTTGGTTAAATAATCAAAACTACACTAGTATGAATTTTTCTGTTATGATCAAAGGTGGGGAAATCTGCCAAAATGGCGGATATATGTTGGTTGCGTATGTCATTTCGTGTTTAGTGATTTTTCATGGGGCTCGTAATGGGATTACAAACTTTTTTGTTGCAGATATTAGTTAAATATGCCAAACTACACCAGTATGAATTTTTGTGTTAAGATCAAAGGTGGTGAAACCTGCCAAAATGGCGGATATATGTTGGTTGCGTATGTCATTTCGTGTTTAGGGATTTTTCATGGGGCTCGTAATGAAATTACGAACTTTTTTGTTTCAGATTTTGGTTAAATAATCAAAACTACACTAGTATGAATTTTTTAGTTAAGATCAAAGGTGGGGAAATGGGCCAAAATGGCGGATATATGTTGGTTGCACATGTCATTTCGTGTTTAGGGATTTTTCATGGGTCTCGTAATGTGATTACAAACTTTTTTATTTCAGTTATTAGTTAAATGGACCAAACTACACTAGTATGAATTTTTTTGTTATGATCAAAGGTGGGGAAATCTACCAAAATGGCGGATATATGTTGGTTGCGTATGTCATTTCGTGTTTAGGGATTTTTCATGGGGCTCGTAATGGAATTACGAACTTTTTTATTTCAGATATTAGTTAAATATGCCAAACTACACCAGTATGAATTTTTGTGTTAAGATCAAAGGTGGGGAAATCTGCCAAAATGGCGGATATATGTTGGTTGCACATGTCATTTCGTGTTTAGGGATTTTTCATGGGTCTCGTAATGGTATTACAAACTTTTTTATTTCAGATATTAGTTAAATGGACCAAACTACACTAGTATAAATTTTTTTGTTATGATCAAAGGTGGGGAAATCTACCAAAATGGCGGATATATGTTGGTTGCGTATGTCATTTCGTGTTTAGTGATTTTTCATGGGGCTCGTAATGGGATTACGAACTTTTTTGTTTCAGATATTAGTTAAATATGCCAAACTACACCAGTATGAATTTTTCTCTTAAGATCAGTGGTGGGGAAATCTGCCAAAATGGCGGATATATGTTGGTTGCGTATGTCATTTCGTGTTTAGTGATTTTTCATGGGGCTCGTAATGGGATTACGAACTTTTTTGTTTCGGATATTAGTTAAATATGCCAAACTACACCAGTATGAATTTTTGTGTTAAGATCAAAGGTGGTGAAATCTGCCAAAATGGCGGATATATGTTGGTTGCGTATGTCATTTCGTGTTTAGTGATTTTTCATGGGGCTCGTAATGGGATTACGAACTTTTTTGTTTCAGATATTAGTTAAATATGCCAAACTACACCAGTATGAATTTTTGTGTTAAGATCAAAGGTGGGGAAATCTGCCAAAATGGCGGATATATGTTGGTTGCACATGTCATTTCGTGTTTAGGGATTTTTCATGGGTCTCGTAATGGGATTACAAACTTTTTTATTTCAGATATTAGTTAAATAGACCAAACTACACCAGTATGAATTTTTGTGTTAAGATCAAAGGTGGGGAAATCTACCAAAATGGCGGATATATGTTGGTTGCGTATGACATTTCGTGTTTAGGGATTTTTCATGGGGCTCGTAATGGAATTACGAACTTTTTTGTTTCAGATTTTGGTTAAATAATCAAAACTACACTAGTATGAATTTTTCTGTTATGATCAAAGGTGGGGAAATCTGCCAAAATGGCGGATATATGTTGGTTGCGTATGTCATTTCGTGTTTAGGGATTTTTCATGGGGCTCGTAATGGGATTACGAACTTTTTTGTTTCAGATATTAGTTAAATATGCCAAACTACACCAGTATGAATTTTTGTGTTAAGATCAAAGGTGGGGAAATCTGTCAAAATGGCGGATATATGTTGGTTGCACATGTCATTTCGTGTTTAGGGATTTTTCATGGGTCTCGTAATGGGATTACAAACTTTTTTATTTCAGATATTAGTTAAATGGACCAAACTACACTAGTATGAATTTTTTTGTTATGATCAAAGGTGGGGAAATCTACCAAAATGGCGGATATATGTTGGTTGCGTATGTCATTTCGTGTTTAGGGATTTTTCATGGGGCTCGTAATGGAATTACGAACTTTTTTGTTTCAGATTTTGGTTAAATAATCAAAACTACACTAGTATGAATTTTTCTGTTATGATCAAAGGTGGGGAAATCTGCTAAAATGGCGGATATATGTTGGTTGCGTATGTCATTTCGTGTTTAGGGATTTTTCATGGGTCTCGTAATGGGATTACAAACTTTTTTATTTCAGATATTAGTTAAATAGACCAAACTACACCAGTATGAATTTTTGTGTTAAGATCAAAGGTGGGGAAATCTACCAAAATGGCGGATATATGTTGGTTGCGTATGTCATTTCGTGTTTAGGGATTTTTCATGGGGCTCGTATTGGAATTACGAACTTTTGTGTCAGATTTTGGTTAAATAATCAAAACTACACTAGTATGAATTTTTTTGTTAAGATCAAAGGTGGGGAAATCTGCCAAAATGGCGGATATATGTTGGTTGCGTATGTCATTTCGTGTTTAGGGATTTTTCATGGGTCTCGTAATGGGATTACAAACCTTTTTATTTCAGATATTAGTTAAATAGACCAAACTACACTAGTATGAATTTTTTTGTTATGATCAAAGGTGGGTAATCTACCAAAATGGCGGATATATGTTGGTTGCGTATGTCATTTCGTGTTTAGGGATTTTTCATGGGGCTCGTAATGGAATTACGAACTTTTTTGTTTCAGATTTTGGTTAAATAATCAAAACTACACTAGTATGAATTTTTCTGTTATGATCAAAGGTGGGGAAATCTGCCAAAATGGCGGATATATGTTGGTTGCGTATGTCATTTCGTGTTTAGTGATTTTTCATGGGGCTCGTAATGGGATTACGAACTTTTTTGTTTCAGATATTAGTTAAATATGCCAAACTACACCAGTATGAATTTTTGTGTTAAGATCAAAGGTGGGGAAATCTGTCAAAATGGCGGATATATGTTGGTTGCACATGTCATTTCGTGTTTAGGGATTTTTCATGGGTCTCGTAATGGGATTACAAACTTTTTTATTTCAGATATTAGTTAAATGGACCAAACTACACTAGTATGAATTTTTTTGTTATGATCAAAGGTGGGGAAATCTACCAAAATGGCGGATATATGTTGGTTGCGTATGTCATTTCGTGTTTAGGGATTTTTCATGGGGCTCGTAATGGAATTACGAACTTTTTTGTTTCAGATTATGGTTAAATAATCAAAACTACACTAGTATGAATTTTTCTGTTATGATCAAAGGTGGGGAAATCTGCTAAAATGGCGGATATATGTTGGTTGCGTATGTCATTTCGTGTTTAGGGATTTTTCATGGGTCTCGTAATGGGATTACAAACTTTTTTATTTCAGATATTAGTTAAATAGACCAAACTACACCAGTATGAATTTTTGTGTTAAGATCAAAGGTGGGGAAATCTACCAAAATGGCGGATATATGTTGGTTGCGTATGTCATTTCGTGTTTAGGGATTTTTCATGGGGCTCGTATTGGAATTACGAACTTTTGTGTCAGATTTTGGTTAAATAATCAAAACTACACTAGTATGAATTTTTTTGTTAAGATCAAAGGTGGGGAAATCTGCCAAAATGGCGGATATATGTTGGTTGCGTATGTCATTTCGTGTTTAGGGATTTTTCATGGGTCTCGTAATGGGATTACAAACCTTTTTATTTCAGATATTAGTTAAATAGACCAAACTACACTAGTATGAATTTTTTTGTTATGATCAAAGGTGGGTAATCTACCAAAATGGCGGATATATGTTGGTTGCGTATGTCATTTCGTGTTTAGGGATTTTTCATGGGGCTCGTAATGGAATTACGAACTTTTTTGTTTCAGATTTTGGTTAAATAATCAAAACTACACTAGTATGAATTTTTCTGTTATGATCAAAGGTGGGGAAATCTGCCAAAATGGCGGATATATGTTGGTTGCGTATGTCATTTCGTGTTTAGTGATTTTTCATGGGGCTCGTAATGGGATTACGAACTTTTTTGTTTCAGATATTAGTTAAATATGCCAAACTACACCAGTATGAATTTTTGTGTTAAGATCAAAGGTGGGGAAATCTGTCAAAATGGCGGATATATGTTGGTTGCACATGTCATTTCGTGTTTAGGGATTTTTCATGGGTCTCGTAATGGGATTACAAACTTTTTTATTTCAGATATTAGTTAAATGGACCAAACTACACTAGTATGAATTTTTTTGTTATGATCAAAGGTGGGGAAATCTACCAAAATGGCGGATATATGTTGGTTGCGTATGTCATTTCGTGTTTAGGGATTTTTCATGGGGCTCGTAATGGAATTACGAACTTTTTTGTTTCAGATTATGGTTAAATAATCAAAACTACACTAGTATGAATTTTTCTGTTATGATCAAAGGTGGGGAAATCTGCTAAAATGGCGGATATATGTTGGTTGCGTATGTCATTTCGTGTTTAGGGATTTTTCATGGGTCTCGTAATGGGATTACAAACTTTTTTATTTCAGATATTAGTTAAATAGACCAAACTACACTAGTGTGAATTTTTTAGTTAAGATCAAAGGTGGGGAAATCTTCCAAAATGGCGGATATATGTTGGTTGCACATGTCATTTCGTGTTTAGGGATTTTTCATGGGGCTCGTAATGGGATTACGAACTTTTTTGTTACAGATTTTGGTTAAATAATCAAAACTACACTAGTATGAATTTTTCTGTTAAGATCAAAGGTGGGGAAATCTGCCAAAATGGCGGATATATGTTGGTTGCACATGTCATTTCGTGTTTAGGGATTTTTCATGGGTCTCGTAATGGGATTACAAACTTTTTTATTTCAGATATTAGTTAAATAGACCAAACTACACTAGTATGAATTTTTTAGTTAAGATCAAAAGTGGGGAAATCTGCCAAAATGGCGGATATATGTTGGTTGCACATGTCATTTCGTGTTTCGGGATTGTTCATGGGTCTCGTAATGGGATTACAAACTTTTTTATTACAGATATTAGTTAAATAGACCAAACTACACTAGTATGAATTTTTTAGTTAAGATCAAAGGTGGTGAAATCTGCCAAAATGGCGGATATATGTTGGTTGCGTATGTCATTTCGTGTTTAGTGATTTTTCATGGGGCTCGTAATGGGATTACGAACTTTTTTGTTTCAGATATTAGTTAAATATACCAAACTACACCAGTATGAATTTTTGTGTTAAGATCAAAGGTGGGGAAATCTGTCAAAATGGCGGATATATGTTGGTTGCACATGTCATTTCGTGTTTAGGGATTTTTCATGGGTCTCGTAATGGGATTACAAAATTTTATTTCAGATATTAGTTAAATGGACCAAACTACACTAGTATGAATTTTTTTGTTATGATCAAAGGTGGGGAAATCTACCAAAATGGCGGATATATGTTGGTTGCGTATGTCATTTCGTGTTTAGGGATTTTTCATGGGGCTCGTAATGGAATTACGAAATTTTTTGTATCAGATTTTAGTTAAATAATCAAAACTACACTAGTATGAATTTTTCTGTTATGATCAAAGGTGGGGAAATCTGCTAAAATAGCGGATATATGTTGGTTGCGTATGTCATTTCGTGTTTAGGGATTTTTCATGGGTCTCGTAATGGGATTACAAACTTTTTTATTTCATATATTAGTTAAATAGACCAAACTACACTAGTATGAATTTTTTAGTTAAGATCAAAGGTGGGGAAATCTGCCAAAATGGCGGATATATGTTGGTTGCGTATGTCATTTCGTGTTTAGGGATTTTTCATGGGGCTCGTAATGGAATTACGAACTTTTTTGTTTCAGATTTTGGTTAAATAATCAAAACTACACTAGTATGAATTTTTCTGTTATGATCAAAGGTGGGGAAATCTGCTAAAATGGCGGATATATGTTGGTTGCGTATGTCATTTCGTGTTTAGGGATTTTTCATGGGTCTCGTAATGGGATTACAAACTTTTTTATTTCAGATATTAGTTAAATAGACCAAACTACACTAGTGTGAATTTTTTAGTTAAGATCAAAGGTGGGGAAATCTTCCAAAATGGCGGATATATGTTGGTTGCACATGTCATTTCGTGTTTAGGGATTTTTCATGGGGCTCGTAATGGGATTACGAACTTTTTTGTTTCAGATATTAGTTAAATATGCCAAACTACACCAGTATGAATTTTTGTGTTAAGATCAAAGGTGGGGAAATCTTCCAAAATGGCGGATATATGTTGGTTGCACATGTCATTTCGTGTTTAGGGATTTTTCATGGGTCTCGTAATGGGATTACAAACTTTTTTATTTCAGATATTAGTTAAATGGACCAAACTACACTAGTATGAATTTTTTTGTTATGATCAAAGGTGGGGAAATCTACCAAAATGGCGGATATATGTTGGTTGCGTATGTCATTTCGTGTTTAGGGATTTTTCATGGGGCTCGTAATGGAATTACGAACTTTTTTGTATCAGATTTTGGTTAAATAATCAAAACTACACTAGTATGAATTTTTTTGTTAAGATCAAAGGTGGGGAAATCTGCCAAAATGGCGGATATATGTTGGTTGCGTATGACATTTCGTGTTTAGTGATTTTTCATGGGGCTCGTAATGGGATTACGAACTTTTTTGTTTCAGATATTAGTTAAATATGCCAAACTACACCAGTATGAATTTTTGTGTTAAGATCAAAGGTGGGAAAATCTGCCAAAATGGCGGATATATGTTGGTTGCACATGTCATTTCGTGTTTAGGGCTTTTTCATGGGTCTCGTAATGGGATTACAAACTTTTTTATTTCAGATATTAGTTAAATGGACCAAACTACACTAGTATGAATTTTTTTGTTAAGATCAAAGGTGGGGAAATCTACCAAAATGGCGGATATATGTTGGTTGCGTATGTCATTTCGTGTTTAGGGATTTTTCATGGGGCTCGTATTGGAATTACGAACTTTTTTGTTTCAGATTTTGGTTAAATAATCAAAACTACACTAGTATGAATTTTTTTGTTAAGATCAAAGGTGGGGAAATCTGCCAAAATGGCGGATATATGTTGGTTGCGTATGTCATTTCGTGTTTAGGGATTTTTCATGGGTCTCGTAATGGGATTACAAACCTTTTTATTTCAGATATTAGTTAAATAGACCAAACTACACTAGTATGAATTTTTTTGTTATGATCAAAGGTGGGGAAATCTACCAAAATGGCGGATATATGTTGGTTGCGTATGTCATTTCGTGTTTAGGGATTTTTCATTGGGCTCGTAATGGAATTACGAACTTTTTTGTTTCAGATTTTGGTTAAATAATCAAAACTACACTAGTATGAATTTTTTAGTTAAGATCAAAGGTGGGGAAATTGGCCAAAATGGCGGATATATGTTGGTTGCACATGTCATTTCGTGTTTGGGGATTTTTCATGGGTCTCGTAATGGGATTACAAACCTTTTTATTTCGGATATTAGTTAAATATGCCAAACTACACCAGTATGAATTTTTTTGTTATGATCAAAGGTGGGGAAATCTGCCAAAATGGCGGATATATGTTGGTTGCGTATGTCATTTCGTGTTTAGTGATTTTTCATGGGGCTCGTAATGGGATTACGAACTTTTTTGTTTCAGATTTTGGTTAAATAATCAAAACTACACTAGTATGAATTTTTTTGTTAAGATCAAAGGTGGGGAAATCTGCCAAAATGGCGGATATATGTTGGTTGCGTATGTCATTTCGTGTTTAGGGATTTTTCATGGGGCTCGTAATGGAATTACGAACTTTTTTGTTTCATATTTTGGTTAAATAATCAAAACTACACTAGTATGAATTTTTCTGTTATGATCAAAGGTGGGGAAATCTGCCAAAATGGCGGATATATGTTGGTTGCACATGTCATTTCGTGTTTAGGGATTTTTCATGGGTCTCGTAATGGGATTACAAACTTTTTTGTTTCAGATATTAGTTAAATAGTCCAAACTACACCAGTATGAATTTTTGTGTTAAGATCAAAGGTGGGGAAATCTGCCAAAATGGCGGATATATGTTGGTTGCACATGTCATTTCGTGTTTAGGGATTTTTCATGGGTCTCGTAATGGGATTACAAACTTTTTTATTTCAGATATTAGTTAAATGGACCAAACTACACTAGTATGAATTTTTTTGTTATGATCAAAGGTGGGGAAATCTACCAAAATGGCGGGATATATGTTGGTTGCGTATGTCATTTCGTGTTTAGGGATTTTTCATGGGTCTCGTAATGGGATTACAAACTTTTTTATTTCATATATTAGTTAAATATGCCAAACTACACCAGTATGAATTTTTCTCTTAAGATCAGAGGTGGGGAAATCTGCCAAAATGGCGGATATATGTTGGTTGCGTATGTCATTTCGTGTTTAGTGATTTTTCATGGGGCTCGTAATGGGATTATGAACTTTTTTGTTTCAGATATTAGTTAAATATGCCAAACTACACCAGTATGAATTTTTGTGTTAAGATCAAAGGTGGGGAAATCTGCCAAAATGGCGGATATATGTTGGTTGCGTATGTCATTTCGTGTTTAGGGATTTTTCATGGGGCTCGTAATGGAATTACGAACTTTTTTGTATCAGATTTTGGTTAAATAATCAAAACTACACTAGTATGAATTTTTTTGTTAAGATCAAAGGTGGGGAAATCTGCCAAAATGGCGGATATATGTTGGTTGCGTATGACATTTCGTGTTTAGTGATTTTTCATGGGGCTCGTAATGGGATTACAAACTTTTTTATTTCAGATATTAGTTAAATGGACCAAACTACACTAGTATGAATTTTTTTGTTATGATCAAAGGTGGGGAAATCTACCAAAATGGCGGATATATGTTGGTTGCGTATGTCATTTCGTGTTTAGGGATTTTTCATGGGGCTCGTAATGGAATTACGAACTTTTTTGTATCAGATTTTGGTTAAATAATCAAAACTACACTAGTATGAATTTTTTTGTTAAGATCAAAGGTGGGGAAATCTGCCAAAATGGCGGATATATGTTGGTTGCGTATGACATTTCGTGTTTAGTGATTTTTCATGGGGCTCGTAATGGGATTACGAACTTTTTTGTTTCAGATATTAGTTAAATATGCCAAACTACACCAGTATGAATTTTTGTGTTAAGATCAAAGGTGGGAAAATCTGCCAAAATGGCGGATATATGTTGGTTGCACATGTCATTTCGTGTTTAGGGCTTTTTCATGGGTCTCGTAATGGGATTACAAACTTTTTTATTTCAGATATTAGTTAAATGGACCAAACTACACTAGTATGAATTTTTTTGTTAAGATCAAAGGTGGGGAAATCTGCCAAAATGGCGGATATATGTTGGTTGCGTATGTCATTTCGTGTTTAGGGATTTTTCATGGGGCTCGTATTGGAATTACGAACTTTTTTGTTTCAGATTTTGGTTAAATAATCAAAACTACACTAGTATGAATTTTTTTGTTAAGATCAAAGGTGGGGAAATCTGCCAAAATGGCGGATATATGTTGGTTGCGTATGTCATTTCGTGTTTAGGGATTTTTCATGGGTCTCGTAATGGGATTACAAACCTTTTTATTTCAGATATTAGTTAAATAGACCAAACTACACTAGTATGAATTTTTTTGTTATGATCAAAGGTGGGGAAATCTACCAAAATGGCGGATATATGTTGGTTGCGTATGTCATTTCGTGTTTAGGGATTTTTCATGGGGCTCGTAATGGAATTACGAACTTTTTTGTTTCAGATTTTGGTTAAATAATCAAAACTACACTAGTATGAATTTTTTAGTTAAGATCAAAGGTGGGGAAATTGGCCAAAATGGCGGATATATGTTGGTTGCACATGTCATTTCGTGTTTGGGGATTTTTCATGGGTCTCGTAATGGGATTACAAACCTTTTTATTTCGGATATTAGTTAAATATGCCAAACTACACCAGTATGAATTTTTTTGTTATGATCAAAGGTGGGGAAATCTGCCAAAATGGCGGATATATGTTGGTTGCGTATGTCATTTCGTGTTTAGTGATTTTTCATGGGGCTCGTAATGGGATTACGAACTTTTTTGTTTCAGATTTTGGTTAAATAATCAAAACTACACTAGTATGAATTTTTTTGTTAAGATCAAAGGTGGGGAAATCTGCCAAAATGGCGGATATATGTTG
The DNA here is from genome assembly GCA_020010945.3 of Muscidifurax raptorellus. NCBI lineage: Eukaryota > Metazoa > Arthropoda > Insecta > Hymenoptera > Pteromalidae > Muscidifurax > Muscidifurax raptorellus. Next base: position 23,626,721 of record CM052078.1, read on the forward strand.
GTTGCGTATGTCATTTCGTGTTTAGGGATTTTTCATGGGGCTCGTAATGGAATTACGAACTTTTTTGTTTCATATTTTGGTTAAATAATCAAAACTACACTAGTATGAATTTTTCTGTTATGATCAAAGGTGGGGAAATCTGCCAAAATGGCGGATATATGTTGGTTGCACATGTCATTTCGTGTTTAGGGATTTTTCATGGGTCTCGTAATGGGATTACAAACTTTTTTGTTTCAGATATTAGTTAAATAGTCCAAACTACACCAGTATGAATTTTTGTGTTAAGATCAAAGGTGGGGAAATCTGCCAAAATGGCGGATATATGTTGGTTGCACATGTCATTTCGTGTTTAGGGATTTTTCATGGGTCTCGTAATGGGATTACAAACTTTTTTATTTCATATATTAGTTAAATAGACCAAACTACACTAGTATGAATTTTTTAGTTAAGATCAAAGGTGGGGAAATTGGCCAAAATGGCGGATATATGTTGGTTGCACATGTCATTTCGTGTTTGGGGATTTTTCATGGGTCTCGTAATGGGATTACAAACCTTTTTATTTCGGATATTAGTTAAATATGCCAAACTACACCAGTATGAATTTTTTTGTTATGATCAAAGGTGGGGAAATCTGCCAAAATGGCGGATATATGTTGGTTGCGTATGTCATTTCGTGTTTAGTGATTTTTCATGGGGCTCGTAATGGGATTACGAACTTTTTTGTTTCAGATTTTGGTTAAATAATCAAAACTACACTAGTATGAATTTTTTTGTTAAGATCAAAGGTGGGGAAATCTGCCAAAATGGCGGATATATGTTGGTTGCGTATGTCATTTCGTGTTTAGGGATTTTTCATGGGGCTCGTAATGGAATTACGAACTTTTTTGTTTCATATTTTGGTTAAATAATCAAAACTACACTAGTATGAATTTTTCTGTTATGATCAAAGGTGGGGAAATCTGCCAAAATGGCGGATATATGTTGGTTGCACATGTCATTTCGTGTTTAGGGATTTTTCATGGGTCTCGTAATGGGATTACAAACTTTTTTGTTTCAGATATTAGTTAAATAGTCCAAACTACACCAGTATGAATTTTTGTGTTAAGATCAAAGGTGGGGAAATCTGCCAAAATGGCGGATATATGTTGGTTGCACATGTCATTTCGTGTTTAGGGATTTTTCATGGGTCTCGTAATGGGATTACAAACTTTTTTATTTCAGATATTAGTTAAATGGACCAAACTACACTAGTATGAATTTTTTTGTTATGATCAAAGGTGGGGAAATCTACCAAAATGGCGGGATATATGTTGGTTGCGTATGTCATTTCGTGTTTAGGGATTTTTCATGGGTCTCGTAATGGGATTACAAACTTTTTTATTTCATATATTAGTTAAATATGCCAAACTACACCAGTATGAATTTTTCTCTTAAGATCAGAGGTGGGGAAATCTGCCAAAATGGCGGATATATGTTGGTTGCGTATGTCATTTCGTGTTTAGTGATTTTTCATGGGGCTCGTAATGGGATTATGAACTTTTTTGTTTCAGATATTAGTTAAATATGCCAAACTACACCAGTATGAATTTTTGTGTTAAGATCAAAGGTGGGGAAATCTGCCAAAATGGCGGATATATGTTGGTTGCGTATGTCATTTCGTGTTTAGGGATTTTTCATGGGGCTCGTAATGGAATTACGAACTTTTTTGTATCAGATTTTGGTTAAATAATCAAAACTACACTAGTATGAATTTTTTTGTTAAGATCAAAGGTGGGGAAATCTGCCAAAATGGCGGATATATGTTGGTTGCGTATGACATTTCGTGTTTAGTGATTTTTCATGGGGCTCGTAATGGGATTACAAACTTTTTTATTTCAGATATTAGTTAAATGGACCAAACTACACTAGTATGAATTTTTTTGTTATGATCAAAGGTGGGGAAATCTACCAAAATGGCGGATATATGTTGGTTGCGTATGTCATTTCGTGTTTAGGGATTTTTCATGGGGCTCGTAATGGAATTACGAACTTTTTTGTATCAGATTTTGGTTAAATAATCAAAACTACACTAGTATGAATTTTTTTGTTAAGATCAAAGGTGGGGAAATCTGCCAAAATGGCGGATATATGTTGGTTGCGTATGACATTTCGTGTTTAGTGATTTTTCATGGGGCTCGTAATGGGATTACGAACTTTTTTGTTTCAGATATTAGTTAAATATGCCAAACTACACCAGTATGAATTTTTGTGTTAAGATCAAAGGTGGGAAAATCTGCCAAAATGGCGGATATATGTTGGTTGCACATGTCATTTCGTGTTTAGGGCTTTTTCATGGGTCTCGTAATGGGATTACAAACTTTTTTATTTCAGATATTAGTTAAATGGACCAAACTACACTAGTATGAATTTTTTTGTTAAGATCAAAGGTGGGGAAATCTGCCAAAATGGCGGATATATGTTGGTTGCGTATGTCATTTCGTGTTTAGGGATTTTTCATGGGGCTCGTATTGGAATTACGAACTTTTTTGTTTCAGATTTTGGTTAAATAATCAAAACTACACTAGTATGAATTTTTTTGTTAAGATCAAAGGTGGGGAAATCTGCCAAAATGGCGGATATATGTTGGTTGCGTATGTCATTTCGTGTTTAGGGATTTTTCATGGGTCTCGTAATGGGATTACAAACCTTTTTATTTCAGATATTAGTTAAATAGACCAAACTACACTAGTATGAATTTTTTTGTTATGATCAAAGGTGGGGAAATCTACCAAAATGGCGGATATATGTTGGTTGCGTATGTCATTTCGTGTTTAGGGATTTTTCATGGGGCTCGTAATGGAATTACGAACTTTTTTGTTTCAGATTTTGGTTAAATAATCAAAACTACACTAGTATGAATTTTTTAGTTAAGATCAAAGGTGGGGAAATTGGCCAAAATGGCGGATATATGTTGGTTGCACATGTCATTTCGTGTTTGGGGATTTTTCATGGGTCTCGTAATGGGATTACAAACCTTTTTATTTCGGATATTAGTTAAATATGCCAAACTACACCAGTATGAATTTTTTTGTTATGATCAAAGGTGGGGAAATCTGCCAAAATGGCGGATATATGTTGGTTGCGTATGTCATTTCGTGTTTAGTGATTTTTCATGGGGCTCGTAATGGGATTACGAACTTTTTTGTTTCAGATTTTGGTTAAATAATCAAAACTACACTAGTATGAATTTTTTTGTTAAGATCAAAGGTGGGGAAATCTGCCAAAATGGCGGATATATGTTGGTTGCGTATGTCATTTCGTGTTTAGGGATTTTTCATGGGGCTCGTAATGGAATTACGAACTTTTTTGTTTCATATTTTGGTTAAATAATCAAAACTACACTAGTATGAATTTTTCTGTTATGATCAAAGGTGGGGAAATCTGCCAAAATGGCGGATATATGTTGGTTGCACATGTCATTTCGTGTTTAGGGATTTTTCATGGGTCTCGTAATGGGATTACAAACTTTTTTGTTTCAGATATTAGTTAAATAGTCCAAACTACACCAGTATGAATTTTTGTGTTAAGATCAAAGGTGGGGAAATCTGCCAAAATGGCGGATATATGTTGGTTGCACATGTCATTTCGTGTTTAGGGATTTTTCATGGGTCTCGTAATGGGATTACAAACTTTTTTATTTCATATATTAGTTAAATAGACCAAACTACACTAGTATGAATTTTTTAGTTAAGATCAAAGGTGGGGAAATTGGCCAAAATGGCGGATATATGTTGGTTGCACATGTCATTTCGTGTTTGGGGATTTTTCATGGGTCTCGTAATGGGATTACAAACCTTTTTATTTCGGATATTAGTTAAATATGCCAAACTACACCAGTATGAATTTTTTTGTTATGATCAAAGGTGGGGAAATCTGCCAAAATGGCGGATATATGTTGGTTGCGTATGTCATTTCGTGTTTAGTGATTTTTCATGGGGCTCGTAATGGGATTACGAACTTTTTTGTTTCAGATTTTGGTTAAATAATCAAAACTACACTAGTATGAATTTTTTTGTTAAGATCAAAGGTGGGGAAATCTGCCAAAATGGCGGATATATGTTGGTTGCGTATGTCATTTCGTGTTTAGGGATTTTTCATGGGGCTCGTAATGGAATTACGAACTTTTTTGTTTCATATTTTGGTTAAATAATCAAAACTACACTAGTATGAATTTTTCTGTTATGATCAAAGGTGGGGAAATCTGCCAAAATGGCGGATATATGTTGGTTGCACATGTCATTTCGTGTTTAGGGATTTTTCATGGGTCTCGTAATGGGATTACAAACTTTTTTGTTTCAGATATTAGTTAAATAGTCCAAACTACACCAGTATGAATTTTTGTGTTAAGATCAAAGGTGGGGAAATCTGCCAAAATGGCGGATATATGTTGGTTGCACATGTCATTTCGTGTTTAGGGATTTTTCATGGGTCTCGTAATGGGATTACAAACTTTTTTATTTCAGATATTAGTTAAATGGACCAAACTACACTAGTATGAATTTTTTTGTTATGATCAAAGGTGGGAAATCTACCAAAATGGCGGATATATGTTGGTTGCGTATGTCATTTCGTGTTTAGGGATTTTTCATGGGGCTCGTAATGGAATTACGAACTTTTTTGTATCAGATTTTGGTTAAATAATCAAAACTACACTAGTATGAATTTTTTTCTTAAGATCAGAGGTGGGGAAATCTGCCAAAATGGCGGATATATGTCGGTTGCGTATGTCATTTCGTGTTTAGGGATTTTTCATGGGGCTCGTAATGAAATTACGAACTTTTTTGTTTCAGATTTTGGTTAAATAATCAAAACTACACTAGTATGAATTTTTTAGTTAAGATCAAAGGTGGGGAAATGGGCCAAAATGGCGGATATATGTTGGTTGCACATGTCATTTCGTGTTTAGGGATTTTTCATGGGTCTCGTAATGTGATTACAAACTTTTTTATTTCAGTAATTAGTTAAATGGACCAAACTACACTAGTATGAATTTTTTTGTTATGATCAAAGGTGGGGAAATCTACCAAAATGGCGGATATATGTTGGTTGCGTATGTCATTTCGTGTTTAGGGATTTTTCATGGGGCTCGTAATGGTATTACAAACTTTTTTATTTCAGATATTAGTTAAATGGACCAAACTACACTAGTATAAATTTTTTTGTTATGATCAAAGGTGGGGAAATCTACCAAAATGGCGGATATATGTTGGTTGCGTATGTCATTTCGTGTTTAGTGATTTTTCATGGGGCTCGTAATGGGATTACGAACTTTTCTGTTTCAGATATTAGTTAAATATGCCAAACTACACCAGTATGAATTTTTCTCTTAAGATCAGAGGTGGGGAAATCTGCCAAAATGGCGGATATATGTTGGTTGCGTATGTCATTTCGTGTTTAGTGATTTTTCATGGGGCTCGTAATGGGATTATGAACTTTTTTGTTTCAGATATTAGTTAAATATGCCAAACTACACCAGTATGAATTTTTGTGTTAAGATCAAAGGTGGGGAAATCTGCCAAAATGGCGGATATATGTTGGTTGCGTATGTCATTTCGTGTTTAGGGATTTTTCATGGGGCTCGTAATGGAATTACGAACTTTTTTGTTTCAGATTTTGGTTAAATAATCAAAACTACACTAGTATGAATTTTTTTGTTAAGATCAAAGGTGGGGAAATCTGCCAAAATGGCGGATATATGTTGGTTGCGTATGTCATTTCGTGTTTAGGGATTTTTCATGGGGCTCGTAATGGGTTTACGAACTTTTTCATTGCAGATTTTAGTTAAATAGCCCAAACTACACCAGTCTGAATTTTTTTGCTAAGATCGAAGGTGGGAAAATCTGTCAAAATGGCGGATATATGTCGGTTGCACGTGTCATTTCGTGTTTAGGGATTTTTCATGGGGCTCGTAATGGGCTTACGAACTTTTTCATTTCAGATTTTAGTTAAATAGCCGTAACTACACCAGTATGAATTTTTTTGCTAAGATCGAAGGTGGCGAAGTCTGCCAAAATGGCGGATATATGACGGTTGCACGTGTCATTTCGTGTTTAGGGATTTTTCATGGGGCTCGTAATGGGCTTACGAACTTTTTCATTTCAGATTTTAGACAAGTAGCCCAAACTACACCAGTATGAATTTTTTTGCTAAGATCGAAGGTGGGGAAATCTGCCAAAATGGCGGATATATGACGGTTGCACGTGTCATTTCGTGTTTATGGATTTTTCATGGGGCTCGTAATGGGTTTATGAACTTTTTCATTGCAGATTTTAGTCAAGTAGTCCAAACTACACCAGTATGAATTTTTTTGCTAAGATCGAAGGTGGGGAAATCTGCCAAAATGGCGGATATATGTTGGTTGCACATGTCATTTCGTGTTTAGGGCTTTTTCATGGGTCTCGTAATGGGATTACAAACTTTTTTATTTCAGATATTAGTTAAATGGACCAAACTACACTAGTATGAATTTTTTTGTTAAGATCAAAGGTGGGGAAATCTACCAAAATGGCGGATATATGTTGGTTGCGTATGTCATTTCGTGTTTAGGGATTTTTCATGGGGCTCGTATTGGAATTACGAACTTTTTTGTTTCAGATTTTGGTTAAATAATCAAAACTACACTAGTATGAATTTTTTTGTTAAGATCAAAGGTGGGGAAATCTGCCAAAATGGCGGATATATGTTGGTTGCGTATGTCATTTCGTGTTTAGGGATTTTTCATGGGTCTCGTAATGGGATTACAAACCTTTTTATTTCAGATATTAGTTAAATAGACCAAACTACACTAGTATGAATTTTTTTGTTATGATCAAAGGTGGGGAAATCTACCAAAATGGCGGATATATGTTGGTTGCGTATGTCATTTCGTGTTTAGGGATTTTTCATGGGGCTCGTAATGGAATTACGAACTTTTTTGTTTCAGATTTTGGTTAAATAATCAAAACTACACTAGTATGAATTTTTTTGTTAAGATCAAAGGTGGGGAAATCTGCCAAAATGGCGGATATATGTTGGTTGCACATGTCATTTCGTGTTTGGGGATTTTTCATGGGTCTCGTAATGGGATTACAAACCTTTTTATTTCGGATATTAGTTAAATATGCCAAACTACACCAGTATGAATTTTTTTGTTATGATCAAAGGTGGGGAAATCTGCCAAAATGGCGGATATATGTTGGTTGCGTATGTCATTTCGTGTTTAGTGATTTTTCATGGGGCTCGTAATGGGATTACGAACTTTTTTGTTTCAGATTTTGGTTAAATAATCAAAACTACACTAGTATGAATTTTTTTGTTAAGATCAAAGGTGGGGAAATCTGCCAAAATGGCGGATATATGTTGGTTGCACATGTCATTTCGTGTTTAGGGATTTTTCATGGGTCTCGTAATGGGATTACAAACTTTTTTGTTTCAGATATTAGTTAAATAGTCCAAACTACACCAGTATGAATTTTTGTGTTAAGATCAAAGGTGGGGAAATCTGCCAAAATGGCGGATATATGTTGGTTGCACATGTCATTTCGTGTTTAGGGATTTTTCATGGGTCTCGTAATGGGATTACAAATTTTTTTATTTCATATATTAGTTAAATAGACCAAACTACACTAGTATGAATTTTTTAGTTAAGATCAAAGGTGGGGAAATTGGCCAAAATGGCGGATATATGTTGGTTGCACATGTCATTTCGTGTTTGGGGATTTTTCATGGGTCTCGTAATGGGATTACAAACCATTTTATTTCGGATATTAGTTAAATATGCCAAACTACACCAGTATGAATTTTTTTGTTATGATCAAAGGTGGGGAAATCTGCCAAAATGGCGGATATATGTTGGTTGCGTATGTCATTTCGTGTTTAGTGATTTTTCATGGGGCTCGTAATGGGATTACGAACTTTTTTGTTTCAGATTTTGGTTAAATAATCAAAACTACACTAGTATGAATTTTTTTGTTAAGATCAAAGGTGGGGAAATCTGCCAAAATGGCGGATATATGTTGGTTGCGTATGTCATTTCGTGTTTAGGGATTTTTCATGGGGCTCGTAATGGAATTACGAACTTTTTTGTTTCATATTTTGGTTAAATAATCAAAACTACACTAGTATGAATTTTTCTGTTATGATCAAAGGTGGGGAAATCTGCCAAAATGGCGGATATATGTTGGTTGCACATGTCATTTCGTGTTTAGGGATTTTTCATGGGTCTCGTAATGGGATTACAAACTTTTTTATTTCAGATATTAGTTAAATGGACCAAACTACACTAGTATGAATTTTTTTGTTATGATCAAATGTGGGAAATCTACCAAAATGGCGGATATATGTTGGTTGCGTATGTCATTTCGTGTTTAGGGATTTTTCATGGGGCTCGTAATGGAATTACGAACTTTTTTGTATCAGATTTTGGTTAAATAATCAAAACTACACTAGTATGAATTTTTTTCTTAAGATCAGAGGTGGGGAAATCTGCCAAAATGGCGGATATATGTCGGTTGCGTATGTCATTTCGTGTTTAGGGATTTTTCATGGGGCTCGTAATGAAATTACGAACTTTTTTGTTTCAGATTTTGGTTAAATAATCAAAACTACACTAGTATGAATTTTTTAGTTAAGATCAAAGGTGGGGAAATGGGCCAAAATGGCGGATATATGTTGGTTGCACATGTCATTTCGTGTTTAGGGATTTTTCATGGGGCTCGTAATGGAATTACGAACTTTTTTGTATCAGATTTTGGTTAAATAATCAAAACTACACTAGTATGAATTTTTTTCTTAAGATCAGAGGTGGGGAAATCTGCCAAAATGGCGGATATATGTTGGTTGCACATGTCATTTCGTGTTTAGGGATTTTTCATGGGTCTCGTAATGGGATTACAAACTTTTTTGTTTCAGATATTAGTTAAATAGTCCAAACTACACCAGTATGAATTTTTGTGTTAAGATCAAAGGTGGGGAAATCTGCCAAAATGGCGGATATATGTTGGTTGCACATGTCATTTCGTGTTTAGGGATTTTTCATGGGTCTCGTAATGGGATTACAAACTTTTTTATTTCAGATATTAGTTAAATGGACCAAACTACACTAGTATGAATTTTTTTGTTATGATCAAAGGTGGGAAATCTACCAAAATGGCGGATATATGTTGGTTGCGTATGTCATTTCGTGTTTAGGGATTTTTCATGGGGCTCGTAATGGAATTACGAACTTTTTTGTATCAGATTTTGGTTAAATAATCAAAACTACACTAGTATGAATTTTTTTCTTAAGATCAGAGGTGGGGAAATCTGCCAAAATGGCGGATATATGTCGGTTGCGTATGTCATTTCGTGTTTAGGGATTTTTCATGGGGCTCGTAATGAAATTACGAACTTTTTTGTTTCAGATTTTGGTTAAATAATCAAAACTACACTAGTATGAATTTTTTAGTTAAGATCAAAGGTGGGGAAATGGGCCAAAATGGCGGATATATGTTGGTTGCACATGTCATTTCGTGTTTAGGGATTTTTCATGGGTCTCGTAATGTGATTACAAACTTTTTTATTTCAGTAATTAGTTAAATGGACCAAACTACACTAGTATGAATTTTTTTGTTATGATCAAAGGTGGGGAAATCTACCAAAATGGCGGATATATGTTGGTTGCGTATGTCATTTCGTGTTTAGGGATTTTTCATGGGGCTCGTAATGGTATTACAAACTTTTTTATTTCAGATATTAGTTAAATGGACCAAACTACACTAGTATAAATTTTTTTGTTATGATCAAAGGTGGGGAAATCTACCAAAATGGCGGATATATGTTGGTTGCGTATGTCATTTCGTGTTTAGTGATTTTTCATGGGGCTCGTAATGGGATTACGAACTTTTTTGTTTCAGATATTAGTTAAATATGCCAAACTACACCAGTATGAATTTTTCTCTTAAGATCAGAGGTGGGGAAATCTGCCAAAATGGCGGATATATGTTGGTTGCGTATGTCATTTCGTGTTTAGTGATTTTTCATGGGGCTCGTAATGGGATTATGAACTTTTTTGTTTCAGATATTAGTTAAATATGCCAAACTACACCAGTATGAATTTTTGTGTTAAGATCAAAGGTGGGGAAATCTGCCAAAATGGCGGATATATGTTGGTTGCGTATGTCATTTCGTGTTTAGGGATTTTTCATGGGGCTCGTAATGGAATTACGAACTTTTTTGTTTCAGATTTTGGTTAAATAATCAAAACTACACTAGTATGAATTTTTTTGTTAAGATCAAAGGTGGGGAAATCTGCCAAAATGGCGGATATATGTTGGTTGCGTATGTCATTTCGTGTTTAGGGATTTTTCATGGGGCTCGTAATGGGTTTATGAACTTTTTCATTGCAGATTTTAGTCAAGTAGTCCAAACTACACCAGTATGAATTTTTTTGCTAAGATCGAAGGTGGGGAAATCTGCCAAAATGGCAGATATATGTCGGTTGCACGTGTCATTTCGTGTTTAGGGATTTTTCATGGGGCTCGTAATGGGCTTACGAACTTTTTCATTTCAGATTTTAGTTGAATAGCCCAAACTACACCAGTATGAATTTTTTTGCTAAGATCGAAGGTGGGGAAATCTGCCAAAATGGCGGATATATGTCGGTTGCACGTGTCATTTCGTGTTTAGGGATTTTTCATGGGGCTCGTAATGGGCTTACGAACTTTTTCATTTCAGATTTTAGTTAAATAGCCCAAACTACACCAGTATGAATTTTTTTGCTAAGATCGAAGGTGGGGAAATCTGCCAAAATGGCGGATATATGACGGTTGCACGTGTCATTTCGTGTTTAGGGATTTTTCATGGGGCTCGTAATGGGCTTACGAACTTTTTCATTTCAGATTTTAGTTTAATAGCCCAAACTACACCAGTATGAATTTTTTTGCTAATATCGAAGGTGGGGAAATCTGCCAAAATGGCGGATATATGACGGTTGCACGTGTCATTTCGTGTTTAGGGATTTTTCGTGGGGCTCGTAATGGGTTTACGAAATTTTTCATTGCAGATTTTAGTTAAATAGTCCAAACTACACCAGTATGAATTTTTTCGCTAAGATCGAAGGTGGGGAAATCTGCCAAAATGGCGGATATATGTTGGTTGCACAATGTCATTTCGTGTTTAGGGATTTTTCATGGGGCTCGTAATGGGTTTACGAACTATTTCATTGCAGATTTTAGTTAAATAGTCCAAACTACACCAGTATGAATTTTTTTGTTAAGATCGAAGGTGGGGAAATCTGCCAAAATGGCGGATATATGTTGGTTGCACAATGTCATTTCGTGTTTAGAGATTTTTCATGGGGCTCGTAATGGGTTTACGGACTTTTTCATTTTAGATTTTAGTTTAATAGTCCAAACTACACCAGTATGAATTTTTTTGCTAAGATCGAAGGTGGGGAAATCTGCCAAAATGGCGGATATATGTTGGTTGCACAATGTCATTTCGTGTTTAGGGATTTTTCATGGGGCTCGTAATGGGCTTACGGACTTTTTCATTGCAGATTTTAGTTTAATAGTCCAAACTACACCAGTATGAATTTTCTTGCTAAGATCGAAGGTGGGGAAATCTGCCAAAATGGCGGATATATGTCGGTTGCACAATGTCATTTCGTGTTTAGGGATTTTTCATGGGTCTCGTAATGGGCTTACGAACTTTTTCATTGCAGATTTTAGTTAAATAGCCCAAACTACACCAGTATGAATTTTTTTGTTAAGATCGAAGGTGGGGAAATCTGCCAAAATGGCGGATATATGTCGGTTGCAGAATGTCATTTCGTGTTTAGAGATTTTTCATGGGGCTCGTAATGGGCTTACGAACTTTTTCATTGCAGATTTTAGTTTAATAGCCCAAACTACACCAGTATGAATTTTTTTGCTAAGATCGAAGGTGGGGAAATCTGTCAAAATGGCGGATATATGTCGGTTGCACAATGTCATTTCGTGTTTAGAGATTTTTCATGGGGCTCGTAATGGGCTTACGAACTTTTTCATTGCAGATTTTAGTTAAATTGCCCAAACTACACCAGTATGCATTTTTTTGTTAAGATCGAAGGTGGGGAAATCTGCCAAAATGGCGGATATATGTTGGTTGCACAATGTCATTTCGTGTTTAGGGATTTTTCATGGGGCTCGTAATGGGTTTACGAACTTTTTCATTGCAGATTTTAGTTAAATAGCCCAAACTACACCAGTCTGAATTTTTTTGCTAAGATCGAAGGTGGGGAAATCTGTCAAAATGGCGGATATATGTCGGTTGCACGTGTCATTTCGTGTTTAGGGATTTTTCATGGGGCTCGTAATGGGCTTACGAACTTTTTCATTTCAGATTTTAGTTAAATAGCCCAAACTACACCAGTATGAATTTTTTTGCTAAGATCGAAGGTGGCGAAGTCTGCCAAAATGGCGGATATATGACGGTTGCACGTGTCATTTCGTGTTTAGGGATTTTTCATAGGGCTCGTAATGGGCTTACGAACTTTTTCATTTCAGATTTTAGTCAAGTAGCCCAAACTACACCAGTATGAATTTTTTTGCTAAGATCGAAGGTGGGGAAATCTGCCAAAATGGCGGATATATGTCGGTTGCACGTGTCATTTCGTGTTTAGGGATTTTTCATGGGGCTCGTAATGGGCTTACGAACTATTTCATTGCAGATTTTAGTTAAATAGTCCAAACTACACCAGTATGAATTTTTTTGCTAAGATCGAAGGTGGCGAAGTCTGCCAAAATGGCGGATATATGACGGTTGCACGTGTCATTTCGTGTTTAGGGATTTTTCATAGGGCTCGTAATGGTCTTACGAACTTTTTCAATTCAGATTTTAGTCAAGTAGCCCAAACTACACCAGTATGAATTTTTTTGCTAAGATCGAAGGTGGGGAAATCTGCCAAAATGGCGGATATATGACGGTTGCACGTGTCATTTCGTGTTTAGGGATTTTTCATGGGGCTCGTAATGGGTTTATGAACTTTTTCATTGCAGATTTTAGTCAAGTAGTCCAAACTACACCAGTATGAATTTTTTTGCTAAGATCGAAGGTGGGGAAATCTGCCAAAATGGCGGATATATGTCGGTTGCACGTGTCATTTCGTGTTTAGGGATTTTTCATGGGGCTCGTAATGGGCTTACGAACTTTTTCATTTCAGATTTTAGTTAAATAGCCCAAACTACACCAGTATGAATTTTTTTGCTAAGATCGAAGGTGGGGAAATCTGCCAAAATGGCGGATATATGACGGTTGCACGTGTCATTTCGTGTTTAGGGATTTTTCATGGGGCTCGTAATGGGCTTACGAACTTTTTCATTGCAGATTTTAGTCAAGTAGTCCAAACTACACCAGTATGAATTTTTTTGTTAAGATGGAAGGTGTGGAAATCTGCCAAAATGGCGGATATATGTTGGTTGCACAATGTCATTTCGTGTTTAGGGATTTTTCATGGGGCTCGTAATGGGTTTATGAACTTTTTCATTGCAGATTTTAGTGTAATAGCCCAAACTACACCAGTATGAATTTTTTTGCTAAGATCGAAGGTGGGGAAATCTGCCAAAATGGCGGATATATGTCGGTTGCACAATGTCATTTCGTGTTTAGGGATTTTTCATGGGGCTCGTAATGGGTTTACGAACTATTTCATTGCAGATTTTAGTTAAATAGTCCAAACTACACTAGTATGAATTTTTTTGTTAAGATCGAAGGTGGGGAAATCTGCCAAAATGGCGGATATATGTTGGTTGCACAATGTCATTTCGTGTTTAGGGATTTTTCATGGGGCTCGTAATGGGTTTACGAACTTTTTCATTTCAGATTTTAGTTTAATAGCCCAAACGTATATAACGAGATAGATCACGTCTGGATCACGATGGGTTATTGGGTACCGATGGGTTACGTAGATCACCATGGGTTACTTGGGTTACTGACTTATCGAGTTCGCGGGTTATTGGGCTAAGATGAGGTATATGGTCTCGATGGGTTATATTGGGTTAATGAGTAATTTGGGTTATTGGGTTATTGGGTTATTGAGTTATTGGGTTATTAGGTTATTGGGTTATTGGGTTATTGGGTTATTGGGTTATTGGGTTATAGGGTTATTGGGTTATTGGGTTATTGGGTTATTGGGTTATTGGGTTATTGGGTTATTGGGTTATTGGGTTATTGGGTTATTGGGTTATTGGGTTATTGGGTTTCTGGGTTATTGGGTTATTGGGTTATTGGGTTATTGGGTTATTGGGTTATTGGGTTATTGGGTTATTGGGTTATTGGGTTATTGGGTTATTGGGTTATTGGGTTATTGGGTTATTGGGTTATTGGGTTATTGGGTTATTGGGTTATTGGGTTATTGGGTTATTGGGTTATTGGGTTATTGGGTTATTGGGTTATTGGGTTATTGGGTTATTGGGTTACATGGATCACGTATGGATCACGATGGGTTACTTGGGTTACTGGGTTATACAGTCCTCGGGTTACTGAGCTAAGATGAGATATGGGGTCTCGATGGGCTATTGGGTTATTGGTTTTATGAGTAATTTGGCTGACTTATTGGGTTATTGCTTTATTGGGTCTCTATGGATCACGATGATTCAGTTGGGTTATTGGGTTATAGGATCTATACTAGTTATTGGGTTACTACTTTATTGAGCTATTGGGTGACGTGGATCACGTATGGATCACGATGGGTTACTTGGGTTACAGGGTTATTGGGTTACTACTTTATTGGGCTATTGGGTGACGTGGATCACGTAGGGATCACGATGGGTTACTTGGGTTACTGGGTTATTGGGTTACTACTTTATTGGGCTATTGGGTGACGTGGATCACGTAGGGATCACGATGGCTTACTTGGGTTACTGGGTTTATTGGGTTACTACTTTATTGGGCACCAGTATGAATTTTTTTGTTAAGATATAAGGTGTGGAAATCTGCCAAAATAACGGATTTATGTTGGTTGCACAATGTCATTTCGTGTTTAGGGATTTTTCATGGGGCTCGTAATGGGCTTACGAACTATTTCATTGCAGATTTTAGTTAAATAGTCCAAACTACACTAGTATGAATTTTTTTGTTAAGATCGAAGGTGGGGAAATCTGCCAAAATGGCGGATATATGTTGGTTGCACAATGTCATTTCGTGTTTAGGGATTTTTCATGGGGCTCGTAATGGGTTTACGAACTTTTTCATTTCAGATTTTAGTTTAATAGCCCAAACGTATATAACGAGATAGATCACGTATGGATCACGATGGGTTATTGGGTACCGATGGGTTACGTAGATCACCATGGGTTACTTGGGTTACTGACTTATCGAGTTCGCGGGTTATTGGGCTAAGATGAGGTATATGGTCTCGATGGGTTATTGGGTTAATGAGTAATTTGGGTTATTGGGTTATTGGGTTATTGGGTTATTGAGTTATTGGGTTATTAGGTTATTGGGTTATTGGGTTATTGGGTTATTGGGTTATTGGGTTATTGGGTTATTGGGTTATTGGGTTATTGGGTTATTGGGTTATTGGGTTATTGGGTTATTGGGTTATTGGGTTATTGGGTTATTGGGTTATTGGGTTATTGGGTTACATGGATCACGTATGGATCACGATGGGTTACTTGGGTTACTGGGTTATACAGTCCTCGGGTTACTGAGCTAAGATGAGATATGGGGTCTCGATGGGCTATTGGGTTATTGGTTTTATGAGTAATTTGGCTGACTTATTGGGTTATTGCTTTATTGGGTCTCTATGGATCACGATGATTCAGTTGGGTTATTGGGTTATAGGATCTATACGAGTTATTGGGTTACAGGGTTATTGGGTTACTACTTTATTGGGCTATTGGGTGACGTGGATCACGTAGGGATCACGATGGGTTACTTGGGTTACTGGGTTATTGGGTTACTACAATTTTTGTTAGATGAATAACGATATATCAAAATTATGTAATATGTAATATATTGAATATATCAAAACTATGTAATTTATAATATATTCTTCATTATATCAAAATTATGTAATATATAATATATTGAATATATCAAAATTATGAATAAATGTTGTAAAACAATAAATGTTGGAATATTGTTGAAAACGAGATTTGAGCATTTTCTTAAACAAGTGACCTTGAACTTGATTTCAAGGTCATTTGCTATCGAGTGACCTTGAACTTACTTTCAAGGTCACTTGAGATCAAATGACCTTGAAATCAAGTTCAAGGTCACTTGGTTAAAAAAATGCTCAAATTTCGTTTTCAACAATATTACAACAATTTTTGTTAGATGAATAACGATATATCAAACTTATGTAATATATAATATATTGAATATATCAAAACTATGTAATTTATAATATATTCATTATATCAAAATTATGTAATATATAATATATTGAATATATCAAAATTATGAATAAATGTTGTAAAACAATAAATGTTGGAATATTGTTGAAAACGAGATTTGAGCATTTTCTTAACCAAGTGACCTTGAACTTGATTTCAAGGTCATTTGCTATCGAGTGACCTTGAACTTACTTTCAAGGTCACTTGAGATCAAATGACCTTGAAATCAAGTTCAAGGTCACTTGGTTAAAAAAATGCTCAAATTTCGTTTTCAACAATATTACAACAATTTTTGTTAGATGAATAACGATATATCAAAATTATGTAATATATAATATATTGAATATATCAAAACTATGTAATTTATAATATATTATTCATTATATCAAAATTATGTAATATATAATATATTGAATATATCAAAACTATGTAATTTATAATATATTCATTATATCAAAATTATGTAATATATGTAATGTATGTAATATTGTTGAAAACGAAATTTGAGCATTTTCTTAACCAAGTGACCTTGAACTTGATTTCAAGGTCATTTGCTATCGAGTGACCTTGAACTTACTTTCAAGGTCACTTGAGATCAAATGACCTTGAAATCAAGTTCAAGGTCACTTGGCTAAAAAAATGCTCAAATTTCGTTTTCAACAATATTACAACAATTTTTGTTAGATGAATAACGATATATCAAAATTATGTAATATGTAATATATTGAATATATCAAAACTATGTAATTTATAATATATTCATTATATCAAAATTATGTAAATATATAATATATTGAATATATCAAAATTATGAATAAATGTTGTAAAACAATAAATGTTGTAATATTGTTGAAAACGAGATTTAAGCATTTTTTTAACCAAGTGACCTTGAACTTGATTTCAAGGTCATTTGCTATCGAGTGACCTTGAACTTACTTTCAAGGTCACTTGAGATCAAATGACCTTGAAATCAAGGTCAAGGTCACTTGGCTAAAAAAATGCTCAAATTTCGTTTTCAACAATATTACAACAATTTTTGTTAGATGAATAACGATATATCAAAATTATGTAATATGTAATATATTGAATATATCAAAACTATGTAATTTATAATATATTCATTATATCAAAATTATGTAATATATAATATATTGAATATATCAAAATTATGAATAAATGTTGTAAAACAATAAATGTTGTAATATTGTTGAAAACGAGATTTGAGCATTTTTTTAACCAAGTGACCTTGAACTTGATTTCAAGGTCATTTGCTATCGAGTGACCTTGAACTTACTTTCAAGGTCACTTGAGATCAAATGACCTTGAAATCAAGTTCAAGGTCACTTGGTTAAAAAAATGCTCAAATTTCGTTTTCAACAATATTACAACAATTTTTGTTAGATGAATTACGATATATCAAACTTATGTAATATATAATATATTGAATATATCAAAACTATGTAATTTATAATATATTCATTATATCAAAATTATGTAATATATAATATATTGAATATATCAAAACTATGTAATTTATAATATATTCATTATATCAAAATTATGTAATTTATAATATATTGAATATATCAAAATTATGAATAAATGTTGTAAAACAATAAATGTTGTAATATTGTTGAAAACGAGATTTGAGCATTTTCTTAACCAAGTGACCTTGAACTTGATTTCAAGGTCATTTGCTATCGAGTGACCTTGAACTTACTTTCAAGGTCACTTGAGACCAAATGACCTTGAAATCAAGTTCAAGGTCACTTGGTTAAAAATTGAATATATCAAAATTATGAATAAATGTTGTAAAACAATAAATGTTGTAATATTGTTGAAAACGAGATTTGAGCATTTTCTTAACCAAGTGACCTTGAAATCAAGGTCAAGGTCACTTGGCTAAAAAAATGCTCAAATTTCGTTTTCAACAATATTACAACAATTTTTGTTAGATGAATAACGATATATCAAAATTATGTAATATGTAATATATTGAATATATCAAAACTATGTAATTTATAATATATTCATTATATCAAAATTATGTAATATATAATATATTGAATATATCAAAATTATGAATAAATGTTGTAAAACAATAAATGTTGTAATATTGTTGAAAACGAGATTTGAGCATTTTCTTAACCAAGTGACCTTGAACTTGATTTCAAGGTCATTTGCTATCGAGTGACCTTGAACTTACTTTCAAGGTCACTTGAGATCAAATGACCTTGAAATCAAGTTCAAGGTCACTTGGTTAAAAAAATGCTCAAATTTCGTTTTCAACAATATTACAACACTTTTTGTTAGATGAATAACGATATATCAAAATTATGTAATATATAATATATTGAATATATCAAAACTATGTAATTTATAATATATTATTCATTATATCAAAATTATGTAATATATAATATATTGAATATATCAAAACTATGTAATTTATAATATATTCATTATATCAAAATTATGTAATATATAATATATTGAATATATCAAAATTATGAATAAATGTTGTAAAACAATAAATGTTGTAATATTGTTGAAAACGAGATTTGAGCATTTTCTTAACCAAGTGACCTTGAACTTGATTTCAAGGTCATTTGCTATCGAGTGACCTTGAACTTACTTTCAAGGTCACTTGAGACCAAATGACCTTGAAATCAAGTTCAAGGTCACTTGGTTAAAAAAATGCTCAAATTTCGTTTTCAACAATATTACAACAATTTTTGTTAGATGAATAACGATATATCAAAATTATGTAATATGTAATATATTACATATTACATAATTTTGATATATCGTTATTGAATATATCAAAACTATGTAATTTATAATATATTCATTATATCAAAATTATGTAATATATAATATATTGAATATATCAAAATTATGAATAAATGTTGTAAAACAATAAATGTTGGAATATTGTTGAAAACGAGATTTGAGCATTTTCTTAACCAAGTGACCTTGAACTTGATTTCAAGGTCATTTGCTATCGAGTGACCTTGAACTTACTTTCAAGGTCACTTGAGATCAAATGACCTTGAAATCAAGTTCAAGGTCACTTGGTTAAAAAAATGCTCAAATTTCGTTTTCAACAATATTACAACAATTTTTGTTAGATGAATAACGATATATCAAAATTATGTAATATATAATATATTGAATATATCAAAACTATGTAATTTATAATATATTATTCATTATATCAAAATTATGTAATATATAATATATTGAATATATCAAAACTATGTAATTTATAATATATTCATTATATCAAAATTATGTAATATATGTAATGTATGTAATATTGTTGAAAACGAAATTTGAGCATTTTCTTAACCAAGTGACCTTGAACTTGATTTCAAGGTCATTTGCTATCGAGTGACCTTGAACTTACTTTCAAGGTCACTTGAGATCAAATGACCTTGAAATCAAGTTCAAGGTCACTTGGCTAAAAAAATGCTCAAATTTCGTTTTCAACAATATTACAACAATTTTTGTTAGATGAATAACGATATATCAAAATTATGTAATATGTAATATATTGAATATATCAAAACTATGTAATTTATAATATATTCATTATATCAAAATTATGTAAATATATAATATATTGAATATATCAAAATTATGAATAAATGTTGTAAAACAATATATGTTGTAATATTGTTGAAAACGAGATTTAAGCATTTTTTTAACCAAGTGACCTTGAACTTGATTTCAAGGTCATTTGCTATCGAGTGACCTTGAACTTACTTTCAAGGTCACTTGAGATCAAATGACCTTGAAATCAAGTTCAAGGTCACTTGGCTAAAAAAATGCTCAAATTTCGTTTTCAACAATATTACAACAATTTTTGTTAGATGAATAACGATATATCAAAATTATGTAATATGTAATATATTGAATATATCAAAACTATGTAATTTATAATATATTCATTATATCAAAATTATGTAATATATAATATATTGAATATATCAAAACTATGTAATTTATAATATATTCATTATATCAAAATTATGTAATTTATAATATATTGAATATATCAAAATTATGAATAAATGTTGTAAAACAATAAATGTTGTAATATTGTTGAAAACGAGATTTGAGCATTTTCTTAACCAAGTGACCTTGAACTTGATTTCAAGGTCATTTGCTATCGAGTGACCTTGAACTTACTTTCAAGGTCACTTGAGACCAAATGACCTTGAAATCAAGTTCAAGGTCACTTGGTTAAAAATTGAATATATCAAAATTATGAATAAATGTTGTAAAACAATAAATGTTGTAATATTGTTGAAAACGAGATTTGAGCATTTTCTTAACCAAGTGACCTTGAACTTGATTTCAAGGTCATTTGCTATCGAGTGACCTTGAACTTACTTTCAAGGTCACTTGAGACCAAATGACCTTGAAATCAAGTTCAAGGTCACTTGGTTAAAAATTGAATATATCAAAATTATGAATAAATGTTGTAAAACAATAAATGTTGTAATATTGTTGAAAACGAGATTTGAGCATTTTCTTAACCAAGTGACCTTGAAATCAAGGTCAAGGTCACTTGGCTAAAAAAATGCTCAAATTTCGTTTTCAACAATATTACAACAATTTTTGTTAGATGAATAACGATATATCAAAATTATGTAATATGTAATATATTGAATATATCAAAACTATGTAATTTATAATATATTCATTATATCAAAATTATGTAATATATAATATATTGAATATATCAAAATTATGAATAAATGTTGTAAAACAATAAATGTTGTAATATTGTTGAAAACGAGATTTGAGCATTTTCTTAACCAAGTGACCTTGAACTTGATTTCAAGGTCATTTGCTATCGAGTGACCTTGAACTTACTTTCAAGGTCACTTGAGATCAAATGACCTTGAAATCAAGTTCAAGGTCACTTGGTTAAAAAAATGCTCAAATTTCGTTTTCAACAATATTACAACACTTTTTGTTAGATGAATAACGATATATCAAAATTATGTAATATATAATATATTGAATATATCAAAACTATGTAATTTATAATATATTATTCATTATATCAAAATTATGTAATATATAATATATTGAATATATCAAAACTATGTAATTTATAATATATTCATTATATCAAAATTATGTAATATATAATATATTGAATATATCAAAATTATGAATAAATGTTGTAAAACAATAAATGTTGTAATATTGTTGAAAACGAGATTTGAGCATTTTCTTAACCAAGTGACCTTGAACTTGATTTCAAGGTCATTTGCTATCGAGTGACCTTGAACTTACTTTCAAGGTCACTTGAGACCAAATGACCTTGAAATCAAGTTCAAGGTCACTTGGTTAAAAATTGAATATATCAAAATTATGAATAAATGTTGTAAAACAATAAATGTTGTAATATTGTTGAAAACGAGATTTGAGCATTTTCTTAACCAAGTGACCTTGAAATCAAGGTCAAGGTCACTTGGCTAAAAAAATGCTCAAATTTCGTTTTCAACAATATTACAACAATTTTTGTTAGATGAATAACGATATATCAAAATTATGTAATATGTAATATATTGAATATATCAAAACTATGTAATTTATAATATATTCATTATATCAAAATTATGTAATATATAATATATTGAATATATCAAAATTATGAATAAATGTTGTAAAACAATAAATGTTGTAATATTGTTGAAAACGAGATTTGAGCATTTTCTTAACCAAGTGACCTTGAACTTGATTTCAAGGTCATTTGCTATCGAGTGACCTTGAACTTACTTTCAAGGTCACTTGAGATCAAATGACCTTGAAATCAAGTTCAAGGTCACTTGGTTAAAAAAATGCTCAAATTTCGTTTTCAACAATATTACAACACTTTTTGTTAGATGAATAACGATATATCAAAATTATGTAATATATAATATATTGAATATATCAAAACTATGTAATTTATAATATATTATTCATTATATCAAAATTATGTAATATATAATATATTGAATATATCAAAACTATGTAATTTATAATATATTCATTATATCAAAATTATGTAATATATAATATATTGAATATATCAAAATTATGAATAAATGTTGTAAAACAATAAATGTTGTAATATTGTTGAAAACGAGATTTGAGCATTTTCTTAACCAAGTGACCTTGAACTTGATTTCAAGGTCATTTGCTATCGAGTGACCTTGAACTTACTTTCAAGGTCACTTGAGACCAAATGACCTTGAAATCAAGTTCAAGGTCACTTGGTTAAAAAAATGCTCAAATTTCGTTTTCAACAATATTACAACAATTTTTGTTAGATGAATAACGATATATCAAAATTATGTAATATGTAATATATTACATATTACATAATTTTGATATATCGTTATTGAATATATCAAAACTATGTAATTTATAATATATTCATTATATCAAAATTATGTAATATATAATATATTGAATATATCAAAATTATGAATAAATGTTGTAAAACAATAAATGTTGGAATATTGTTGAAAACGAGATTTGAGCAGTTTCTTAACCAAGTGACCTTGAACTTGATTTCAAGGTCATTTGCTATCGAGTGACCTTGAACTTACTTTCAAGGTCACTTGAGATCAAATGACCTTGAAATCAAGTTCAAGGTCACTTGGTTAAAAAAATGCTCAAATTTCGTTTTCAACAATATTACAACAATTTTTGTTAGATGAATAACGATATATCAAAATTATGTAATATATAATATATTGAATATATCAAAACTATGTAATTTATAATATATTATTCATTATATCAAAATTATGTAATATATAATATATTGAATATATCAAAACTATGTAATTTATAATATATTCATTATATCAAAATTATGTAATATATGTAATGTATGTAATATTGTTGAAAACGAAATTTGAGCATTTTCTTAACCAAGTGACCTTGAACTTGATTTCAAGGTCATTTGCTATCGAGTGACCTTGAACTTACTTTCAAGGTCACTTGAGATCAAATGACCTTGAAATCAAGTTCAAGGTCACTTGGCTAAAAAAATGCTCAAATTTCGTTTTCAACAATATTACAACAATTTTTGTTAGATGAATAACGATATATCAAAATTATGTAATATGTAATATATTGAATATATCAAAACTATGTAATTTATAATATATTCATTATATCAAAATTATGTAAATATATAATATATTGAATATATCAAAATTATGAATAAATGTTGTAAAACAATATATGTTGTAATATTGTTGAAAACGAGATTTAAGCATTTTTTTAACCAAGTGACCTTGAACTTGATTTCAAGGTCATTTGCTATCGAGTGACCTTGAACTTACTTTCAAGGTCACTTGAGATCAAATGACCTTGAAATCAAGTTCAAGGTCACTTGGCTAAAAAAATGCTCAAATTTCGTTTTCAACAATATTACAACAATTTTTGTTAGATGAATAACGATATATCAAAATTATGTAATATGTAATATATTGAATATATCAAAACTATGTAATTTATAATATATTCATTATATCAAAATTATGTAATATATAATATATTGAATATATCAAAACTATGTAATTTATAATATATTCATTATATCAAAATTATGTAATTTATAATATATTGAATATATCAAAATTATGAATAAATGTTGTAAAACAATAAATGTTGTAATATTGTTGAAAACGAGATTTGAGCATTTTCTTAACCAAGTGACCTTGAACTTGATTTCAAGGTCATTTGCTATCGAGTGACCTTGAACTTACTTTCAAGGTCACTTGAGACCAAATGACCTTGAAATCAAGTTCAAGGTCACTTGGTTAAAAATTGAATATATCAAAATTATGAATAAATGTTGTAAAACAATAAATGTTGTAATATTGTTGAAAACGAGATTTGAGCATTTTCTTAACCAAGTGACCTTGAAATCAAGGTCAAGGTCACTTGGCTAAAAAAATGCTCAAATTTCGTTTTCAACAATATTACAACAATTTTTGTTAGATGAATAACGATATATCAAAATTATGTAATATGTAATATATTGAATATATCAAAACTATGTAATTTATAATATATTCATTATATCAAAATTATGTAATATATAATATATTGAATATATCAAAATTATGAATAAATGTTGTAAAACAATAAATGTTGTAATATTGTTGAAAACGAGATTTGAGCATTTTCTTAACCAAGTGACCTTGAACTTGATTTCAAGGTCATTTGCTATCGAGTGACCTTGAACTTACTTTCAAGGTCACTTGAGATCAAATGACCTTGAAATCAAGTTCAAGGTCACTTGGTTAAAAAAATGCTCAAATTTCGTTTTCAACAATATTACAACACTTTTTGTTAGATGAATAACGATATATCAAAATTATGTAATATATAATATATTGAATATATCAAAACTATGTAATTTATAATATATTATTCATTATATCAAAATTATGTAATATATAATATATTGAATATATCAAAACTATGTAATTTATAATATATTCATTATATCAAAATTATGTAATATATAATATATTGAATATATCAAAATTATGAATAAATGTTGTAAAACAATAAATGTTGTAATATTGTTGAAAACGAGATTTGAGCATTTTCTTAACCAAGTGACCTTGAACTTGATTTCAAGGTCATTTGCTATCGAGTGACCTTGAACTTACTTTCAAGGTCACTTGAGACCAAATGACCTTGAAATCAAGTTCAAGGTCACTTGGTTAAAAAAATGCTCAAATTTCGTTTTCAACAATATTACAACAATTTTTGTTAGATGAATAACGATATATCAAAATTATGTAATATGTAATATATTGAATATATCAAAACTATGTAATTTATAATATATTCATTATATCAAAATTATGTAAATATATAATATATTGAATATATCAAAATTATGAATAAATGTTGTAAAACAATAAATGTTGTAATATTGTTGAAAACGAGATTTAAGCATTTTTTTAACCAAGTGACCTTGAACTTGATTTCAAGGTCATTTGCTATCGAGTGACCTTGAACTTACTTTCAAGGTCACTTGAGATCAAATGACCTTGAAATCAAGGTCAAGGTCACTTGGCTAAAAAAATGCTCAAATTTCGTTTTCAACAATATTACAACAATTTTTGTTAGATGAATAACGATATATCAAAATTATGTAATATGTAATATATTGAATATATCAAAACTATGTAATTTATAATATATTCATTATATCAAAATTATGTAATATATAATATATTGAATATATCAAAATTATGA
The DNA here is from genome assembly GCA_020010945.3 of Muscidifurax raptorellus. Classification (NCBI taxonomy): domain Eukaryota; kingdom Metazoa; phylum Arthropoda; class Insecta; order Hymenoptera; family Pteromalidae; genus Muscidifurax; species Muscidifurax raptorellus. The sequence goes on from CM052078.1 coordinate 23,652,391, forward strand.
ATAAATGTTGTAAAACAATAAATGTTGTAATATTGTTGAAAACGAGATTTGAGCATTTTTTTAACCAAGTGACCTTGAACTTGATTTCAAGGTCATTTGCTATCGAGTGACCTTGAACTTACTTTCAAGGTCACTTGAGATCAAATGACCTTGAAATCAAGTTCAAGGTCACTTGGTTAAAAAAATGCTCAAATTTCGTTTTCAACAATATTACAACAATTTTTGTTAGATGAATTACGATATATCAAACTTATGTAATATATAATATATTGAATATATCAAAACTATGTAATTTATAATATATTCATTATATCAAAATTATGTAATATATAATATATTGAATATATCAAAACTATGTAATTTATAATATATTCATTATATCAAAATTATGTAATTTATAATATATTGAATATATCAAAATTATGAATAAATGTTGTAAAACAATAAATGTTGTAATATTGTTGAAAACGAGATTTGAGCATTTTCTTAACCAAGTGACCTTGAACTTGATTTCAAGGTCATTTGCTATCGAGTGACCTTGAACTTACTTTCAAGGTCACTTGAGACCAAATGACCTTGAAATCAAGTTCAAGGTCACTTGGTTAAAAATTGAATATATCAAAATTATGAATAAATGTTGTAAAACAATAAATGTTGTAATATTGTTGAAAACGAGATTTGAGCATTTTCTTAACCAAGTGACCTTGAAATCAAGGTCAAGGTCACTTGGCTAAAAAAATGCTCAAATTTCGTTTTCAACAATATTACAACAATTTTTGTTAGATGAATAACGATATATCAAAATTATGTAATATGTAATATATTGAATATATCAAAACTATGTAATTTATAATATATTCATTATATCAAAATTATGTAATATATAATATATTGAATATATCAAAATTATGAATAAATGTTGTAAAACAATAAATGTTGTAATATTGTTGAAAACGAGATTTGAGCATTTTCTTAACCAAGTGACCTTGAACTTGATTTCAAGGTCATTTGCTATCGAGTGACCTTGAACTTACTTTCAAGGTCACTTGAGATCAAATGACCTTGAAATCAAGTTCAAGGTCACTTGGTTAAAAAAATGCTCAAATTTCGTTTTCAACAATATTACAACACTTTTTGTTAGATGAATAACGATATATCAAAATTATGTAATATATAATATATTGAATATATCAAAACTATGTAATTTATAATATATTATTCATTATATCAAAATTATGTAATATATAATATATTGAATATATCAAAACTATGTAATTTATAATATATTCATTATATCAAAATTATGTAATATATAATATATTGAATATATCAAAATTATGAATAAATGTTGTAAAACAATAAATGTTGTAATATTGTTGAAAACGAGATTTGAGCATTTTCTTAACCAAGTGACCTTGAACTTGATTTCAAGGTCATTTGCTATCGAGTGACCTTGAACTTACTTTCAAGGTCACTTGAGACCAAATGACCTTGAAATCAAGTTCAAGGTCACTTGGTTAAAAAAATGCTCAAATTTCGTTTTCAACAATATTACAACAATTTTTGTTAGATGAATAACGATATATCAAAATTATGTAATATGTAATATATTACATATTACATAATTTTGATATATCGTTATTGAATATATCAAAACTATGTAATTTATAATATATTCATTATATCAAAATTATGTAATATATAATATATTGAATATATCAAAATTATGAATAAATGTTGTAAAACAATAAATGTTGGAATATTGTTGAAAACGAGATTTGAGCATTTTCTTAACCAAGTGACCTTGAACTTGATTTCAAGGTCATTTGCTATCGAGTGACCTTGAACTTACTTTCAAGGTCACTTGAGATCAAATGACCTTGAAATCAAGTTCAAGGTCACTTGGTTAAAAAAATGCTCAAATTTCGTTTTCAACAATATTACAACAATTTTTGTTAGATGAATAACGATATATCAAAATTATGTAATATATAATATATTGAATATATCAAAACTATGTAATTTATAATATATTATTCATTATATCAAAATTATGTAATATATAATATATTGAATATATCAAAACTATGTAATTTATAATATATTCATTATATCAAAATTATGTAATATATGTAATGTATGTAATATTGTTGAAAACGAAATTTGAGCATTTTCTTAACCAAGTGACCTTGAACTTGATTTCAAGGTCATTTGCTATCGAGTGACCTTGAACTTACTTTCAAGGTCACTTGAGATCAAATGACCTTGAAATCAAGTTCAAGGTCACTTGGCTAAAAAAATGCTCAAATTTCGTTTTCAACAATATTACAACAATTTTTGTTAGATGAATAACGATATATCAAAATTATGTAATATGTAATATATTGAATATATCAAAACTATGTAATTTATAATATATTCATTATATCAAAATTATGTAAATATATAATATATTGAATATATCAAAATTATGAATAAATGTTGTAAAACAATATATGTTGTAATATTGTTGAAAACGAGATTTAAGCATTTTTTTAACCAAGTGACCTTGAACTTGATTTCAAGGTCATTTGCTATCGAGTGACCTTGAACTTACTTTCAAGGTCACTTGAGATCAAATGACCTTGAAATCAAGTTCAAGGTCACTTGGCTAAAAAAATGCTCAAATTTCGTTTTCAACAATATTACAACAATTTTTGTTAGATGAATAACGATATATCAAAATTATGTAATATGTAATATATTGAATATATCAAAACTATGTAATTTATAATATATTCATTATATCAAAATTATGTAATATATAATATATTGAATATATCAAAACTATGTAATTTATAATATATTCATTATATCAAAATTATGTAATTTATAATATATTGAATATATCAAAATTATGAATAAATGTTGTAAAACAATAAATGTTGTAATATTGTTGAAAACGAGATTTGAGCATTTTCTTAACCAAGTGACCTTGAACTTGATTTCAAGGTCATTTGCTATCGAGTGACCTTGAACTTACTTTCAAGGTCACTTGAGACCAAATGACCTTGAAATCAAGTTCAAGGTCACTTGGTTAAAAATTGAATATATCAAAATTATGAATAAATGTTGTAAAACAATAAATGTTGTAATATTGTTGAAAACGAGATTTGAGCATTTTCTTAACCAAGTGACCTTGAACTTGATTTCAAGGTCATTTGCTATCGAGTGACCTTGAACTTACTTTCAAGGTCACTTGAGACCAAATGACCTTGAAATCAAGTTCAAGGTCACTTGGTTAAAAATTGAATATATCAAAATTATGAATAAATGTTGTAAAACAATAAATGTTGTAATATTGTTGAAAACGAGATTTGAGCATTTTCTTAACCAAGTGACCTTGAAATCAAGGTCAAGGTCACTTGGCTAAAAAAATGCTCAAATTTCGTTTTCAACAATATTACAACAATTTTTGTTAGATGAATAACGATATATCAAAATTATGTAATATGTAATATATTGAATATATCAAAACTATGTAATTTATAATATATTCATTATATCAAAATTATGTAATATATAATATATTGAATATATCAAAATTATGAATAAATGTTGTAAAACAATAAATGTTGTAATATTGTTGAAAACGAGATTTGAGCATTTTCTTAACCAAGTGACCTTGAACTTGATTTCAAGGTCATTTGCTATCGAGTGACCTTGAACTTACTTTCAAGGTCACTTGAGATCAAATGACCTTGAAATCAAGTTCAAGGTCACTTGGTTAAAAAAATGCTCAAATTTCGTTTTCAACAATATTACAACACTTTTTGTTAGATGAATAACGATATATCAAAATTATGTAATATATAATATATTGAATATATCAAAACTATGTAATTTATAATATATTATTCATTATATCAAAATTATGTAATATATAATATATTGAATATATCAAAACTATGTAATTTATAATATATTCATTATATCAAAATTATGTAATATATAATATATTGAATATATCAAAATTATGAATAAATGTTGTAAAACAATAAATGTTGTAATATTGTTGAAAACGAGATTTGAGCATTTTCTTAACCAAGTGACCTTGAACTTGATTTCAAGGTCATTTGCTATCGAGTGACCTTGAACTTACTTTCAAGGTCACTTAAGACCAAATGACCTTGAAATCAAGTTCAAGGTCACTTGGTTAAAAAAATGCTCAAATTTCGTTTTCAACAATATTACAACAATTTTTGTTAGATGAATAACGATATATCAAAATTATGTAATATATAATATATTGAATATATCAAAAGTATGTAATTTATAATATATTCATTATATCAAAATTATGTAATATATAATATATTGAATATATCAAAATTATGAATAAATGTTGTAAAACAATAAATGTTGTAATATTGTTCAAAACGAGATTTGAGCATTTTTTTAACCAAGTGACCTTGAACTTGATTTCAAGGTCATTGCTATCGAGTGACCTTGAACTTACTTTCAAGGTCACTTGAGATCAAATGACCTTGAAATCAAGTTCAAGGTCACTTGGTTAAAAAAATGCTCAAATTTCGTTTTCAACAATATTACAACACTTTTTGTTAGATGAATAACGATATATCAAAATTATGTAATATATAATATATTGAATATATCAAAACTATGTAATTTATAATATATTATTCATTATATCAAAATTATGTAATATATAATATATTGAATATATCAAAACTATGTAATTTATAATATATTCATTATATCAAAATTATGTAATATATAATATATTGAATATATCAAAATTATGAATAAATGTTGTAAAACAATAAATGTTGTAATATTGTTGAAAACGAGATTTGAGCATTTTCTTAACCAAGTGACCTTGAACTTGATTTCAAGGTCATTTGCTATCGAGTGACCTTGAACTTACTTTCAAGGTCACTTAAGACCAAATGACCTTGAAATCAAGTTCAAGGTCACTTGGTTAAAAAAATGCTCAAATTTCGTTTTCAACAATATTACAACAATTTTTGTTAGATGAATAACGATATATCAAAATTATGTAATATATAATATATTGAATATATCAAAAGTATGTAATTTATAATATATTCATTATATCAAAATTATGTAATATATAATATATTGAATATATCAAAATTATGAATAAATGTTGTAAAACAATAAATGTTGTAATATTGTTCAAAACGAGATTTGAGCATTTTTTTAACCAAGTGACCTTGAACTTGATTTCAAGGTCATTGCTATCGAGTGACCTTGAACTTACTTTCAAGGTCACTTGAGATCAAATGACCTTGAAATCAAGTTCAAGGTCACTTGGTTAAAAAAATGCTCAAATTTCGTTTTCAACAATATTACAACACTTTTTGTTAGATGAATAACGATATATCAAAATTATGTAATATATAATATATATTGAATATATCAAAACTATGTAATTTATAATATATTCATTATATCAAAATTATGTAATATATGTAATGTATGTAATATTGTTGAAAACGAGATTTGAGCATTTTCTTAACCAAGTGACCTTGAACTTGATTTCAAGGTCATTTGCTATCGAGTGACCTTGAACTTAATTTCAAGGTCACTTGAGATCAAATGACCTTGAAATCAAGTTCAAGGTCACTTGGTTAAAAAAATGCTCAAATTTCGTTTTCAACAATATTACAACAATTTTTGTTAGATGAATAACGATATATCAAAATTATGTAATATATAATATATTGAATATATCAAAACTATGTAATTTATAATATATTCATTATATCAAAATTATGTAATATATAATATATTGAATATATCAAAATTATGAATAAATGTTGTAAAACAATAAATGTTGTAATATTGTTGAAAACGAGATTTGAGCATTTTCTTAACCAAGTGACCTTGAACTTGATTTCAAGGTCATTTGCTATCGAGTGACCTTGAACTTACTTTCAAGGTCACTTGAGATCAAATGACCTTGAAATCAAGTTCAAGGTCACTTGGTTAAAAAAATGCTCAAATTTCGTTTTCAACAATATTACAACAATTTTTGTTAGATGAATAACGATATATCAAAATTATGTAATATATAATATATTGAATATATCAAAACTATGTAATTTATAATATATTCATTATATCAAAATTATGTAATATATAATATATTGAATATATCAAAATTATGAATAAATGTTGTAAAACAATAAATGTTGTAATATTGTTGAAAACGAGATTTGAGCATTTTCTTAACCAAGTGACCTTGAACTTGATTTCAAGGTCATTTGCTATCGAGTGACCTTGAACTTACTTTCAAGGTCACTTGAGATCAAATGACCTTGAAATCAAGTTCAAGGTCACTTGGTTAAAAAAATGCTCAAATTTCGTTTTCAACAATATTACAACAATTTTTGTTAGATGAATAACGATATATCAAAATTATGTAATATATAATATATTGAATATATCAAAACTATGTAATTTATAATATATTCATTATATCAAAATTATGTAATATATAATATATTGAATATATCAAAATTATGAATAAATGTTGTAAAACAATAAATGTTGTAATATTGTTGAAAACGAGATTTGAGCATTTTCTTAACCAAGTGACCTTGAACTTGATTTCAAGGTCATTTGCTATCGAGTGACCTTGAACTTACTTTCAAGGTCACTTGAGATCAAATGACCTTGAAATCAAGTTCAAGGTCACTTGGTTAAAAAAATGCTCAAATTTCGTTTTCAACAATATTACAACAATTTTTGTTAGATGAATAACGATATATCAAAATTATGTAATATATAATATATTGAATATATCAAAACTATGTAATTTATAATATATTCATTATATCAAAATTATGTAATATATAATATATTGAATATATCAAAACTATGTAATTTATAATATATTCATTATATCAAAATTATGTAATATATAATACATTGAATATATCAAAATTATGAATAAATGTTGTAAAACAATAAATGTTGTAATATTGTTGAAAACGAGATTTGAGCATTTTCTTAACCAAGTGACCTTGAACTTGATTTCAAGGTCATTTGCTATCGAGTGACCTTGAACTTACTTTCAAGGTCACTTGAGATCAAATGACCTTGAAATCAAGTTCAAGGTCACTTGGTTAAAAAAATGCTCAAATTTCGTTTTTAACAATATTACAACAATTTTTGTTAGATGAATAACGATATATCAAAATTATGTAATATATAATATATATTGAATATATCAAAACTATGTAATTTATAATATATTCATTATATCAAAATTATGTAATATATGTAATGTATGTAATATTGTTGAAAACGAGATTTGAGTATTTTCTTAACCAAGTGACCTTGAACTTGATTTCAAGGTCATTTGCTATCGAGTGACCTTGAACTTACTTTCAAGGTCACTTGAGATCAAATGACCTTGAAATCAAGTTCAAGGTCACTTGGTTAAAAAAATGCTCAAATTTCGTTTTCAACAATATTACAACAATTTTTGTTAGATGAATAACGATATATCAAAATTATGTAATATATAATATATTGAATATATCAAAACTATGTAATTTATAATATATTCATTATATCAAAATTATGTAATATATAATATATTGAATATATCAAAATTATGAATAAATGTTGTAAAACAATAAATGTTGTAATATTGTTGAAAACGAGATTTGAGCATTTTCTTAACCAAGTGACCTTGAACTTGATTTCAAGGTCATTTGCTATCGAGTGACCTTGAACTTACTTTCAAGGTCACTTGAGATCAAATGACCTTGAAATCAAGTTCAAGGTCACTTGGTTAAAAAAATGCTCAAATTTCGTTTTTAACAATATTACAACAATTTTTGTTAGATGAATAACGATATATCAAAATTATGTAATATATAATATATATTGAATATATCAAAACTATGTAATTTATAATATATTCATTATATCAAAATTATGTAATATATGTAATGTATGTAATATTGTTGAAAACGAGATTTGAGCATTTTCTTAACCAAGTGACCTTGAACTTGATTTCAAGGTCATTTGCTATCGAGTGACCTTGAACTTACTTTCAAGGTCACTTGAGATCAAATGACCTTGAAATCAAGTTCAAGGTCACTTGGTTAAAAAAATGCTCAAATTTCGTTTTCAACAATATTACAACAATTTTTGTTAGATGAATAACGATATATCAAAATTATGTAATATATAATATATTGAATATATCAAAACTATGTAATTTATAATATATTCATTATATCAAAATTATGTAATATATAATATATTGAATATATCAAAACTATGTAATTTATAATATATTCATTATATCAAAATTATGTAATATATAATATATTGAATATATCAAAATTATGAATAAATGTTGTAAAACAATAAATGTTGTAATATTGTTGAAAACGAGATTTGAGCATTTTCTTAACCAAGTGACCTTGAAATCAAGTTCAAGGTCACTTGGTTAAAAAAATGCTCAAATTTCGTTTTCAACAATATTACAACAATTTTTGTTAGATGAATAACGATATATCAAAAAATTATGTAATATATAATATATTGAATATATCAAAACTATGTAATTTATAATATATTCATTATATCAAAATTATGTAATATATAATATATATTGAATATATCAAAACTATGTAATTTATAATATATTCATTATATCAAAATTATGTAATATATGTAATGTATGTAATATTGTTGAAAACGAGATTTGAGCATTTTCTTAACCAAGTGACCTTGAACTTGATTTCAAGGTCATTTGCTATCGAGTGACCTTGAACTTACTTTCAAGGTCACTTGAGATCAAATGACCTTGAAATCAAGTTCAAGGTCACTTGGTTAAAAAAATGCTCAAATTTCGTTTTCAACAATATTACAACAATTTTTGTTAGATGAATAACGATATATCAAAATTATGTAATATATAATATATTGAATATATCAAAACTATGTAATTTATAATATATTCATTATATCAAAATTATGTAATATATAATATATTGAATATATCAAAATTATGAATAAATGTTGTAAAACAATAAATGTTGTAATATTGTTGAAAACGAGATTTGAGCATTTTCTTAACCAAGTGACCTTGAACTTGATTTCAAGGTCATTTGCTATCGAGTGACCTTGAACTTACTTTCAAGGTCACTTGAGATCAAATGACCTTGAAATCAAGTTCAAGGTCACTTGGTTAAAAAAATGCTCAAATTTCGTTTTTAACAATATTACAACAATTTTTGTTAGATGAATAACGATATATCAAAATTATGTAATATATAATATATATTGAATATATCAAAACTATGTAATTTATAATATATTCATTATATCAAAATTATGTAATATATGTAATGTATGTAATATTGTTGAAAACGAGATTTGAGCATTTTCTTAACCAAGTGACCTTGAACTTGATTTCAAGGTCATTTGCTATCGAGTGACCTTGAACTTAATTTCAAGGTCACTTGAGATCAAATGACCTTGAAATCAAGTTCAAGGTCACTTGGTTAAAAAAATGCTCAAATTTCGTTTTCAACAATATTACAACAATTTTTGTTAGATGAATAACGATATATCAAAATTATGTAATATATAATATATTGAATATATCAAAACTATGTAATTTATAATATATTCATTATATCAAAATTATGTAATATATAATATATTGAATATATCAAAATTATGAATAAATGTTGTAAAACAATAAATGTTGTAATATTGTTGAAAACGAGATTTGAGCATTTTCTTAACCAAGTGACCTTGAACTTGATTTCAAGGTCATTTGCTATCGAGTGACCTTGAACTTACTTTCAAGGTCACTTGAGATCAAATGACCTTGAAATCAAGTTCAAGGTCACTTGGTTAAAAAAATGCTCAAATTTCGTTTTCAACAATATTACAACAATTTTTGTTAGATGAATAACGATATATCAAAATTATGTAATATATAATATATTGAATATATCAAAACTATGTAATTTATAATATATTCATTATATCAAAATTATGTAATATATAATATATTGAATATATCAAAACTATGTAATTTATAATATATTCATTATATCAAAATTATGTAATATATAATACATTGAATATATCAAAATTATGAATAAATGTTGTAAAACAATAAATGTTGTAATATTGTTGAAAACGAGATTTGAGCATTTTCTTAACCAAGTGACCTTGAACTTGATTTCAAGGTCATTTGCTATCGAGTGACCTTGAACTTACTTTCAAGGTCACTTGAGATCAAATGACCTTGAAATCAAGTTCAAGGTCACTTGGTTAAAAAAATGCTCAAATTTCGTTTTTAACAATATTACAACAATTTTTGTTAGATGAATAACGATATATCAAAATTATGTAATATATAATATATATTGAATATATCAAAACTATGTAATTTATAATATATTCATTATATCAAAATTATGTAATATATGTAATGTATGTAATATTGTTGAAAACGAGATTTGAGTATTTTCTTAACCAAGTGACCTTGAACTTGATTTCAAGGTCATTTGCTATCGAGTGACCTTGAACTTACTTTCAAGGTCACTTGAGATCAAATGACCTTGAAATCAAGTTCAAGGTCACTTGGTTAAAAAAATGCTCAAATTTCGTTTTCAACAATATTACAACAATTTTTGTTAGATGAATAACGATATATCAAAATTATGTAATATATAATATATTGAATATATCAAAACTATGTAATTTATAATATATTCATTATATCAAAATTATGTAATATATAATATATTGAATATATCAAAACTATGTAATTTATAATATATTCATTATATCAAAATTATGTAATATATAATATATTGAATATATCAAAATTATGAATAAATGTTGTAAAACAATAAATGTTGTAATATTGTTGAAAACGAGATTTGAGCATTTTCTTAACCAAGTGACCTTGAAATCAAGTTCAAGGTCACTTGGTTAAAAAAATGCTCAAATTTCGTTTTCAACAATATTACAACAATTTTTGTTAGATGAATAACGATATATCAAAATTATGTAATATATAATATATTGAATATATCAAAACTATGTAATTTATAATATATTCATTATATCAAAATTATGTAATATATAATATATATTGAATATATCAAAACTATGTAATTTATAATATATTCATTATATCAAAATTATGTAATATATGTAATGTATGTAATATTGTTGAAAACGAGATTTGAGCATTTTCTTAACCAAGTGACCTTGAACTTGATTTCAAGGTCATTTGCTATCGAGTGACCTTGAACTTACTTTCAAGGTCACTTGAGATCAAATGACCTTGAAATCAAGTTCAAGGTCACTTGGTTAAAAAAATGCTCAAATTTCGTTTTCAACAATATTACAACAATTTTTGTTAGATGAATAACGATATATCAAAATTATGTAATATATAATATATTGAATATATCAAAACTATGTAATTTATAATATATTCATTATATCAAAATTATGTAATATATAATATATTGAATATATCAAAATTATGAATAAATGTTGTAAAACAATAAATGTTGTAATATTGTTGAAAACGAGATTTGAGCATTTTCTTAACCAAGTGACCTTGAACTTGATTTCAAGGTCATTTGCTATCGAGTGACCTTGAACTTACTTTCAAGGTCACTTGAGATCAAATGACCTTGAAATCAAGTTCAAGGTCACTTGGTTAAAAAAATGCTCAAATTTCGTTTTTAACAATATTACAACAATTTTTGTTAGATGAATAACGATATATCAAAATTATGTAATATATAATATATATTGAATATATCAAAACTATGTAATTTATAATATATTCATTATATCAAAATTATGTAATATATGTAATGTATGTAATATTGTTGAAAACGAGATTTGAGCATTTTCTTAACCAAGTGACCTTGAACTTGATTTCAAGGTCATTTGCTATCGAGTGACCTTGAACTTACTTTCAAGGTCACTTGAGATCAAATGACCTTGAAATCAAGTTCAAGGTCACTTGGTTAAAAAAATGCTCAAATTTCGTTTTCAACAATATTACAACAATTTTTGTTAGATGAATAACGATATATCAAAATTATGTAATATATAATATATTGAATATATCAAAACTATGTAATTTATAATATATTCATTATATCAAAATTATGTAATATATAATATATTGAATATATCAAAACTATGTAATTTATAATATATTCATTATATCAAAATTATGTAATATATAATATATTGAATATATCAAAATTATGAATAAATGTTGTAAAACAATAAATGTTGTAATATTGTTGAAAACGAGATTTGAGCATTTTCTTAACCAAGTGACCTTGAACTTGATTTCAAGGTCATTTGCTATCGAGTGACCTTGAACTTACTTTCAAGGTCACTTGAGATCAAATGACCTTGAAATCAAGTTCAAGGTCACTTGGTTAAAAAAAATGCTCAAATTTCGTTTTCAACAATATTACAACAATTTTTGTTAGATGAATAACGATATATCAAAATTATGTAACATATAATATATTGAATATATATCAAAACTATGTAATTTATAATATATTCATTATATCAAAATTATGTAATATATAATATATTGAATATATCAAAACTATGTAATTTATATTATATTCATTATATCAAAATTATGTAATATATAATATATTGAATATATCAAAATTATGAATAAATGTTGTAAAACAATAAATGTTGTAATATTGTTGAAAACGAGATTTGAGCATTTTCTTAACCAAGTGACCTTGAACTTGATTTCAAGGTCATTTGCTATCGAGTGACCTTGAACTTACTTTCAAGGTCACTTGAGATCAATTGACCTTGAAATCAAGTTCAAGGTCACTTGAGATCAATTGACCTTGAAATCAAGTTCAAGGTCACTTGAGATCAATTGACCTTGAAATCAAGTTCAAGGTCACTTGGTTAAAAAAATGCTCAAATTTCGTTTTCAACAATATTACAACAATTTTTGTTAGATGAATAACGATATATCAAAATTATGTAATATATAATATATTGAATATATCAAAACTATGTAATTTATAATATATTCATTATATCAAAATTATGTAATATATAATATATTGAAATATATCAAAATTATGTAATATATAATATATTGATATATATCAAAATTATGAATAAATGATAAACAATAAATGTTGTAATATTGTTGAAAACGAGATTTGAGCATTTTCTTAACCAAGTGACCTTGAACTTGATTTCAAGGTCATTTGCTATCGAGTGACCTTGAACTTACTTTCAAGGTCACTTGAGATCAAATGACCTTGAAATCAAGTCAAGGTCACTTGGCTAAAAAAATGCTCAAATTTCGTTTTCAACAATATTACAACAATTTTTGTTAGATGAATAACGATATATCAAACTTATGTAATATATAATATATTGAAATATATCTAAATTATGTAATATATAATATATTGAAATATATCAAAATTATGAATAAATGATAAACAATAAATGTTGTAATATTGTTGAAAACGAGATTTGAAGCATTTTTTTAACCAAGTGACCTTGAACTTGATTTCAAGGTCATTTGATCTCAAGTGACCTTGAAAGTAAGTTCAAGGTCACTCGATAGCAAATGACCTTGAAATCAAGTTCAAGGTCACTTGGTAAGTAAACTTTGTTTATTGCTCCGTCAAGTGAAGGAGCAAATGACGCGAAGACATTTAGGGACCCGTGTCACTAGGAGCAAACCAATGCGTGTGGGAAAATTATGTTTATTGCTCCGTCAGATAAAGGAGCAAATGGCTCGAGGACATTTGGGGATCCGTGTCACTAGGAGCAAACCAATGCGTGTGGGTAAACCTTGTTTATTGCTCCGTCAGATAAAGGAGCAAATGGCTCGAGGACATTTGGGGATCCGGGTCCATAGGAGCAAACCAATGCGTGTGGGTAAACTTTGTTTATTGCTCCGTCAGGTAAAGGAGCAAATGGCGGGAGGACAATTGAGGATCCGGGTCATTAGGAGCCAACCAATGCGTGTGGGTAAACTTTGTTTATTGCTCCGTCAAGTGAAGGAGCAAATGACGCGAAGACATTTAGGGACCCGTGTCACTAGGAGCAAACCAATGCGTGTGGGTAAACTTTGTTTATTGCTCCGTCAAGTGAAGGAGCAAATGGCGCGAGGACATTTAGGTATCCGGGTCCATAGGAGCAAACCAATGCGTGTGGGTAAACTTTGTTTATTGCTCCGTCAAGTGAAGGAGCAAATGGCGTGAGGACATTTGGGGATCCGGGTCATTAGGAGCAAACCAATGCGTGTGAGTAAACTTTGTTTATTGCTCCGTCAGGTAAAGGAGCAAATGGCGGGAGGACAATTGAGGATCCGGGTCATTAGGAGCCAACCAATGCGTGTGGGTAAACTTTGTTTATTGCTCCGTCAAGTGAAGGAGCAAATGACGCGAAGACATTTAGGGACCCGTGTCACTAGGAGCAAACCAATGCGTGTGGGTAAACTTTGTTTATTGCTCCGTGAAGTGAAGGAGCAAATGACGCGAAGACATTTAGGGACCCGTGTCACTAGGAGCAAACCAATGCGTGTGGGTAAACTTTGTTTATTGCTCCGTCAAGTGAAGGAGCAAATGGCTCGAGGACATTTAGGGATCCGGGTCCATAGGAGCAAACCAATGCGTGTGGGTAAACTTTGTTTATTGCTCCGTCAAGTGAAGGAGCAAATGGCTCGAGGACATTTAGGGATCCGGGTCACTGGGAGCAAACCAATGCGTGTGGGTAAACTTTGTTTATAGACCGTCAAGTGAAGGAGCAAATGGTTCGAGGTCATTTAGGGATCCGGGTCACTGGGAGCAAACCAATGCGTGTGGGTAAACTTTGTTTATTGCTCCGTCAAGTGAAGGAGCAAATGACGCGAAGACATTTAGGGACCCGTGTCACTAGGAGCAAACCAATGCGTGTGGGTAAACTTTGTTTATTGCTCCGTGTAGTGAAAAGGAGCAAATGACGCGAAGACATTTAGGGACCCGTGTCACTAGGAGCAAACCAATGCGTGTGGGAAAATTATGTTTATTGCTCCGTCAAGTGAAGGAGCAAATGGCGTGAGGACATTTGGGGATCCGGGTCATTAGGAGCAAACCAATGCGTGTGAGTAAACTTTGTTTATTGCTCCGTCAAGTGAAGGAGCAAATGGCTCGAGGTCATTTAGGGATCCGGGTCACTGGGAGCAAACCAATGCGTGTGGGTAAACTTTGTTTATTGCTCCGTCAAGTGAAGGAGCAAATGACGCGAAGACATTTAGGGACACGTGTCACTAGGAGCAAACCAATGCGTGTGGGTAAACTTTGTTTATTGCTCCGTGAAGTGAAGGAGCAAATAGCTCGAGGTCATTTAGGGATCCGGGTCACTGGGAGCAAACCAATGCGTGTGGGTAAACTTTGTTTATTGCTCCGTCAAGTGAAGGAGCAAATGGCTCGAGGACATTTAGGGATCCGGGTCCATAGGAGCAAACCAATGCGTGTGGGTAAACTTTGTTTATTGCTCCGTCAAGTGAAGGAGCAAATGGCGCGAGGACATTTGGGGATCCGGGTCATTAGGAGCAAACCAATGCGTGTGAGTAAACTTTGTTTATTGCTCCGTCAAGTGAAGGAGCAAATGACGCGAAGACATTTAGGGACCCGTGTCACTAGGAGCAAATCAATGCGTGTGGGTAAACTTTGTTTATTGCTCCGTGAAGTGAAGGAGCAAATAGCTCGAGGTCATTTAGGGATCCGGGTCACTGGGAGCAAACCAATGCGTGTGGGTAAACCTTGTTTATTGCTCCGTCAGATAAAGGAGCAAATGGCGCGAGGACATTTGGGGATCCGGGTCACTGGGAGCAAACCAATGCGTGTGGGTAAACTTTGTTTATTGCTCCGTCAAGTGAAGGAGCAAATGGCGCGAAGACATTTAGGGGCCCGTGTCACTAGGAGCAAACCAATGCGTGTGGGTAAACTTTGTTTATTGCTCCGTGAAGTGAAGGAGCAAATGACGCGAAGACATTTAGGGACCCGTGTCACTAGGAGCAAACCAATGCGTGTGGGTAAACTTTGTTTATTGCTCCGTCAAGTGAAGGAGCAAATGGCTCGAGGACATTTAGGGATCCGGGTCCATAGGAGCAAACCAATGCGTGTGGGTAAACTTTGTTTATTGCTCCGTCAAGTGAAGGAGCAAATGGCGTGAGGACATTTAGGTATCCGGGTCATTAGGAGCAAACCAATGCGTGTGGGTAAACTTTGTTTATTGCTCCGTCAAGTGAAGGAGCAAATAGCGCGAGGACATTTAGGGACCCGGGTCCATAGGAGCAAACCAATGCGTGTGGGTAAACTTTGTTTATTGCTCCGTCAAGTGAAGGAGCAAATGGCTCGAGGACATTTAGGGATCCGGGTCACTGGGAGCAAACCAATGCGTGTGGGTAAACTTTGTTTATAGACCGTCAAGTGAAGGAGCAAATGGCTCGAGGTCATTTAGGGATCCGGGTCACTGGGAGCAAACCAATGCGTGTGGGTAAACTTTGTTTATTGCTCCGTCAAGTGAAGGAGCAAATGACGCGAAGACATTTAGGGACCCGTGTCACTAGGAGCAAACCAATGCGTGTGGGTAAACTTTGTTTATTGCTCCGTGTAGTGAAGGAGCAAATGACGCGAAGACATTTAGGGACCCGTGTCACTAGGAGCAAACCAATGCGTGTGGGAAAATTATGTTTATTGCTCCGTCAAGTGAAGGAGCAAATGGCGCGAGGACATTTAGGGACACGGGTCCATAGGAGCAAACCAATGCGTGTGGGTAAACTTTGTTTATTGCTCCGTCAAGTGAAGGAGCAAATGGCGCGAAGACATGTAGGGACCCGTGTCACTAGGAGCAAACCAATGCGTGTGGGTAAACTTTGTTTATTGCTCCGTGAAGTGAAGGAGCAAATGGCGCGAAGACATGTAGGGACCCGTGTCACTAGGAGCAAACCAATGCGTGTGGGTAAACTTTGTTTATTGCTCCGTGAAGTGAAGGAGCAAATGACGCGAAGACATTTAGGGACCCGTGTCACTAGGAGCAAACCAATGCGTGTGGGTAAACCTTGTTTATTGCTCCGTCAGATAAAGGAGCAAATGGCGCGAGGACATTTGGGGATCCGGGTCACTGGGAGCAAACCAATGCGTGTGGGTAAACTTTGTTTATTGCTCCGTCAAGTGAAGGAGCAAATGGCTCGAGGACATTTAGGTATCCGGGTCATTAGGAGCAAACCAATGCGTGTGGGTAAACTTTGTTTATTGCTCCGTCAAGTGAAGGAGCAAATAGCGCGAGGACATTTAGGGACCCGGGTCCATAGGAGCAAACCAATGCGTGTGGGTAAACTTTGTTTATTGCTCCGTCAAGTGAAGGAGCAAATGGCTCGAGGACATTTAGGGATCCGGGTCACTGGGAGCAAACCAATGCGTGTGGGTAAACTTTGTTTATAGACCGTCAAGTGAAGGAGCAAATGGCTCGAGGTCATTTAGGGATCCGGGTCACTGGGAGCAAACCAATGCGTGTGGGTAAACTTTGTTTATTGCTCCGTCAAGTGAAGGAGCAAATGACGCGAAGACATTTAGGGACCCGTGTCACTAGGAGCAAACCAATGCGTGTGGGTAAACTTTGTTTATTGCTCCGTGTAGTGAAGGAGCAAATGACGCGAAGACATTTAGGGACCCGTGTCACTAGGAGCAAACCAATGCGTGTGGGAAAATTATGTTTATTGCTCCGTCAAGTGAAGGAGCAAATGGCGCGAGGACATTTAGGGACACGGGTCCATAGGAGCAAACCAATGCGTGTGGGTAAACTTTGTTTATTGCTCCGTCAAGTGAAGGAGCAAATGGCGCGAAGACATGTAGGGACCCGTGTCACTAGGAGCAAACCAATGCGTGTGGGTAAACTTTGTTTATTGCTCCGTGAAGTGAAGGAGCAAATGACGCGAAGACATTTAGGGACCCGTGTCACTAGGAGCAAACCAATGCGTGTGGGTAAACCTTGTTTATTGCTCCGTCAGATAAAGGAGCAAATGGCGCGAGGACATTTGGGGATCCGGGTCACTGGGAGCAAACCAATGCGTGTGGGTAAACTTTGTTTATTGCTCCGTCAAGTGAAGGAGCAAATGGCTCGAGGACATTTAGGTATCCGGGTCCATAGGAGCAAACCAATGCGTGGGGGTAAACTTTGTTTATTGCTCCGTCAAGTGAAGGAGCAAATGGCGTGAGGACATTTGGGGATCCGGGTCATTAGGAGCAAACCAATGCGTGTGAGTAAACTTTGTTTATTGCTCCGTCAAGTGAAGGAGCAAATGGCTCGAGGTCATTTAGGGATCCGGGTCACTGGGAGCAAACCAATGCGTGTGGGTAAACTTTGTTTATTGCTCCGTCAAGTGAAGGAGCAAATGACGCGAAGACATTTAGGGACACGTGTCACTAGGAGCAAACCAATGCGTGTGGGTAAACTTTGTTTATTGCTCCGTGAAGTGAAGGAGCAAATAGCTCGAGGTCATTTAGGGATCCGGGTCACTGGGAGCAAACCAATGCGTGTGGGTAAACTTTGTTTATTGCTCCGTCAAGTGAAGGAGCAAATGGCTCGAGGACATTTAGGGATCCGGGTCCATAGGAGCAAACCAATGCGTGTGGGTAAACTTTGTTTATTGCTCCGTCAAGTGAAGGAGCAAATGGCGCGAGGACATTTGGGGATCCGGGTCATTAGGAGCAAACCAATGCGTGTGAGTAAACTTTGTTTATTGCTCCGTCAAGTGAAGGAGCAAATGACGCGAAGACATTTAGGGACCCGTGTCACTAGGAGCAAATCAATGCGTGTGGGTAAACTTTGTTTATTGCTCCGTGAAGTGAAGGAGCAAATAGCTCGAGGTCATTTAGGGATCCGGGTCACTGGGAGCAAACCAATGCGTGTGGGTAAACCTTGTTTATTGCTCCGTCAGATAAAGGAGCAAATGGCGCGAGGACATTTGGGGATCCGGGTCACTGGGAGCAAACCAATGCGTGTGGGTAAACTTTGTTTATTGCTCCGTCAAGTGAAGGAGCAAATGGCGCGAAGACATTTAGGGGCCCGTGTCACTAGGAGCAAACCAATGCGTGTGGGTAAACTTTGTTTATTGCTCCGTGAAGTGAAGGAGCAAATGACGCGAAGACATTTAGGGACCCGTGTCACTAGGAGCAAACCAATGCGTGTGGGTAAACTTTGTTTATTGCTCCGTCAAGTGAAGGAGCAAATGGCTCGAGGACATTTAGGGATCCGGGTCCATAGGAGCAAACCAATGCGTGTGGGTAAACTTTGTTTATTGCTCCGTCAAGTGAAGGAGCAAATGGCGTGAGGACATTTAGGTATCCGGGTCATTAGGAGCAAACCAATGCGTGTGGGTAAACTTTGTTTATTGCTCCGTCAAGTGAAGGAGCAAATAGCGCGAGGACATTTAGGGACCCGGGTCCATAGGAGCAAACCAATGCGTGTGGGTAAACTTTGTTTATTGCTCCGTCAAGTGAAGGAGCAAATGGCTCGAGGACATTTAGGGATCCGGGTCACTGGGAGCAAACCAATGCGTGTGGGTAAACTTTGTTTATAGACCGTCAAGTGAAGGAGCAAATGGCTCGAGGTCATTTAGGGATCCGGGTCACTGGGAGCAAACCAATGCGTGTGGGTAAACTTTGTTTATTGCTCCGTCAAGTGAAGGAGCAAATGACGCGAAGACATTTAGGGACCCGTGTCACTAGGAGCAAACCAATGCGTGTGGGTAAACTTTGTTTATTGCTCCGTGTAGTGAAGGAGCAAATGACGCGAAGACATTTAGGGACCCGTGTCACTAGGAGCAAACCAATGCGTGTGGGAAAATTATGTTTATTGCTCCGTCAAGTGAAGGAGCAAATGGCGCGAGGACATTTAGGGACACGGGTCCATAGGAGCAAACCAATGCGTGTGGGTAAACTTTGTTTATTGCTCCGTCAAGTGAAGGAGCAAATGGCGCGAAGACATGTAGGGACCCGTGTCACTAGGAGCAAACCAATGCGTGTGGGTAAACTTTGTTTATTGCTCCGTGAAGTGAAGGAGCAAATGGCGCGAAGACATGTAGGGACCCGTGTCACTAGGAGCAAACCAATGCGTGTGGGTAAACGTTGTTTATTGCTCCGTGAAGTGAAGGAACAAATGACGCGAAGACATTTAGGGACCCGTGTCACTAGGAGCAAACCAATGCGTGTGGGAAAATTATGTTTATTGCTCCGTCAAGTGAAGGAGCAAATGGCGCGAGGACATTTAGGGATCCGGGTCACTGGGAGCAAACCAATGCGTGTGGGTAAACTTTGTTTATAGACCGTCAAGTGAAGGAGCAAATGGTCGAGGTCATTTAGGGATCCGGGTCACTGGGAGCAAACCAATGCGTGTGGGTAAACTTTGTTTATTGCTCCGTCAAGTGAAGGAGCAAATGACGCGAAGACATTTAGGGACCCGTGTCACTAGGAGCAAACCAATGCGTGTGGGTAAACTTTGTTTATTGCTCCGTGTAGTGAAGGAGCAAATGACGCGAAGACATTTAGGGACCCGTGTCACTAGGAGCAAACCAATGCGTGTGGGAAAATTATGTTTATTGCTCCGTCAAGTGAAGGAGCAAATGGCGCGAGGACATTTAGGGACACGGGTCCATAGGAGCAAACCAATGCGTGTGGGTAAACTTTGTTTATTGCTCCGTCAAGTGAAGGAGCAAATGGCGCGAAGACATGTAGGGACCCGTGTCACTAGGAGCAAACCAATGCGTGTGGGTAAACTTTGTTTATTGCTCCGTGAAGTGAAGGAGCAAATGGCGCGAAGACATGTAGGGACCCGTGTCACTAGGAGCAAACCAATGCGTGTGGGTAAACTTTGTTTATTGCTCCGTGAAGTGAAGGAGCAAATGACGCGAAGACATTTAGGGACCCGTGTCACTAGGAGCAAACCAATGCGTGTGGGTAAACCTTGTTTATTGCTCCGTCAGATAAAGGAGCAAATGGCGCGAGGACATTTGGGGATCCGGGTCACTGGGAGCAAACCAATGCGTGTGGGTAAACTTTGTTTATTGCTCCGTCAAGTGAAGGAGCAAATGGCTCGAGGACATTTAGGTATCCGGGTCCATAGGAGCAAACCAATGCGTGGGGGTAAACTTTGTTTATTGCTCCGTCAAGTGAAGGAGCAAATGGCGTGAGGACATTTGGGGATCCGGGTCATTAGGAGCAAACCAATGCGTGTGAGTAAACTTTGTTTATTGCTCCGTCAAGTGAAGGAGCAAATGGCTCGAGGTCATTTAGGGATCCGGGTCACTGGGAGCAAACCAATGCGTGTGGGTAAACTTTGTTTATTGCTCCGTCAAGTGAAGGAGCAAATGACGCGAAGACATTTAGGGACACGTGTCACTAGGAGCAAACCAATGCGTGTGGGTAAACTTTGTTTATTGCTCCGTGAAGTGAAGGAGCAAATAGCTCGAGGTCATTTAGGGATCCGGGTCACTGGGAGCAAACCAATGCGTGTGGGTAAACTTTGTTTATTGCTCCGTGAAGTGAAGGAGCAAATAGCTCGAGGTCATTTAGGGATCCGGGTCACTGGGAGCAAACCAATGCGTGTGGGTAAACCTTGTTTATTGCTCCGTCAGATAAAGGAGCAAATGGCGCGAGGACATTTGGGGATCCGGGTCACTGGGAGCAAACCAATGCGTGTGGGTAAACTTTGTTTATTGCTCCGTCAAGTGAAGGAGCAAATGACGCGAAGACATTTAGGGGCCCGTGTCACTAGGAGCAAACCAATGCGTGTGGGTAAACTTTGTTTATTGCTCCGTCAAGTGAAGGAGCAAATGGCTCGAGGACATTTAGGGATCCGGGTCCATAGGAGCAAACCAATGCGTGTGGGTAAACCTTGTTTATTGCTCCGTCAGATAAAGGAGCAAATGGCGCAAGGACATTTGGGGATCCGGGTCCCTAGGAGCAAACCAATGCGTGTGGGTAAACCTTGTTTATTGCTCCGTCAGATAAAGGAGCAAATGGCGCAAGGACATTTGGGGATCCGGGTCCCTAGGAGCAAACCAATGCGTGTGGGTAAACTTTGTTTATTGCTCCGTCAAGTGAAGGAGCAAATGGCGTGAGGACATTTGGGGATCCGGGTCATTAGGAGCAAACCAATGCGTGTGAGTAAACTTTGTTTATTGCTCCGTCAAGTGAAGGAGCAAATGACGCGAAGACATTTAGGGACCCGTGTCACTAGGAGCAATCCAACGCGTGTGGGTAAACTTTGTTTATTGCTCCGTGAAGTGAAGGAGCAAATGGCTCGAGGTCATTTAGGGATCCGGGTCACTGGGAGCAAACCAATGCGTGTGGGTAAACTTTGTTTATTGCTCCGTCAAGTGAATGAGCAAATGACGCGAAGACATTTAGGGACCCGTGTCACTAGGAGCAAACCAATGCGTGTGGGTAAACTTTGTTTATTGCTCCGTGAAGTGAAGGAGCAAATAGCTCGAGGTCATTTAGGGATCCGGGTCACTGGGAGCAAACCAATGCGTGTGGGTAAACTTTGTTTATTGCTCCGTCAAGTGAAGGAGCAAATGGCGCGAAGACATTTAGGGACCCGTGTCACTAGGAGCAAACCAATGCGTGTGGGTAAACATTGTTTATTGCTCCGTCAAGTGAAGGAGCAAATGGCTCGAGGACATTTAGGGATCCGGGTCCATAGGAGCAAACCAATGCGTGTGGGTAAACCTTGTTTATTGCTCCGTCAGATAAAGGAGCAAATGGCGCGAGGACATTTGGGGATCCGGGTCATTAGGAGCAAACCAATGCGTGTGAGTAAACTTTGTTTATTGCTCCGTCAAGTGAAGGAGCAAATGGCGCGAAGACATTTAGGGACCCGTGTCACTAGGAGCAAACCAATGCGTGTGGGTAAACTTTGTTTATTGCTCCGTGAAGTGAAGGAGCAAATGACGCGAAGACATTTAGGGACCCGTGTCACTAGGAGCAAACCAATGCGTGTGGGAAAATTATGTTTATTGCTCCGTCAAGTGAAGGAGCAAATGGCGCGAGGACATTTAGGGACACGGGTCCATAGGAGCAAACCAATGCGTGTGGGTAAACTTTGTTTATTGCTCCGTCGAGTGAAGGAGCAAATGGCGTGAAGACATGTAGGGACCCGTGTCACTAGGAGCAAACCAATGCGTGTGGGTAAACTTTGTTTATTGCTCCGTGAAGTGAAGGAGCAAATGACGCGAAGACATTTAGGGACCCGTGTCACTAGGAGCAAACCAATGCGTGTGGGTAAACCTTGTTTATTGCTCCGTCAGATAAAGGAGCAAATGGCGCGAGGACATTTGGGGATCCGGGTCACTGGGAGCAAACCAATGCGTGTGGGTAAACTTTGTTTATTGCTCCGTCAAGTGAAGGAGCAAATGGCTCGAGGACATTTAGGTATCCGGGTCCATAGGAGCAAACCAATGCGTGGGGGTAAACTTTGTTTATTGCTCCGTCAAGTGAAGGAGCAAATGGCGTGAGGACATTTGGGGATCCGGGTCATTAGGAGCAAACCAATGCGTGTGAGTAAACTTTGTTTATTGCTCCGTCAAGTGAAGGAGCAAATGACGCGAAGACATTTAGGGACCCGTGTCACTAGGAGCAATAATGCGTGTGGGTAAACTTTGTTTATTGCTCCGTGAAGTGAAGGAGCAAATGGCTCGAGGTCATTTAGGGATCCGGGTCACTGGGAGCAAACCAATGCGTGTGGGTAAACTTTGTTTATTGCTCCGTCAAGTGAAGGAGCAAATGACGCGAAGACATTTAGGGACACGTGTCACTAGGAGCAAACCAATGCGTGTGGGTAAACTTTGTTTATTGCTCCGTGAAGTGAAGGAGCAAATAGCTCGAGGTCATTTAGGGATCCGGGTCACTGGGAGCAAACCAATGCGTGTGGGTAAACTTTGTTTATTGCTCCGTCAAGTGAAGGAGCAAATGGCTCGAGGACATTTAGGGATCCGGGTCCATAGGAGCAAACCAATGCGTGTGGGTAAACTTTGTTTATTGCTCCGTCAAGTGAAGGAGCAAATGGCGCGAGGACATTTGGGGATCCGGGTCATTAGGAGCAAACCAATGCGTGTGAGTAAACTTTGTTTATTGCTCCGTCAAGTGAAGGAGCAAATGACGCGAAGACATTTAGGGACCCGTGTCACTAGGAGCAAACCAATACGTGTGGGTAAACTTAGTTTATTGCTCCGTCAGATAAAGGAGCAAATGGCGCGAGGACATTTGGGGATCCGGGTCACTGGGAGCAAACCAATGCGTGTGGGTAAACTTTGTTTATTGCTCCGTCAAGTGAAGGAGCAAATGACGCGAAGACATTTAGGGGCCCGTGTCACTAGGAGCAAACCAATGCGTGTGGGTAAACTTTGTTTATTGCTCCGTCAAGTGAAGGAGCAAATGGCTCGAGGACATTTAGGGATCCGGGTCCATAGGAGCAAACCAATGCGTGTGGGTAAACCTTGTTTATTGCTCCGTCAGATAAAGGAGCAAATGGCGCAAGGACATTTGGGGATCCGGGTCCCTAGGAGCAAACCAATGCGTGTGGGTAAACCTTGTTTATTGCTCCGTCAGATAAAGGAGCAAATGGCGCAAGGACATTTGGGGATCCGGGTCCCTAGGAGCAAACCAATGCGTGTGGGTAAACTTTGTTTATTGCTCCGTCAAGTGAAGGAGCAAATGGCGTGAGGACATTTGGGGATCCGGGTCATTAGGAGCAAACCAATGCGTGTGAGTAAACTTTGTTTATTGCTCCGTCAAGTGAAGGAGCAAATGACGCGAAGACATTTAGGGACCCGTGTCACTAGGAGCAATCCAACGCGTGTGGGTAAACTTTGTTTATTGCTCCGTGAAGTGAAGGAGCAAATAGCTCGAGGTCATTTAGGGATCCGGGTCACTGGGAGCAAACCAATGCGTGTGGGTAAACTTTGTTTATTGCTCCGTCAAGTGAATGAGCAAATGACGCGAAGACATTTAGGGACCCGTGTCACTAGGAGCAAACCAATGCGTGTGGGTAAACTTTGTTTATTGCTCCGTGAAGTGAAGGAGCAAATAGCTCGAGGTCATTTAGGGATCCGGGTCACTGGGAGCAAACCAATGCGTGTGGGTAAACTTTGTTTATTGCTCCGTCAAGTGAAGGAGCAAATGGCGCGAAGACATTTAGGGACCCGTGTCACTAGGAGCAAACCAATGCGTGTGGGTAAACATTGTTTATTGCTCCGTCAAGTGAAGGAGCAAATGGCTCGAGGACATTTAGGGATCCGGGTCCATAGGAGCAAACCAATGCGTGTGGGTAAACCTTGTTTATTGCTCCGTCAGATAAAGGAGCAAATGGCGCGAGGACATTTGGGGATCCGGGTCATTAGGAGCAAACCAATGCGTGTGAGTAAACTTTGTTTATTGCTCCGTCAAGTGAAGGAGCAAATGGCGCGAAGACATTTAGGGACCCGTGTCACTAGGAGCAAACCAATGCGTGTGGGTAAACTTTGTTTATTGCTCCGTGAAGTGAAGGAGCAAATGACGCGAAGACATTTAGGGACCCGTGTCACTAGGAGCAAACCAATGCGTGTGGGAAAATTATGTTTATTGCTCCGTCAAGTGAAGGAGCAAATGGCGCGAGGACATTTAGGGACACGGGTCCATAGGAGCAAACCAATGCGTGTGGGTAAACTTTGTTTATTGCTCCGTCGAGTGAAGGAGCAAATGGCGTGAAGACATGTAGGGACCCGTGTCACTAGGAGCAAACCAATGCGTGTGGGTAAACTTTGTTTATTGCTCCGTGAAGTGAAGGAGCAAATGACGCGAAGACATTTAGGGACCCGTGTCACTAGGAGCAAACCAATGCGTGTGGGTAAACCTTGTTTATTGCTCCGTCAGATAAAGGAGCAAATGGCGCGAGGACATTTGGGGATCCGGGTCACTGGGAGCAAACCAATGCGTGTGGGTAAACTTTGTTTATTGCTCCGTCAAGTGAAGGAGCAAATGGCTCGAGGACATTTAGGTATCCGGGTCCATAGGAGCAAACCAATGCGTGGGGGTAAACTTTGTTTATTGCTCCGTCAAGTGAAAGAGCAAATGGCGTGAGGACATTTGGGGATCCGGGTCATTAGGAGCAAACCAATGCGTGTGAGTAAACTTTGTTTATTGCTCCGTCAAGTGAAGGAGCAAATGACGCGAAGACATTTAGGGACCCGTGTCACTAGGAGCAATAATGCGTGTGGGTAAACTTTGTTTATTGCTCCGTGAAGTGAAGGAGCAAATGGCTCGAGGTCATTTAGGGATCCGGGTCACTGGGAGCAAACCAATGCGTGTGGGTAAACTTTGTTTATTGCTCCGTCAAGTGAAGGAGCAAATGACGCGAAGACATTTAGGGACACGTGTCACTAGGAGCAAACCAATGCGTGTGGGTAAACTTTGTTTATTGCTCCGTGAAGTGAAGGAGCAAATAGCTCGAGGTCATTTAGGGATCCGGGTCACTGGGAGCAAACCAATGCGTGTGGGTAAACTTTGTTTATTGCTCCGTCAAGTGAAGGAGCAAATGGCTCGAGGACATTTAGGGATCCGGGTCCATAGGAGCAAACCAATGCGTGTGGGTAAACTTTGTTTATTGCTCCGTCAAGTGAAGGAGCAAATGGCGCGAGGACATTTGGGGATCCGGGTCATTAGGAGCAAACCAATGCGTGTGAGTAAACTTTGTTTATTGCTCCGTCAAGTGAAGGAGCAAATGACGCGAAGACATTTAGGGACCCGTGTCACTAGGAGCAAACCAATACGTGTGGGTAAACTTAGTTTATTGCTCCGTGAAGTGAGGAGCAAATAGCTCGAGGTCATTTAGGGATCCGGGTCACTGGGAGCAAACCAATGCGTGTGGGTAAACTTTGTTTATTGCTCCGTCAAGTGAAGGAGCAAATGGCGCGAAGACATTTAGGGACCCGTGTCACTAGGAGCAAACCAATGCGTGTGGGTAAACATTGTTTATTGCTCCGTCAAGTGAAGGAGCAAATGGCTCGAGGACATTTAGGGATCCGGGTCCATAGGAGCAAACCAATGCGTGTGGGTAAACCTTGTTTATTGCTCCGTCAGATAAAGGAGCAAATGGCGCGAGGACATTTGGGGATCCGGGTCATTAGGAGCAAACCAATGCGTGTGAGTAAACATTGTTTATTGCTCCGTCAAGTGAAGGAGCAAATGGCGCGAAGACATTTAGGGACCCGTGTCACTAGGAGCAAACCAATGCGTGTGGATAAACATTGTTTATTGCTCCGTCAAGTGAAGGAGCAAATGGCTCGAGGACATTTAGGGATCCGGGTCCATAGGAGCAAACCAATGCGTGTGGGTAAACCTTGTTTATTGCTCCGTCAGATAAAGGAGCAAATGGCGCGAGGACATTTGGGGATCCGGGTCATTAGGAGCAAACCAATGCGTGTGAGTAAACTTTGTTTATTGCTCCGTCAAGTGAAGGAGCAAATGACGCGAAGACATTTAGGGACCCGTGTCACTAGGAGCAAACCAATGCGTGTGGGTAAACTTTGTTTATTGCTCCGTGAAGTGAAGGAGCAAATGGCTCGAGGTCATTTAGGGACCCGTGTCACTAGGAGCAAACCAATGCGTGTGGGTAAACTTTGTTTATTGCTCCGTGAAGTGAAGGAGCAAATGGCTCGAGGTCATTTAGGGATCCGGGTCACTGGGAGCAAACCAATGCGTGTGGGTAAACCTTGTTTATTGCTCCGTCAGATAAAGGAGCAAATGGCGCGAGGACATTTGGGGATCCGGGTCACTGGGAGCAAACCAATGCGTGTGGGTAAACTTTGTTTATTGCTCCGTCAAGTGAAGGAGCAAATGGCGCGAAGACATTTAGGGGCCCGTGTCACTAGGAGCAAACCAATGCGTGTGGGTAAACTTTGTTTATTGCTCCGTCAAGTGAAGGAGCAAATGGCTCGAGGACATTTAGGGATCCGGGTCCATAGGAGCAAACCAATGCGTGTGGGTAAACCTTGTTTATACCTCCGTCAGATAAAGGAGCAAATGGCGCGAGGACATTTGGGGATCCGGGTCACTGGGAGCAAACCAATGCGCGTGGGTAAACATTGTTTATTGCTCCGTCAGATAAAGGAGCAAATGGCGCGAGGACATTTGGGGATCCGGGTCATTAGGAGCAAACCAATGCGTGTGGGTAAACTTTGTTTATTGCTCCGTCAAGTGAAGGAGCAAATGGCGTGAGGACAATTTGGGGATCCGGGTCATTAGGAGCAAACCAATGCGTGTGAGTAAACTTTGTTTATTGCTCCGTCAAGTGAAGGAGCAAATGACGTGAAGACATGTAGGGACCCGTGTCACTAGGAGCAAACCAATGCGTGTGGGTAAACTTTGTTTATTGCTCCGTCAAGTGAAGGATCAAATGACGCGAAGACATTTAGGGACCCGTGTCACTAGGAGCAAACCAATGCGTGTGGGTAAACTTTGTTTATTGCTCCGTCAAGTGAAGGAGCAAATGGCTCGAGGACATTTAGGGATCCGGGTCCATAGGAGCAAACCAATGCGTGTGGGTAAACTTTGTTTATTACTCCGTCAAGTGAAGGAGCAAATGGCTCATGGTCATTTAGGGATCCGGGTCACTGGGAGCAAACCAATGCGTGTGGGTAAACTTTGTTTATTGCTTCGTCAAGTGAAGGAGCAAATAGCGCGAGGACACTTGGGGATCCGGGTCACTAGGAGCAAACCAATGCGTGTGGGTAAACTTTGTTTATTGCTCCGTCAAGTGAAGGAGCAAAGGGCGCGAGGACATTTAGGTATCCGGGTCCATAGGAGCAAACCAATGCGTGTGGGTAAACATTGTTTATTGCTCCGTCAGATAAAGGAGCAAATGGCGCGAGGACATTTGGGGATCCGGGTCATTAGGAGCAAACCAATGCGTGTGAGTAAACTTTGTTTATTGCTCCGTCAAATGAAGGAGCAAATGACGCGAAGACATTTAGGGACCCGTGTCACTAGGAGCAAACCAATGCGTGTGGGTAAACTTTGTTTATTGCTCCGTGAAGTGAAGGAGCAAATGGCTCGAGGTCATTTAGGTATCCGGGTCCATAGGAGCAAACCAATGCGTGTGGGTAAACTTTGTTTATTGCTCCGTCAAGTGAAGGAGCAAAGGGCGCGAGGACATTTAGGTATCCGGGTCCATAGGAGCAAACCAATGCGTGTGGGTAAACTTTGTTTATTGCTCCGTCAAGTGAAGGAGCAAATGGCGTGAGTACATTTGGGGATCCGGGTCATTAGGAGCAAACCAATGCGTGTGGGTAAACTTTGTTTATTGCTCCGTCAAGTGAAGGAGCAAATGGCGCGAGGACATTTAGGTATCCGGGTCCATAGGAGCAAACCAATGCGTGTGGGTAAACTTTGTTTATTGCTCCGTCAAGTGAAGGAGCAAATGGCTCGAGGTCATTTAGGGATCCGGGTCACTGGGAGCAAACCAATGCGTGTGGGTAAACCTTGTTTATTGCTCCGTCAGATAAAGGAGCAAATGGCGCGAGGACATTTGGGGATCCGGGTCACTGGGAGCAAACCAATGCGTGTGGGTAAACTTTGTTTATTGCTCCGTCAAGTGAAGGAGCAAATGGCGCGAAGACATTTAGGGGCCCGTGTCACTAGGAGCAAACCAATGCGTGTGGGTAAACTTTGTTTATTGCTCCGTCAAGTGAAGGAGCAAATGGCTCGAGGACATTTAGGGATCCGGGTCCATAGGAGCAAACCAATGCGTGTGGGTAAACCTTGTTTATTGCTCCGTCAGATAAAGGAGCAAATGGCGCGAGGACATTTGGGGATCCGGGTCACTGGGAGCAAACCAATGCGTGTGGGTAAACATTGTTTATTGCTCCGTCAGATAAAGGAGCAAATGGCGCGAGGACATTTGGGGATCCGGGTCATTAGGAGCAAACCAATGCGTGTGGGTAAACTTTGTTTATTGCTCCGTCAAGTGAAGGAGCAAATGGCTCGAGGACATTTAGGGATCCGGGTCCATAGGAGCAAACCAATGCGTGTGGGTAAACCTTGTTTATTGCTCCGTCAGATAAAGGAGCAAATGGCGCGAGGACATTTGGGGATCCGGGTCATTAGGAGCAAACCAATGCGTGTGAGTAAACTTTGTTTATTGCTCCGTCAGATAAAGGAGCAAATGGCGCGAGGACATTTGGGGATCCGGGTCATTAGGAGCAAACCAATGCGTGTGGGTAAACTTTGTTTATTGCTCCGTCAAGTGAAGGAGCAAATGGCGTGAGGACAATTTGGGGATCCGGGTCATTAGGAGCAAACCAATGCGTGTGAGTAAACTTTGTTTATTGCTCCGTCAAGTGAAGGAGCAAATGGCGTGAAGACATGTAGGGACCCGTGTCACTAGGAGCAAACCAATGCGTGTGGGTAAACTTTGTTTATTGCTCCGTCAAGTGAAGGAGCAAATGACGCGAAGACATTTAGGGACCCGTGTCACTAGGAGCAAACCAATGCGTGTGGGTAAACTTTGTTTATTGCTCCGTCAAGTGAAGGAGCAAATGGCTCGAGGACATTTAGGGATCCGGGTCCATAGGAGCAAACCAATGCGTGTGGGTAAACTTTGTTTATTACTCCGTCAAGTGAAGGAGCAAATGGCTCATGGTCATTTAGGGATCCGGGTCACTGGGAGCAAACCAATGCGTGTGGGTAAACTTTGTTTATTGCTTCGTCAAGTGAAGGAGCAAATAGCGCGAGGACACTTGGGGATCCGGGTCACTAGGAGCAAACCAATGCGTGTGGGTAAACTTTGTTTATTGCTCCGTCAAGTGAAGGAGCAAAGGGCGCGAGGACATTTAGGTATCCGGGTCCATAGGAGCAAACCAATGCGTGTGGGTAAACATTGTTTATTGCTCCGTCAGATAAAGGAGCAAATGGCGCGAGGACATTTGGGGATCCGGGTCATTAGGAGCAAACCAATGCGTGTGAGTAAACTTTGTTTATTGCTCCGTCAAATGAAGGAGCAAATGACGCGAAGACATTTAGGGACCCGTGTCACTAGGAGCAAACCAATGCGTGTGGGTAAACTTTGTTTATTGCTCCGTGAAGTGAAGGAGCAAATGGCTCGAGGTCATTTAGGTATCCGGGTCCATAGGAGCAAACCAATGCGTGTGGGTAAACTTTGTTTATTGCTCCGTCAAGTGAAGGAGCAAAGGGCGCGAGGACATTTAGGTATCCGGGTCCATAGGAGCAAACCAATGCGTGTGGGTAAACTTTGTTTATTGCTCCGTCAAGTGAAGGAGCAAATGGCGTGAGTACATTTGGGGATCCGGGTCATTAGGAGCAAACCAATGCGTGTGGGTAAACTTTGTTTATTGCTCCGTCAAGTGAAGGAGCAAATGGCGCGAGGACATTTAGGTATCCGGGTCCATAGGAGCAAACCAATGCGTGTGGGTAAACTTTGTTTATTGCTCCGTCAAGTGAAGGAGCAAATGGCTCGAGGTCATTTAGGGATCCGGGTCACTGGGAGCAAACCAATGCGTGTGGGTAAACCTTGTTTATTGCTCCGTCAGATAAAGGAGCAAATGGCGCGAGGACATTTGGGGATCCGGGTCACTGGGAGCAAACCAATGCGTGTGGGTAAACTTTGTTTATTGCTCCGTCAAGTGAAGGAGCAAATGGCGCGAAGACATTTAGGGGCCCGTGTCACTAGGAGCAAACCAATGCGTGTGGGTAAACTTTGTTTATTGCTCCGTCAAGTGAAGGAGCAAATGGCTCGAGGACATTTAGGGATCCGGGTCCATAGGAGCAAACCAATGCGTGTGGGTAAACCTTGTTTATTGCTCCGTCAGATAAAGGAGCAAATGGCGCGAGGACATTTGGGGATCCGGGTCACTGGGAGCAAACCAATGCGTGTGGGTAAACATTGTTTATTGCTCCGTCAGATAAAGGAGCAAATGGCGCGAGGACATTTGGGGATCCGGGTCATTAGGAGCAAACCAATGCGTGTGGGTAAACTTTGTTTATTGCTCCGTCAAGTGAAGGAGCAAATGGCGTGAGGACAATTTGGGGATCCGGGTCATTAGGAGCAAACCAATGCGTGTGAGTAAACTTTGTTTATTGCTCCGTCAAGTGAAGGAGCAAATGGCGTGAAGACATGTAGGGACCCGTGTCACTAGGAGCAAACCAATGCGTGTGGGTAAACTTTGATTATTGCTCCGTCAAGTGAAGGAGCAAATGACGCGAAGACATTTAGGGACCCGTGTCACTAGGAGCAAACCAATGCGTGTGGGTAAACTTTGTTTATTGCTCCGTCAAGTGAAGGAGCAAATGGCTCGAGGACATTTAGGGATCCGGGTCCATAGGAGCAAACCAATGCGTGTGGGTAAACTTTGTTTATTACTCCGTCAAGTGAAGGAGCAAATGGCTCATGGTCATTTAGGGATCCGGGTCACTGGGAGCAAACCAATGCGTGTGGGTAAACTTTGTTTATTGCTTCGTCAAGTGAAGGAGCAAATAGCGCGAGGACACTTGGGGATCCGGGTCACTAGGAGCAAACCAATGCGTGTGGGTAAACTTTGTTTATTGCTCCGTCAAGTGAAGGAGCAAAGGGCGCGAGGACATTTAGGTATCCGGGTCCATAGGAGCAAACCAATGCGTGTGGGTAAACATTGTTTATTGCTCCGTCAGATAAAGGAGCAAATGGCGCGAGGACATTTGGGGATCCGGGTCATTAGGAGCAAACCAATGCGTGTGAGTAAACTTTGTTTATTGCTCCGTCAAATGAAGGAGCAAATGACGCGAAGACATTTAGGGACCCGTGTCACTAGGAGCAAACCAATGCGTGTGGGTAAACTTTGTTTATTGCTCCGTGAAGTGAAGGAGCAAATGGCTCGAGGTCATTTAGGTATCCGGGTCCATAGGAGCAAACCAATGCGTGTGGGTAAACTTTGTTTATTGCTCCGTCAAGTGAAGGAGCAAAGGGCGCGAGGACATTTAGGTATCCGGGTCCATAGGAGCAAACCAATGCGTGTGGGTAAACTTTGTTTATTGCTCCGTCAAGTGAAGGAGCAAATGGCGTGAGTACATTTGGGGATCCGGGTCATTAGGAGCAAACCAATGCGTGTGGGTAAACTTTGTTTATTGCTCCGTCAAGTGAAGGAGCAAATGGCGCGAGGACATTTAGGTATCCGGGTCCATAGGAGCAAACCAATGCGTGTGGGTAAACTTTGTTTATTGCTCCGTCAAGTGAAGGAGCAAATGGCTCGAGGTCATTTAGGGATCCGGGTCACTGGGAGCAAACCAATGCGTGTGGGTAAACCTTGTTTATTGCTCCGTCAGATAAAGGAGCAAATGGCGCGAGGACATTTGGGGATCCGGGTCACTGGGAGCAAACCAATGCGTGTGGGTAAACTTTGTTTATTGCTCCGTCAAGTGAAGGAGCAAATGGCGCGAAGACATTTAGGGACCCGTGTCACTAGGAGCAAACCAATGCGTGTGGGTAAACTTTGTTTATTGCTCCGTCAAGTGAAGGAGCAAATGGCTCGAGGACATTTAGGGATCCGGGTCCATAGGAGCAAACCAATGCGTGTGGGTAAACCTTGTTTATTGCTCCGTCAGATAAAGGAGCAAATGGCTCGAGGTCATTTAGGGATCCGGGTCACTGGGAGCAAACCAATGCGTGTGGGTAAACCTTGTTTATTGCTCCGTCAGATAAAGGAGCAAATGGCTCGAGGTCATTTAGGGATCCGGGTCACTGGGAGCAAACCAATGCGTGTGGGTAAACATTGTTTATTGCTCCGTCAGATAAAGGAGCAAATGGCGCGAGGACATTTGGGGATCCGGGTCATTAGGAGCAAACCAATGCGTGTGAGTAAACTTTGCTTATTGCTCCGTCAAGTGAAGGAGCAAATGACGCGAAGACATTTAGGGACCCGTGTCACTAGGAGCAAACCAATGCGTGTGGGTAAACTTTGTTTATTGCTCCGTGAAGTGAAGGAGCAAATGGCTCGAGGTCATTTAGGTATCCGGATCCATAGGAGCAAACCAATGCGTGTGGGTAAACTTTGTTTATTGCTCCGTCAAGTGAAGGAGCAAATGGCGTGAGGACAATTTGGGGATCCGGGTCATTAGGAGCAAACCAATGCGTGTGAGTAAACTTTGTTTATTGCTCCGTCAAGTGAAGGAGCAAATGGCGTGAAGACATGTAGGGACCCGTGTCACTAGGAGCAAACCAATGCGTGTGGGTAAACTTTGTTTATTGCTCCGTCAAGTGAAGGAGCAAATGACGCGAAGACATTTAGGGACCCGTGTCACTAGGAGCAAACAAATGCGTGTGGGTAAACTTAGTTTATTGCTCCGTCAAGTGAAGGAGCAAATGGCTCGAGGACATTTAGGGATCCGGGTCCATAGGAGCAAACCAATGCGTGTGGGTAAACTTTGTTTATTACTCCGTCAAGTGAAGGAGCAAATGGCTCATGGTCATTTAGGGATCCGGGTCACTGGGAGCAAACCAATGCGTGTGGGTAAACTTTGTTTATTGCTTCGTCAAGTGAAGGAGCAAATAGCGCGAGGACACTTGGGGATCCGGGTCACTAGGAGCAAACCAATGCGTGTGGGTAAACTTTGTTTATTGCTCCGTCAAGTGAAGGAGCAAAGGGCGCGAGGACATTTAGGTATCCGGGTCCATAGGAGCAAACCAATGCGTGTGGGTAAACATTGTTTATTGCTCCGTCAGATAAAGGAGCAAATGGCGCGAGGACATTTGGGGATCCGTGTCATTAGGAGCAAACCAATGCGTGTGAGTAAACTTTGTTTATTGCTCCGTCAAATGAAGGAGCAAATGACGCGAAGACATTTAGGGACCCGTGTCACTAGGAGCAAACCAATGCGTGTGGGTAAACTTTGTTTATTGCTCCGTGAAGTGAAGGAGCAAATGGCTCGAGGTCATTTAGGTATCCGGGTCCATAGGAGCAAACCAATGCGTGTGGGTAAACTTTGTTTATTGCTCCGTCAAGTGAAGGAGCAAAGGGCGCGAGGACATTTAGGTATCCGGGTCCATAGGAGCAAACCAATGCGTGTGGGTAAACTTTGTTTATTGCTCCGTCAAGTGAAGGAGCAAATGGCGTGAGTACATTTGGGGATCCGGGTCACTAGGAGCAAACCAATGCGTGTGGGTAAACTTTGTTTATTGCTCCGTGAAGTGAAGGAGCAAATGGCTCGAGGTCATTTAGGGATCCGGGTCCATAGGAGCAAACCAATGCGTGTGGGTAAACTTTGTTTATTGCTCCGTCAAGTGAAGGAGCAAATGGCGTGAGGACATTTGGGGATCCGGGTCATTAGGAGCAAACCAATGCGTGTGGGTAAACTTTGTTTATTGCTCCGTCAAGTGAAGGAGCAAATGGCGTGAGGACAATTTGGGGATCCGGGTCATTAGGAGCAAACCAATGCGTGTGAGTAAACTTTGTTTATTGCTCCGTCAAGTGAAGGAGCAAATGACGCGAAGACATTTAGGGACCCGTGTCACTAGGAGCAAACCAATGCGTGTGGGTAAACTTTGTTTATTGCTCCGTGAAGTGAAGGAGCAAATAGCTCGAGGTCATTTAGGGATCCGGGTCACTGGGAGCAAACCAATGCGTGTGGGTAAACTTTGTTTATTGCTCCGTCAAGTGAAGGAGCAAATGGCGCGAGGACATTTAGGTATCCGGGTCCATAGGAGCAAACCAATGCGTGTGGGTAAACTTTGTTTATTGCTCCGTCAAGTGAAGGAGCAAATGGCGCGAGGAGATTTAGGTATCCGGGTCCATAGGAGCAAACCAATGCGTGTGGGTAAACTTTGTTTATTGCTCCGTCAAGGGAAGGAGCAAATGGCGTGAGGACATTTAGGGATCCGGGTCCATAGGAGCAAACCAATGCGTGTGGGTAAACCTTGTTTATTGCTCCGTCAGATAAAGGAGCAAATGGCGCGAGGACATTTGGGGATCCGGGTCCCTAGGAGCAAACCAATGCGTGTGGGTAAACTTTGTTTATTGCTCCGTCAAGTGAAGGAGCAAATGGCGCGAGGACATTTAGGTATCCGGGTCCATAGGAGCAAACCAATGCGTGTGGGTAAACTTTGTTTATTGCTCCGTCAAGTGAAGGAGCAAATGGCGTGAGTACATTTGGGGATCCGGGTCATTAGGAGCAAACCAATGCGTGTGGGTAAACTTTGTTTATTGCTCCGTCAAGTGAAGGAGCAAATGGCGCGAGGACATTTAGGTATCCGGGTCCATAGGAGCAAACCAATGCGTGTGGGTAAACTTTGTTTATTGCTCCGTCAGATAAAGGAGCAAATGGTGCGAGGACATTTGGGGATCCGGGTCCATAGGAGCAAACCAATGCGTGTGGGTAAACTTTGTTTATTGCTCCGTCAAGTGAAGGAGCAAATGGCGTGAGGACAATTTGGGGATCCGGGTCATTAGGAGCAAACCAATGCGTGTGAGTAAACTTTGTTTATTGCTCCGTCAAGTGAAGGAGCAAATGGAGTGAAGACATGTCGGGACCCGTGTCACTAGGAGCAAACCAATGCGTGTGGGTAAACTTTGTTTATTGCTCCGTCAAGTGAAGGAGCAAATAACGCGAAGACATTTAGGGACCCGTGTCACTAGGAGCAAACCAATGCGTGTGGGTAAACTTTGTTTATTGCTCCGTCAAGTGAAGGAGCAAATGGCTCGAGGACATTTAGGGATCCGGGTCCATAGGAGCAAACCAATGCGTGTGGGTAAACTTTGTTTATTGCTCCGTGAAGTGAAGGAGCAAATGACGCGAAGACATTTAGGGACCCGTGTCACTAGGAGCAAACCAATGCGTGTGGGAAAATTATGTTTATTGCTCCGTCAAGTGAAGGAGCAAATGGCGCGAGGACATTTAGGGACACGGGTCCATAGGAGCAAACCAATGCGTGTGGGTAAACTTTGTTTATTGCTCCGTCAAGTGAAGGAGCAAATGGCGTGAGGACAATTTGGGGATCCGGGTCATTAGGAGCAAACCAATGCGTGTGAGTAAACTTTGTTTATTGCTCCGTCAAGTGAAGGAGCAAATGGCGTGAAGACATGTAGGGACCCGTGTCACTAGGAGCAAACCAATGCGTGTGGGTAAACTTTGATTATTGCTCCGTCAAGTGAAGGAGCAAATGACGCGAAGACATTTAGGGACCCGTGTCACTAGGAGCAAACCAATGCGTGTGGGTAAACTTTGTTTATTGCTCCGTCAAGTGAAGGAGCAAATGGCTCGAGGACATTTAGGGATCCGGGTCCATAGGAGCAAACCAATGCGTGTGGGTAAACTTTGTTTATTACTCCGTCAAGTGAAGGAGCAAATGGCTCATGGTCATTTAGGGATCCGGGTCACTGGGAGCAAACCAATGCGTGTGGGTAAACTTTGTTTATTGCTTCGTCAAGTGAAGGAGCAAATAGCGCGAGGACACTTGGGGATCCGGGTCACTAGGAGCAAACCAATGCGTGTGGGTAAACTTTGTTTATTGCTCCGTCAAGTGAAGGAGCAAAGGGCGCGAGGACATTTAGGTATCCGGGTCCATAGGAGCAAACCAATGCGTGTGGGTAAACATTGTTTATTGCTCCGTCAGATAAAGGAGCAAATGGCGCGAGGACATTTGGGGATCCGGGTCATTAGGAGCAAACCAATGCGTGTGAGTAAACTTTGTTTATTGCTCCGTCAAATGAAGGAGCAAATGACGCGAAGACATTTAGGGACCCGTGTCACTAGGAGCAAACCAATGCGTGTGGGTAAACTTTGTTTATTGCTCCGTGAAGTGAAGGAGCAAATGGCTCGAGGTCATTTAGGTATCCGGGTCCATAGGAGCAAACCAATGCGTGTGGGTAAACTTTGTTTATTGCTCCGTCAAGTGAAGGAGCAAAGGGCGCGAGGACATTTAGGTATCCGGGTCCATAGGAGCAAACCAATGCGTGTGGGTAAACTTTGTTTATTGCTCCGTCAAGTGAAGGAGCAAATGGCGTGAGTACATTTGGGGATCCGGGTCATTAGGAGCAAACCAATGCGTGTGGGTAAACTTTGTTTATTGCTCCGTCAAGTGAAGGAGCAAATGGCGCGAGGACATTTAGGTATCCGGGTCCATAGGAGCAAACCAATGCGTGTGGGTAAACTTTGTTTATTGCTCCGTCAAGTGAAGGAGCAAATGGCTCGAGGTCATTTAGGGATCCGGGTCACTGGGAGCAAACCAATGCGTGTGGGTAAACCTTGTTTATTGCTCCGTCAGATAAAGGAGCAAATGGCGCGAGGACATTTGGGGATCCGGGTCACTGGGAGCAAACCAATGCGTGTGGGTAAACTTTGTTTATTGCTCCGTCAAGTGAAGGAGCAAATGGCGCGAAGACATTTAGGGACCCGTGTCACTAGGAGCAAACCAATGCGTGTGGGTAAACTTTGTTTATTGCTCCGTCAAGTGAAGGAGCAAATGGCTCGAGGACATTTAGGGATCCGGGTCCATAGGAGCAAACCAATGCGTGTGGGTAAACCTTGTTTATTGCTCCGTCAGATAAAGGAGCAAATGGCTCGAGGTCATTTAGGGATCCGGGTCACTGGGAGCAAACCAATGCGTGTGGGTAAACCTTGTTTATTGCTCCGTCAGATAAAGGAGCAAATGGCTCGAGGTCATTTAGGGATCCGGGTCACTGGGAGCAAACCAATGCGTGTGGGTAAACATTGTTTATTGCTCCGTCAGATAAAGGAGCAAATGGCGCGAGGACATTTGGGGATCCGGGTCATTAGGAGCAAACCAATGCGTGTGAGTAAACTTTGCTTATTGCTCCGTCAAGTGAAGGAGCAAATGACGCGAAGACATTTAGGGACCCGTGTCACTAGGAGCAAACCAATGCGTGTGGGTAAACTTTGTTTATTGCTCCGTGAAGTGAAGGAGCAAATGGCTCGAGGTCATTTAGGTATCCGGATCCATAGGAGCAAACCAATGCGTGTGGGTAAACTTTGTTTATTGCTCCGTCAAGTGAAGGAGCAAATGGCGTGAGGACAATTTGGGGATCCGGGTCATTAGGAGCAAACCAATGCGTGTGAGTAAACTTTGTTTATTGCTCCGTCAAGTGAAGGAGCAAATGGCGTGAAGACATGTAGGGACCCGTGTCACTAGGAGCAAACCAATGCGTGTGGGTAAACTTTGTTTATTGCTCCGTCAAGTGAAGGAGCAAATGACGCGAAGACATTTAGGGACCCGTGTCACTAGGAGCAAACAAATGCGTGTGGGTAAACTTAGTTTATTGCTCCGTCAAGTGAAGGAGCAAATGGCTCGAGGACATTTAGGGATCCGGGTCCATAGGAGCAAACCAATGCGTGTGGGTAAACTTTGTTTATTACTCCGTCAAGTGAAGGAGCAAATGGCTCATGGTCATTTAGGGATCCGGGTCACTGGGAGCAAACCAATGCGTGTGGGTAAACTTTGTTTATTGCTTCGTCAAGTGAAGGAGCAAATAGCGCGAGGACACTTGGGGATCCGGGTCACTAGGAGCAAACCAATGCGTGTGGGTAAACTTTGTTTATTGCTCCGTCAAGTGAAGGAGCAAAGGGCGCGAGGACATTTAGGTATCCGGGTCCATAGGAGCAAACCAATGCGTGTGGGTAAACATTGTTTATTGCTCCGTCAGATAAAGGAGCAAATGGCGCGAGGACATTTGGGGATCCGTGTCATTAGGAGCAAACCAATGCGTGTGAGTAAACTTTGTTTATTGCTCCGTCAAATGAAGGAGCAAATGACGCGAAGACATTTAGGGACCCGTGTCACTAGGAGCAAACCAATGCGTGTGGGTAAACTTTGTTTATTGCTCCGTGAAGTGAAGGAGCAAATGGCTCGAGGTCATTTAGGTATCCGGGTCCATAGGAGCAAACCAATGCGTGTGGGTAAACTTTGTTTATTGCTCCGTCAAGTGAAGGAGCAAAGGGCGCGAGGACATTTAGGTATCCGGGTCCATAGGAGCAAACCAATGCGTGTGGGTAAACTTTGTTTATTGCTCCGTCAAGTGAAGGAGCAAATGGCGTGAGTACATTTGGGGATCCGGGTCACTAGGAGCAAACCAATGCGTGTGGGTAAACTTTGTTTATTGCTCCGTGAAGTGAAGGAGCAAATGGCTCGAGGTCATTTAGGGATCCGGGTCCATAGGAGCAAACCAATGCGTGTGGGTAAACTTTGTTTATTGCTCCGTCAAGTGAAGGAGCAAATGGCGTGAGGACATTTGGGGATCCGGGTCATTAGGAGCAAACCAATGCGTGTGGGTAAACTTTGTTTATTGCTCCGTCAAGTGAAGGAGCAAATGGCGTGAGGACAATTTGGGGATCCGGGTCATTAGGAGCAAACCAATGCGTGTGAGTAAACTTTGTTTATTGCTCCGTCAAGTGAAGGAGCAAATGACGCGAAGACATTTAGGGACCCGTGTCACTAGGAGCAAACCAATGCGTGTGGGTAAACTTTGTTTATTGCTCCGTGAAGTGAAGGAGCAAATAGCTCGAGGTCATTTAGGGATCCGGGTCACTGGGAGCAAACCAATGCGTGTGGGTAAACTTTGTTTATTGCTCCGTCAAGTGAAGGAGCAAATGGCGCGAGGACATTTAGGTATCCGGGTCCATAGGAGCAAACCAATGCGTGTGGGTAAACTTTGTTTATTGCTCCGTCAAGTGAAGGAGCAAATGGCGCGAGGAGATTTAGGTATCCGGGTCCATAGGAGCAAACCAATGCGTGTGGGTAAACTTTGTTTATTGCTCCGTCAAGGGAAGGAGCAAATGGCGTGAGGACATTTAGGGATCCGGGTCCATAGGAGCAAACCAATGCGTGTGGGTAAACCTTGTTTATTGCTCCGTCAGATAAAGGAGCAAATGGCGCGAGGACATTTGGGGATCCGGGTCCCTAGGAGCAAACCAATGCGTGTGGGTAAACTTTGTTTATTGCTCCGTCAAGTGAAGGAGCAAATGGCGCGAGGACATTTAGGTATCCGGGTCCATAGGAGCAAACCAATGCGTGTGGGTAAACTTTGTTTATTGCTCCGTCAAGTGAAGGAGCAAATGGCGTGAGTACATTTGGGGATCCGGGTCATTAGGAGCAAACCAATGCGTGTGGGTAAACTTTGTTTATTGCTCCGTCAAGTGAAGGAGCAAATGGCGCGAGGACATTTAGGTATCCGGGTCCATAGGAGCAAACCAATGCGTGTGGGTAAACTTTGTTTATTGCTCCGTCAGATAAAGGAGCAAATGGTGCGAGGACATTTGGGGATCCGGGTCCATAGGAGCAAACCAATGCGTGTGGGTAAACTTTGTTTATTGCTCCGTCAAGTGAAGGAGCAAATGGCGTGAGGACAATTTGGGGATCCGGGTCATTAGGAGCAAACCAATGCGTGTGAGTAAACTTTGTTTATTGCTCCGTCAAGTGAAGGAGCAAATGGAGTGAAGACATGTCGGGACCCGTGTCACTAGGAGCAAACCAATGCGTGTGGGTAAACTTTGTTTATTGCTCCGTCAAGTGAAGGAGCAAATAACGCGAAGACATTTAGGGACCCGTGTCACTAGGAGCAAACCAATGCGTGTGGGTAAACTTTGTTTATTGCTCCGTCAAGTGAAGGAGCAAATGGCTCGAGGACATTTAGGGATCCGGGTCCATAGGAGCAAACCAATGCGTGTGGGTAAACTTTGTTTATTGCTCCGTGAAGTGAAGGAGCAAATGACGCGAAGACATTTAGGGACCCGTGTCACTAGGAGCAAACCAATGCGTGTGGGAAAATTATGTTTATTGCTCCGTCAAGTGAAGGAGCAAATGGCGCGAGGACATTTAGGGACACGGGTCCATAGGAGCAAACCAATGCGTGTGGGTAAACTTTGTTTATTGCTCCGTCAAGTGAAGGAGCAAATGGCGCGAAGACATGTAGGGACCCGTGTCACTAGGAGCAAACCAATGCGTGTGGGTAAACTTTGTTTATTGCTCCGTGAAGTGAAGGAGCAAATGACGCGAAGACATTTAGGGACCCGTGTCACTAGGAGCAAACCAATGCGTGTGGGTAAACCTTGTTTATTGCTCCGTCAGATAAAGGAGCAAATGGCGCGAGGACATTTGGGGATCCGGGTCACTGGGAGCAAACCAATGCGTGTGGGTAAACTTTGTTTATTGCTCCGTCAAGTGAAGGAGCAAATGGCTCGAGGACATTTAGGTATCCGGGTCCATAGGAGCAAACCAATGCGTGGGGGTAAACTTTGTTTATTGCTCCGTCAAGTGAAGGAGCAAATGGCGTGAGGACATTTGGGGATCCGGGTCATTAGGAGCAAACCAATGCGTGTGAGTAAACTTTGTTTATTGCTCCGTCAAGTGAAGGAGCAAATGACGCGAAGACATTTAGGGACCCGTGTCACTAGGAGCAATAATGCGTGTGGGTAAACTTTGTTTATTGCTCCGTGAAGTGAAGGAGCAAATGGCTCGAGGTCATTTAGGGATCCGGGTCACTGGGAGCAAACCAATGCGTGTGGGTAAACTTTGTTTATTGCTCCGTCAAGTGAAGGAGCAAATGACGCGAAGACATTTAGGGACACGTGTCACTAGGAGCAAACCAATGCGTGTGGGTAAACTTTGTTTATTGCTCCGTGAAGTGAAGGAGCAAATAGCTCGAGGTCATTTAGGGATCCGGGTCACTGGGAGCAAACCAATGCGTGTGGGTAAACTTTGTTTATTGCTCCGTCAAGTGAAGGAGCAAATGGCTCGAGGACATTTAGGGATCCGGGTCCATAGGAGCAAACCAATGCGTGTGGGTAAACTTTGTTTATTGCTCCGTCAAGTGAAGGAGCAAATGGCGCGAGGACA
This sequence comes from Muscidifurax raptorellus, assembly GCA_020010945.3. Taxonomy (NCBI): domain Eukaryota; kingdom Metazoa; phylum Arthropoda; class Insecta; order Hymenoptera; family Pteromalidae; genus Muscidifurax; species Muscidifurax raptorellus. The sequence goes on from CM052078.1 coordinate 23,695,354, forward strand.
TTTGGGGATCCGGGTCATTAGGAGCAAACCAATGCGTGTGAGTAAACTTTGTTTATTGCTCCGTCAAGTGAAGGAGCAAATGACGCGAAGACATTTAGGGACCCGTGTCACTAGGAGCAAACCAATGCGTGTGGGTAAACTTTGTTTATTGCTCCGTGAAGTGAAGGAGCAAATAGCTCGAGGTCATTTAGGGATCCGGGTCACTGGGAGCAAACCAATGCGTGTGGGTAAACCTTGTTTATTGCTCCGTCAGATAAAGGAGCAAATGGCGCGAGGACATTTGGGGATCCGGGTCACTGGGAGCAAACCAATGCGTGTGGGTAAACTTTGTTTATTGCTCCGTCAAGTGAAGGAGCAAATGGCGCGAAGACATTTAGGGGCCCGTGTCACTAGGAGCAAACCAATGCGTGTGGGTAAACTTTGTTTATTGCTCCGTCAAGTGAAGGAGCAAATGGCTCGAGGACATTTAGGGATCCGGGTCCATAGGAGCAAACCAATGCGTGTGGGTAAACCTTGTTTATTGCTCCGTCAGATAAAGGAGCAAATGGCGCAAGGACATTTGGGGATCCGGGTCCCTAGGAGCAAACCAATGCGTGTGGGTAAACTTTGTTTATTGCTCCGTCAAGTGAAGGAGCAAATGGCGCGAGGACATTTAGGTATCCGGGTCCATAGGAGCAAACCAATGCGTGTGGGTAAACTTTGTTTATTGCTTCGTCAAGTGAAGGAGCAAATGGCGTGAGGACATTTGGGGATCCGGGTCATTAGGAGCAAACCAATGCGTGTGAGTAAACTTTGTTTATTGCTCCGTCAAGTGAAGGAGCAAATGACGCGAAGACATTTAGGGACCCGTGTCACTAGGAGCAATCCAACGCGTGTGGGTAAACTTTGTTTATTGCTCCGTGAAGTGAAGGAGCAAATGGCTCGAGGTCATTTAGGGATCCGGGTCACTGGGAGCAAACCAATGCGTGTGGGTAAACTTTGTTTATTGCTCCGTCAAGTGAATGAGCAAATGACGCGAAGACATTTAGGGACCCGTGTCACTAGGAGCAAACCAATGCGTGTGGGTAAACTTTGTTTATTGCTCCGTGAAGTGAAGGAGCAAATAGCTCGAGGTCATTTAGGGATCCGGGTCACTGGGAGCAAACCAATGCGTGTGGGTAAACTTTGTTTATTGCTCCGTCAAGTGAAGGAGCAAATGGCGCGAAGACATTTAGGGACCCGTGTCACTAGGAGCAAACCAATGCGTGTGGGTAAACCTTGTTTATTGCTCCGTCAGATAAAGGAGCAAATGGCGCGAGGACATTTGGGGATCCGGGTCACTGGGAGCAAACCAATGCGTGTGGGTAAACTTTGTTTATTGCTCCGTCAAGTGAAGGAGCAAATGGCTCGAGGACATTTAGGTATCCGGGTCCATAGGAGCAAACCAATGCGTGGGGGTAAACTTTGTTTATTGCTCCGTCAAGTGAAGGAGCAAATGGCGTGAGGACATTTGGGGATCCGGGTCATTAGGAGCAAACCAATGCGTGTGAGTAAACTTTGTTTATTGCTCCGTCAAGTGAAGGAGCAAATGAAGCGAAGACATTTAGGGACCCGTGTCACTAGGAGCAATAATGCGTGTGGGTAAACTTTGTTTATTGCTCCGTGAAGTGAAGGAGCAAATGGCTCGAGGTCATTTAGGGATCCGGGTCACTGGGAGCAAACCAATGCGTGTGGGTAAACTTTGTTTATTGCTCCGTCAAGTGAAGGAGCAAATGACGCGAAGACATTTAGGGACACGTGTCACTAGGAGCAAACCAATGCGTGTGGGTAAACTTTGTTTATTGCTCCGTGAAGTGAAGGAGCAAATAGCTCGAGGTCATTTAGGGATCCGGGTCACTGGGAGCAAACCAATGCGTGTGGGTAAACTTTGTTTATTGCTCCGTCAAGTGAAGGAGCAAATGGCTCGAGGACATTTAGGGATCCGGGTCCATAGGAGCAAACCAATGCGTGTGGGTAAACTTTGTTTATTGCTCCGTCAAGTGAAGGAGCAAATGGCGCGAGGACATTTGGGGATCCGGGTCATTAGGAGCAAACCAATGCGTGTGAGTAAACTTTGTTTATTGCTCCGTCAAGTGAAGGAGCAAATGACGCGAAGACATTTAGGGACCCGTGTCACTAGGAGCAAACCAATGCGTGTGGGTAAACTTTGTTTATTGCTCCGTGAAGTGAAGGAGCAAATAGCTCGAGGTCATTTAGGGATCCGGGTCACTGGGAGCAAACCAATGCGTGTGGGTAAACCTTGTTTATTGCTCCGTCAGATAAAGGAGCAAATGGCGCGAGGACATTTGGGGATCCGGGTCACTGGGAGCAAACCAATGCGTGTGGGTAAACTTTGTTTATTGCTCCGTCAAGTGAAGGAGCAAATGGCGCGAAGACATTTAGGGGCCCGTGTCACTAGGAGCAAACCAATGCGTGTGGGTAAACTTTGTTTATTGCTCCGTCAAGTGAAGGAGCAAATGGCTCGAGGACATTTAGGGATCCGGGTCCATAGGAGCAAACCAATGCGTGTGGGTAAACCTTGTTTATTGCTCCGTCAGATAAAGGAGCAAATGGCGCAAGGACATTTGGGGATCCGGGTCCCTAGGAGCAAACCAATGCGTGTGGGTAAACTTTGTTTATTGCTCCGTCAAGTGAAGGAGCAAATGGCGCGAGGACATTTAGGTATCCGGGTCCATAGGAGCAAACCAATGCGTGTGGGTAAACTTTGTTTATTGCTTCGTCAAGTGAAGGAGCAAATGGCGTGAGGACATTTGGGGATCCGGGTCATTAGGAGCAAACCAATGCGTGTGAGTAAACTTTGTTTATTGCTCCGTCAAGTGAAGGAGCAAATGACGCGAAGACATTTAGGGACCCGTGTCACTAGGAGCAATCCAACGCGTGTGGGTAAACTTTGTTTATTGCTCCGTGAAGTGAAGGAGCAAATGGCTCGAGGTCATTTAGGGATCCGGGTCACTGGGAGCAAACCAATGCGTGTGGGTAAACTTTGTTTATTGCTCCGTCAAGTGAATGAGCAAATGACGCGAAGACATTTAGGGACCCGTGTCACTAGGAGCAAACCAATGCGTGTGGGTAAACCTTGTTTATTGCTCCGTCAGATAAAGGAGCAAATGGCGCGAGGACATTTGGGGATCCGGGTCACTGGGAGCAAACCAATGCGTGTGGGTAAACTTTGTTTATTGCTCCGTCAAGTGAAGGAGCAAATGGCTCGAGGACATTTAGGTATCCGGGTCCATAGGAGCAAACCAATGCGTGGGGGTAAACTTTGTTTATTGCTCCGTCAAGTGAAGGAGCAAATGGCGTGAGGACATTTGGGGATCCGGGTCATTAGGAGCAAACCAATGCGTGTGAGTAAACTTTGTTTATTGCTCCGTCAAGTGAAGGAGCAAATGAAGCGAAGACATTTAGGGACCCGTGTCACTAGGAGCAATAATGCGTGTGGGTAAACTTTGTTTATTGCTCCGTGAAGTGAAGGAGCAAATGGCTCGAGGTCATTTAGGGATCCGGGTCACTGGGAGCAAACCAATGCGTGTGGGTAAACTTTGTTTATTGCTCCGTCAAGTGAAGGAGCAAATGACGCGAAGACATTTAGGGACACGTGTCACTAGGAGCAAACCAATGCGTGTGGGTAAACTTTGTTTATTGCTCCGTGAAGTGAAGGAGCAAATAGCTCGAGGTCATTTAGGGATCCGGGTCACTGGGAGCAAACCAATGCGTGTGGGTAAACTTTGTTTATTGCTCCGTCAAGTGAAGGAGCAAATGGCTCGAGGACATTTAGGGATCCGGGTCCATAGGAGCAAACCAATGCGTGTGGGTAAACTTTGTTTATTGCTCCGTCAAGTGAAGGAGCAAATGGCGCGAGGACATTTGGGGATCCGGGTCATTAGGAGCAAACCAATGCGTGTGAGTAAACTTTGTTTATTGCTCCGTCAAGTGAAGGAGCAAATGACGCGAAGACATTTAGGGACCCGTGTCACTAGGAGCAAACCAATGCGTGTGGGTAAACTTTGTTTATTGCTCCGTGAAGTGAAGGAGCAAATAGCTCGAGGTCATTTAGGGATCCGGGTCACTGGGAGCAAACCAATGCGTGTGGGTAAACCTTGTTTATTGCTCCGTCAGATAAAGGAGCAAATGGCGCGAGGACATTTGGGGATCCGGGTCACTGGGAGCAAACCAATGCGTGTGGGTAAACTTTGTTTATTGCTCCGTCAAGTGAAGGAGCAAATGGCGCGAAGACATTTAGGGGCCCGTGTCACTAGGAGCAAACCAATGCGTGTGGGTAAACTTTGTTTATTGCTCCGTCAAGTGAAGGAGCAAATGGCTCGAGGACATTTAGGGATCCGGGTCCATAGGAGCAAACCAATGCGTGTGGGTAAACCTTGTTTATTGCTCCGTCAGATAAAGGAGCAAATGGCGCAAGGACATTTGGGGATCCGGGTCCCTAGGAGCAAACCAATGCGTGTGGGTAAACTTTGTTTATTGCTCCGTCAAGTGAAGGAGCAAATGGCGCGAGGACATTTAGGTATCCGGGTCCATAGGAGCAAACCAATGCGTGTGGGTAAACTTTGTTTATTGCTTCGTCAAGTGAAGGAGCAAATGGCGTGAGGACATTTGGGGATCCGGGTCATTAGGAGCAAACCAATGCGTGTGAGTAAACTTTGTTTATTGCTCCGTCAAGTGAAGGAGCAAATGACGCGAAGACATTTAGGGACCCGTGTCACTAGGAGCAATCCAACGCGTGTGGGTAAACTTTGTTTATTGCTCCGTGAAGTGAAGGAGCAAATGGCTCGAGGTCATTTAGGGATCCGGGTCACTGGGAGCAAACCAATGCGTGTGGGTAAACTTTGTTTATTGCTCCGTCAAGTGAATGAGCAAATGACGCGAAGACATTTAGGGACCCGTGTCACTAGGAGCAAACCAATGCGTGTGGGTAAACTTTGTTTATTGCTCCGTCAAGTGAAGGAGCAAATGGCTCGAGGACATTTAGGGATCCGGGTCCATAGGAGCAAACCAATGCGTGTGGGTAAACCTTGTTTATTGCTCCGTCAGATAAAGGAGCAAATGGCGTGAGGACATTTGGGGATCCGGGTCACTGGGAGCAAACCAATGCGTGTGGGTAAACATTGTTTATTGCTCCGTCAAGTGAAGGAGCAAATGGCTCGAGGACATTTAGGGATCCGGGTCCATAGGAGCAAACCAATGCGTGTGGGTAAACCTTGTTTATTGCTCCGTCAGATAAAGGAGCAAATGGCGCGAGGACATTTAGGGATCCGGGTCCATAGGAGCAAACCAATGCGTGTGGGTAAACCTTGTTTATTGCTCCGTCAGATAAAGGAGCAAATGGCGCGAGGACATTTGGGGATCCGGGTCATTAGGAGCAAACCAATGCGTGTGGGTAAACTTTGTTTATTGCTCCGTGAAGTGAAGGAGCAAATGGCTCGAGGTCATTTAGGGATCCGGGTCACTGGGAGCAAACCAATGCGTGTGGGTAAACCTTGTTTATTGCTCCGTCAGATAAAGGAGCAAATGGCGCGAGGACATTTGGGGATCCGGGTCACTGGGAGCAAACCAATGCGTGTGGGTAAACTTTGTTTATTGCTCCGTCAAGTGAAGGAGCAAATGGCGCGAAGACATTTAGGGGCCCGTGTCACTAGGAGCAAACCAATGCGTGTGGGTAAACTTTGTTTATTGCTCCGTCAAGTGAAGGAGCAAATGGCTCGAGGACATTTAGGGATCCGGGTCCATAGGAGCAAACCAATGCGTGTGGGTAAACCTTGTTTATTGCTCCGTCAGATAAAGGAGCAAATGGCGTGAGGACATTTGGGGATCCGGGTCACTGGGAGCAAACCAATGCGTGTGGGTAAACATTGTTTATTGCTCCGTCAGATAAAGGAGCAAATGGCGCGAGGACATTTGGGGATCCGGGTCATTAGGAGCAAACCAATGCGTGTGAGTAAACTTTGTTTATTGCTCCGTCAAGTGAAGGAGCAAATGACGCGAAGACATTTAGGGACCCGTGTCACTAGGAGCAAACCAATGCGTGTGGGTAAACTTTGTTTATTGCTCCGTGAAGTGAAGGAGCAAATGGCTCGAGGTCATTTAGGTATCCGGGTCCATAGGAGCAAACCAATGCGTGTGGGTAAACTTTGTTTATTGCTCCGTCAAGTGAAGGAGCAAATGGCGTGAGGACAATTTGGGGATCCGGGTCATTAGGAGCAAACCAATGCGTGTGAGTAAACTTTGTTTATTGCTCCGTCAAGTGAAGGAGCAAATGGCGTGAAGACATGTAGGGACCCGTGTCACTAGGAGCAAACCAATGCGTGTGGGTAAACTTTGTTTATTGCTCCGTCAAGTGAAGGAGCAAATAACGCGAAGACATTTAGGGACCCGTGTCACTAGGAGCAAACCAATGCGTGTGGGTAAACTTTGTTTATTGCTCCGTCAAGTGAAGGAGCAAATGGCTCGAGGACATTTAGGGATCCGGGTCCATAGGAGCAAACCAATGCGTGTGGGTAAACTTTGTTTATTACTCCGTCAAGTGAAGGAGCAAATGGCTCGAGGTCATTTAGGGATCCGGGTCACTGGGAGCAAACCAATGCGTGTGGGTAAACTTTGTTTATTGCTCCGTCAAGTGAAGGAGCAAATGGCGTGAGGACATTTAGGGATCCGGGTCCATAGGAGCAAACCAATGCGTGTGGGTAAACTTTGTTTATTGCTCCGTCAAGTGAAGGAGCAAATGAAGCGAAGACATTTAGGGACCCGTGTCACTAGGAGCAAACCAATGCATGTGGGTAAACTTTGTTTATTGCTCCGTCAAGTGAAGGAGCAAATGGCTCGAGGACATTTAGGGATCCGGGTCCATAGGAGCAAACCAATGCGTGTGGGTAAACTTTGTTTATTGCTCCGTCAAGTGAAGGAGCAAATGGCTCGAGGTCATTTAGGGATCCGGGTCACTGGGAGCAAACCAATGCGTGTGGGTAAACTTTGTTTATTGCTTCGTCAAGTGAAGGAGCAAATAGCGCGAGGACACTTGGGGATCCGGGTCACTAGGAGCAAACCAATGCGTGTGGGTAAACATTGTTTATTGCTCCGTCAGGTGAAGGAGCAAATGGCGGGAGGACACTTGAGGATCCGGGTCATTAGGAGCAAACCAATGCGTGTGGGTAAACTTTGTTTATTGCTCCGTCAAGTGAAGGAGCAAATGGCGCGAGGACATTTAGGGACCCGGGTCCATAGGAGCAAACCAATGCGTGTGGGTAAACTTTGTTTATTGCTCCGTCAAGTGAAGGAGCAAATGGCTCGAGGACATTTAGGGATTGGGAGGATATATTCAACATTTGATCTTAACAAAAAAATTCATACTAGTGTAGTTTTGATTATTTAACCAAAATCTGAAACAAAAAAGTTCGTAATTCCATTACGAGCCCCATGAAAAATCCCTAAACACGAAATGACATACGCAACCAACATATATCCGCCATTTTGGCAGATTTCCCCACCTTTGATCTTAACGAAAAAATTCCTACTCATGTAGTTTGGACTATTTAACTAATATCTGAAATAAAAAGGTTTGTAATCCCATTACGAGACCCATGAAAAATCCCTAAACACGAAATGACATACGCAACCAACATATATCCGCCATTTTGGCAGATTTCCCCACCTTTGATCTTAACAGAAAAATTCATACTAGTGTAGTTTTGATTGTTTAACCAAAATCTTAAACAAAAAAGTTCGTAATTCCATTACGAGCCCCATGAAAAATCCCTAAACACGAAATGACATGTGCAACCAACATATATCCGCCATTTTGGCAGATTTCCCCACCTTTGATCATAACAAAAAAATTCATACTAGTGTAGTTTGGTCCATTTAACTAATATCTGAAATAAAAAAGTTTGTAATCCCATTACAAGACCCATGAAAAATCCCTAAACACGAAATGACATGTGCAACCAACATATATCCGCCATTTTGGCAGATTTCCCCACCTTTGATCTTAACTAAAAAATTCACACTAGTGTAGTTTGGTCTATTTAACTAATATCTGAAATAAAAAAGTTTGTAATCCCATTACGAGACCCATGAAAGATCCCTAAACACGAAATGACATGTGCAAACAACATATATCCGCCATTTTGGCCAATTTCCCCACCTTCGATCTTAACTAAAAAATTTATACTAGTGTAGTTTGGTCTATTTAACTAATATCTGAAATAAAAAGGTTTGTAATCCCATTACGAGACCCATGAAAAATCCCTAAACACGAAATGACATACGCAACCAACATATATCCGCCATTTTGGCAGATTTCCCCACCTTTGATCATAACAGAAAAATTCATACTAGTGTAGTTTTGATTATTTAACCAAAATCTGAAACAAAAAAGTTCGTAATCCCATTACGAGCCCCATGAAAAATCCCTAAACACGAAATGACATACACAACCAACATATATCCGCCATTTTGGCAGATTTCGCCACCCTTGATCTTAACAAAAAAATTCATACTAGTGTAGTTTTGATTATTTAACTAATATCTGAAATAAAAAAGTTCGTAATCCCATTACGAGCCCCATGAAAAATCCCTAAATCCCGAAATGACATGTGCAACCAACATATATCCGCCATTTTGGCAGATTTCCCCAACTTTGATCTTAACTAAAAAATTCACACTAGTGTAGTTTGGTCTATTTAACTAATATCTGAAATAAAAAAGTTCGTAATTCCATTACGAGACCCATGAAAAATCCCTAAACACGAAATGATATACGCAACCAACATATATCCGCCATTTTGGCAGATTTCCCCACCTTTGATCTTAACAGAAAAATTCATACTAGTGTAGTTTGGTCTATTTAACTAATATCTGAAATAAAAAAGTTCGTAATTCCATTACGAGCCCCATGAAAAATCCCTAAACACGAAATGATATACGCAACCAACATATATCCGCCATTTTGGCAGATTTCCCCACCTTTGATCTTAACAGAAAAATTCATACTAGTGTAGTTTTGATTGTTTAACCAAAATCTGAAACAAAAAAGTTCGTAATTCCATTACGAGACCCATGAAAAATCCCTAAACACGAAATGACATGTGCAACCAACATATATCCGCCATTTTGGCCAATTTCCCCACCTTTGATCTTAACTAAAAAATTCATACTAGTGTAGTTTGGTCTATTTAACTAATATCTGAAATAAAAAGGTTTGTAATCCCATTACGAGACCCATGAAAAATCCCTAAACACGAAATGACATACGCAACCAACATATATCCGCCATTTTGGCAGATTTCCCCACCTATGATCTTAACAGAAAAATTCATACTAGTGTAGTTTTGATTGTTTAACCAAAATCTTAAACAAAAAAGTTCGTAATTCCATTACGAGCCCCATGAAAAATCCCTAAACACGAAATGACATACGCAACCAACATATATCCGCCATTTTGGCAGATTTCCCCACCTTTGATCTTAACAAAAAAATTCATACTAGTGTAGTTTTGATCATTTAACCAAAATCTGAAATAAAAAAGTTCGTAATTCCATTACGAGCCCCATGAAAAATCCCTAAACACGAAATGACATACGCAACCAACATATATCCGCCATTTTGGCAGATTTCCCCACCTTTGATCTTAACTAAAAAATTCATACTAGTGTAGTTTGGTCTATTTAACTAATATCTGAAATAAAAAAGTTTGTAATCCCATTACAAGACCCATGAAAAATCCCTAAACACGAAATGACATGTGCAACCAACATATATCCGCCATTTTGGCAGATTTCCCCACCTTTGATCTTAACACAAAAATTCATACTGGTGTAGTTTGGCATATTTAACTAATATCTGAAACAAAAAAGTTCGTAATCCCATTACGAGCCCCATGAAAAATCACTAAACACGAAATGACATGTGCAACCAACATATATCCGCCATTTTGGCAGATTTCCCCACCTTTGATCTTAGCAAAAAAATTCATACTGGTGTAGTTGGGGCTATTTAACTAATATCTGTAATAAAAAAGTTTGTAATCCCATTACGAGACCCATGAAAAATCCCTAAACACGAAATGACATACGCAACCAACATATATCCGCCATTTTGGCAGATTTCCCCACCTTTGATCTTAACAAAAAAATTCATACTAGTGTAGTTTTGATTATTTAACCAAAATCTGAAACAAAAAAGTTCGTAATTCCATTACGAGCCCCATGAAAAATCCCTAAACACGAAATGACATACGCAACCAACATATATCCGCCATTTTGGCAGATTTCCCCACCTTTGATCTTAACGAAAAAATTCCTACTCATGTAGTTTGGACTATTTAACTAATATCTGAAATAAAAAGGTTTGTAATCCCATTACGAGACCCATGAAAAATCCCTAAACACGAAATGACATACGCAACCAACATATATCCGCCATTTTGGCAGATTTCCCCACCTTTGATCTTAACAGAAAAATTCATACTAGTGTAGTTTTGATTGTTTAACCAAAATCTTAAACAAAAAAGTTCGTAATTCCATTACGAGCCCCATGAAAAATCCCTAAACACGAAATGACATGTGCAACCAACATATATCCGCCATTTTGGCAGATTTCCCCACCTTTGATCATAACAAAAAAATTCATACTAGTGTAGTTTGGTCCATTTAACTAATATCTGAAATAAAAAAGTTTGTAATCCCATTACAAGACCCATGAAAAATCCCTAAACACGAAATGACATGTGCAACCAACATATATCCGCCATTTTGGCAGATTTCCCCACCTTTGATCTTAACTAAAAAATTCACACTAGTGTAGTTTGGTCTATTTAACTAATATCTGAAATAAAAAAGTTTGTAATCCCATTACGAGACCCATGAAAGATCCCTAAACACGAAATGACATGTGCAAACAACATATATCCGCCATTTTGGCCAATTTCCCCACCTTCGATCTTAACTAAAAAATTTATACTAGTGTAGTTTGGTCTATTTAACTAATATCTGAAATAAAAAGGTTTGTAATCCCATTACGAGACCCATGAAAAATCCCTAAACACGAAATGACATACGCAACCAACATATATCCGCCATTTTGGCAGATTTCCCCACCTTTGATCATAACAGAAAAATTCATACTAGTGTAGTTTTGATTATTTAACCAAAATGTGAAACAAAAAAGTTCGTAATTCCATTACGAGACCCATGAAAAATCCCTAAACACGAAACGACATACGCAACCAACATATATCCGCCATTTTGGCAGATTTCCCCACCTTTGATCTTAACAAAAAAATTCATACTAGTGTAGTTTTGATTATTTAAACAAAATCTGAAACAAAAAAGTTCGTAATCCCATTACGAGCCCCATGAAAAATCCCTAAACACGAAATGACATACACAACCAACATATATCCGCCATTTTGGCAGATTTCGCCACCCTTGATCTTAACAAAAAAATTCATACTAGTGTAGTTTTGATTATTTAACTAATATCTGAAATAAAAAAGTTCGTAATCCCATTACGAGCCCCATGAAAAATCCCTAAATCCCGAAATGACATGTGCAACCAACATATATCCGCCATTTTGGCAGATTTCCCCAACTTTGATCTTAACTAAAAAATTCACACTAGTGTAGTTTGGTCTATTTAACTAATATCTGAAATAAAAAAGTTCGTAATTCCATTACGAGACCCATGAAAAATCCCTAAACACGAAATGATATACGCAACCAACATATATCCGCCATTTTGGCAGATTTCCCCACCTTTGATCTTAACAGAAAAATTCATACTAGTGTAGTTTGGTCTATTTAACTAATATCTGAAATAAAAAAGTTCGTAATTCCATTACGAGCCCCATGAAAAATCCCTAAACACGAAATGATATACGCAACCAACATATATCCGCCATTTTGGCAGATTTCCCCACCTTTGATCTTAACAGAAAAATTCATACTAGTGTAGTTTTGATTGTTTAACCAAAATCTGAAACAAAAAAGTTCGTAATTCCATTACGAGACCCATGAAAAATCCCTAAACACGAAATGACATGTGCAACCAACATATATCCGCCATTTTGGCCAATTTCCCCACCTTTGATCTTAACTAAAAAATTCATACTAGTGTAGTTTGGTCTATTTAACTAATATCTGAAATAAAAAGGTTTGTAATCCCATTACGAGACCCATGAAAAATCCCTAAACACGAAATGACATACGCAACCAACATATATCCGCCATTTTGGCAGATTTCCCCACCTATGATCTTAACAGAAAAATTCATACTAGTGTAGTTTTGATTGTTTAACCAAAATCTTAAACAAAAAAGTTCGTAATTCCATTACGAGCCCCATGAAAAATCCCTAAACACGAAATGACATACGCAACCAACATATATCCGCCATTTTGGCAGATTTCCCCACCTTTGATCTTAACAAAAAAATTCATACTAGTGTAGTTTTGATCATTTAACCAAAATCTGAAATAAAAAAGTTCGTAATTCCATTACGAGCCCCATGAAAAATCCCTAAACACGAAATGACATACGCAACCAACATATATCCGCCATTTTGGCAGATTTCCCCACCTTTGATCTTAACTAAAAAATTCATACTAGTGTAGTTTGGTCTATTTAACTAATATCTGAAATAAAAAAGTTTGTAATCCCATTACAAGACCCATGAAAAATCCCTAAACACGAAATGACATGTGCAACCAACATATATCCGCCATTTTGGCAGATTTCCCCACCTTTGATCTTAACACAAAAATTCATACTGGTGTAGTTTGGCATATTTAACTAATATCTGAAACAAAAAAGTTCGTAATCCCATTACGAGCCCCATGAAAAATCACTAAACACGAAAAGACATACGCAACCAACATATATCCGCCATTTTGGCAGATTTCCCCACCTTTGATCTTAGCAAAAAAATTCATACTGGTGTAGTTGGGGCTATTTAACTAATATCTGAAATAAAAAGGTTTGTAGTCCCATTACGAGACCCATGAAAAATCCCTAAACATGAAATGACATGTGCAACCAACATATATCCGCCATTTTGGCAGATTTCCCCACCTTTGATCTTAACACAAAAATTCATACTGGTGTAGTTTGGCATATTTAACTAATATCTGAAACAAAAAAGTTCGTAATCCCATTACGAGCCCCATGAAAAATCCCTAAACACGAAATGACATACACAACCAACATATATCCGCCATTTTGGCAGATTTCCCCACCCTTGATCTTAACTAAAAAATTCACACTAGTGTAGTTTGGTCTATTTAACTAATATCTGTAATAAAAAAGTTTGTAATCCCATTACGAGACCCATGAAAAATCCCTAAACACGAAATGACATACGCAACCAACATATATCCGCCATTTTGGCAGATTTCCCCACCTTTGATCTTAACAAAAAAATTCATACTAGTGTAGTTTTGATTATTTAACCAAAATCTGAAACAAAAAAGTTCGTAATTCCATTACGAGCCCCATGAAAAATCCCTAAACACGAAATGACATACGCAACCAACATATATCCGCCATTTTGGTAGATTTCCCCACCTTTGATCATAACAAAAAAATTCATACTAGTGTAGTTTGGTCCATTTAACTAATATCTGAAACAAAAAAGTTCGTAATCCCATTACCAGCCCCATGAAAAATCCCTAAACACGAAATGACATGTGCAACCAACATATATCCGCCATTTTGGCAGATTTCCCCACCTTTGATCTTAACTAAAAAATTCACCCTAGTGTAGTTTTGATTATTTAACCAAAATCTGAAACAAAAAAGTTCGTAATCCCATTACGAGCCCCATGAAAAATCCCTAAACACGAAATGACATACACAACCAACATATATCCGCCATTTTGGCAGATTTCCCCACCTTTGATCTTAACTAAAAAATTCACACTAGTGTAGTTTGGTCTATTTAACTAATATCTGTAATAAAAAAGTTTGTAATCCCATTACGAGACCCATGAAAAATCCCTAAACACGAAATGACATACGCAACCAACATATATCCGCCATTTTGGCCAATTTCCCCACCTTTGATCTTAACTAAAAAATTCATACTAGTGTAGTTTGGTCTATTTAACTAATATCTGAAATAAAAAAGTTCGTAATTCCATTACGAGCCCCATGAAAAATCCCTAAACACGAAATGATATACGCAACCAACATATATCCGCCATTTTGGCAGATTTCCCCACCTTTGATCTTAACAGAAAAATTCATACTAGTGTAGTTTTGATTGTTTAACCAAAATCTGAAACAAAAAAGTTCGTAATTCCATTACGAGACCCATGAAAAATCCCTAAACACGAAATGACATGTGCAACCAACATATATCCGCCATTTTGGCAGATTTCCCCACCTTTGATCTTAACACAAAAATTCATACTGGTGTAGTTTGGCATATTTAACTAATATCTGAAACAAAAAAGTTCGTAATCCCATTACGAGCCCCATGAAAAATCCCTAAACACGAAATGACATGTGCAACCAACATATATCCGCCATTTTGGCAGATTTCCCCACCTTTGATCTTAACACAAAAATTCATACTGGTGTAGTTTGGCATATTTAACTAATATCTGAAACAAAAAAGTTCGTAATTCCATTACGAGCCCCATGAAAAATCCCTAAACACGAAATGACATACGCAACCAACATATATCCGCCATTTTGGTAGATTTCCCCACCTTTGATCATAACAAAAAAATTCATACTAGTGTAGTTTGGTCCATTTAACTAATATCTGAAACAAAAAAGTTCGTAATCCCATTACCAGCCCCATGAAAAATCCCTAAACACGAAATGACATGTGCAACCAACATATATCCGCCATTTTGGCAGATTTCCCCACCTTTGATCTTAACACAAAAATTCATACTGGTGTAGTTTGGCATATTTAACTAATATCTGAAACAAAAAAGTTCGTAATCCCATTACGAGCCCCATGAAAAATCCCTAAACACGAAATGACATACACAACCAACATATATCCGCCATTTTGGCAGATTTCCCCACCCTTGATCTTAACTAAAAAATTCACACTAGTGTAGTTTGATCTATTTAACTAATATCTGTAATAAAAAAGTTTGTAATCCCATTACGAGACCCATGAAAAATCCCTAAACACGAAATGACATACGCAACCAACATATATCCGCCATTTTGGCAGATTTCCCCACCTTTGATCTTAACAAAAAAATTCATACTAGTGTAGTTTTGATTATTTAACCAAAATCTGAAACAAAAAAGTTCGTAATTCCATTACGAGCCCCATGAAAAATCCCTAAACACGAAATGACATACGCAACCAACATATATCCGCCATTTTGGTAGATTTCCCCACCTTTGATCATAACAAAAAAATTCATACTAGTGTAGTTTGGTCCATTTAACTAATATCTGAAACAAAAAAGTTCGTAATCCCATTACCAGCCCCATGAAAAATCCCTAAACACGAAATGACATGTGCAACCAACATATATCCGCCATTTTGGCAGATTTCCCCACCTTTGATCTTAACTAAAAAATTCACACTAGTGTAGTTTGGTCTATTTAACTAATATCTGTAATAAAAAAGTTTGTAATCCCATTACGAGACCCATGAAAAATCCCTAAACACGAAATGACATACGCAACCAACATATATCCGCCATTTTGGCAGATTTCCCCACCTTTGATCTTAACAAAAAAATTCATACTAGTGTAGTTTTGATTATTTAACCAAAATCTGAAACAAAAAAGTTCGTAATTCCATTACGAGCCCCATGAAAAATCCCTAAACACGAAATGACATACGCAACCAACATATATCCGCCATTTTGGTAGATTTCCCCACCTTTGATCTTAACACAAAAATTCATACTAGTGTAGTTTGGTCCATTTAACTAATATCTGAAATAAAAAAGTTTGTTATCCCATTACAAGACCCATGAAAAATCCCTAAACACGAAATGACATGTGCAACCAACATATATCCGCCATTTTGGCAGATTTCCCCACCTTTGATCTTAACACAAAAATTCATACTGGTGTAGTTTGGCATATTTAACTAATATCTGAAACAAAAATGTTCGTAATCCCATTACGAGCCCCATGAAAAATCACTAAACACGAAATGACATACGCAACCAACATATATCCGCCATTTTGGCAGATTTCCCCACCCTTGATCTTAACAAAAAAATTCATACTAGTGTAGTTTTGATTATTTAACTAATATCTGAAATAAAAAAGTTCGTAATTCCATTACGAGCCCCATGGAAAATCCCTAAACACGAAATGACATACGCAACCAACATATATCCGCCATTTTGGTAGATTTCCCCACCTTTAATCTTAACAAAAAAATTCATACTAGTGTAGTTTGGTCTATTTAACTAATATCTGAAATAAAAAGGTTGGTAATCCCATTACGAGCCCCATGAAAAATCCCTAAACACGAAATGACATGTGCAACCAACATATATCCGCCATTTTGGCAGATTTCCCCACCTTTGATCTTGACTAAAAAATTCACACTAGTGTAGTTTGGTCTATTTAACTAATATCTGTAATAAAAAAGTTTGTAATCCCATTACGAGACCCATGAAAAATCCCTAAACACGAAATGACATACGCAACCAACATATATCCGCCATTTTGGCAGATTTCCCCACCTTTGATCTTAACAAAAAAATTCATACTAGTGTAGATTTGATTATTTAACCAAAATCTGAAACAAAAAAGTTCGTAATTCCATTACGAGCCCCATGAAAAATCCCTAAACACGAAATGACATACGCAACCAACATATATCCGCCATTTTGGTAGATTTCCCCACCTTTGATCATAACAAAAAAATTCATACTAGTGTAGTTTGGTCCATTTAACTAATATCTGAAATAAAAAAGTTTGTTATCCCATTACGAGACCCATGAAAAATCCCTAAACACGAAATGACATGTGCAACCAACATATATCCGCCATTTTGGCAGATTTCCCCACCTTTGATCTTAACACAAAAATTCATTCTTGTGTAGTTTGGACTATTTAACTAATATCTGAAACAAAAAAGTTCGTAATCCCATTACCAGCCCCATGAAAAATCCCTAAACACGAAATGACATGTGCAACCAACATATATCCGCCATTTTGGCAGATTTCCCCACCTTTGATCTTAACTAAAAAATTCACACTAGTGTAGTTTGGTCTATTTAACTAATATCTGTAATAAAAAAGTTTGTAATCCCATTACGAGACCCATGAAAAATCCCTAAACACGAAATGACATACGCAACCAACATATATCCGCCATTTTGGCAGATTTCCCCACCTTTGATCTTAACAAAAAAATTCATACTAGTGTAGTTTTGATTATTTAACCAAAATCTGAAACAAAAAAGTTCGTAATTCCATTACGAGCCCCATGAAAAATCCCTAAACACGAAATGACATACGCAACCAACATATATCCGCCATTTTGGTAGATTTCCCCACCTTTGATCATAACAAAAAAATTCATACTAGTGTAGTTTGGTCCATTTAACTAATATCTGAAATAAAAAAGTTTGTTATCCCATTACAAGACCCATGAAAAATTCCTAAACACGAAATGACATGTGCAACCAACATATATCCGCCATTTTGGCAGATTTCCCCACCTTTGATCTTAACACAAAAATTCATACTGGTGTAGTTTGGCATATTTAACTAATATCTGAAATAAAAATGTTCGTAATCCCATTACGAGCCCCATGAAAAATCACTAAACACGAAATGACATACGCAACCAACATATATCCGCCATTTTGGCAGATTTCCCCACCTTTGATCTTAACAAAAAAATTCATACTAGTGTAGTTTTGATTATTTAACCAAAATCTGAAACAAAAAAGTTCGTAATCCCATTACGAGCCCCATGAAAAATCCCTAAACACGAAATGACATACACAACCAACATATATCCGCCATTTTGGCAGATTTCCCCACCCTTGATCTTAACAAAAAAATTCATAGTAGTGTAGTTTTGATTATTTAACTAATATCTGAAATAAAAAAGTTCGTAATCCCATTACGAGCCCCATGAAAAATCCCTAAACACGAAATGACATGTGCAACCAACATATATCCGCCATTTTGGCAGATTTCCCCACCTTTGATCTTAACTAAAAAATTCACACTAGTGTAGTTTGGTCTATTTAACTAATATCTGTAATAAAAAAGTTTGTAATCCCATTACGAGACCCATGAAAAATCCCTAAACACGAAATGACATACGCAACCAACATATATCCGCCATTTTGGCCAATTTCCCCACCTTTGATCTTAACTAAAAAATTCATACTAGTGTAGTTTGGTCTATTTAACTAATATCTGAAATAAAAAAGTTCGTAATTCCATTACGAGCCCCATGAAAAATCCCTAAACACGAAATGATATACGCAACCAACATATATCCGCCATTTTGGCAGATTTCCCCACCTTTGATCTTAACAGAAAAATTCATACTAGTGTAGTTTTGATTGTTTAACCAAAATCTGAAACAAAAAAGTTCGTAATTCCATTACGAGACCCATGAAAAATCCCTAAACACGAAATGACATGTGCAACCAACATATATCCGCCATTTTGGCAGATTTCCCCACCTTTGATCTTAACACAAAAATTCATACTGGTGTAGTTTGGCATATTTAACTAATATCTGAAACAAAAAAGTTCGTAATCCCATTACGAGCCCCATGAAAAATCCCTAAACACGAAATGACATACACAACCAACATATATCCGCCATTTTGGCAGATTTCCCCACCCTTGATCTTAACTAAATAATTCACACTAGTGTAGTTTGGTCTATTTAACTAATATCTGTAATAAAAAAGTTTGTAATCCCATTACGAGACCCATGAAAAATCCCTAAACACGAAATGACATACGCAACCAACATATATCCGCCATTTTGGCAGATTTCCCCACCTTTGATCTTAACAAAAAAATTCATACTAGTGTAGTTTTGATTATTTAACCAAAATCTGAAACAAAAAAGTTCGTAATTCCATTACGAGCCCCATGAAAAATCCCTAAACACGAAATGACATACGCAACCAACATATATCCGCCATTTTGGTAGATTTCCCCACCTTTGATCATAACAAAAAAATTCATACTAGTGTAGTTTGGTCCATTTAACTAATATCTGAAACAAAAAAGTTCGTAATCCCATTACCAGCCCCATGAAAAATCCCTAAACACGAAATGACATGTGCAACCAACATATATCCGCCATTTTGGCAGATTTCCCCACCTTTGATCTTAACTAAAAAATTCACACTAGTGTAGTTTGGTCTATTTAACTAATATCTGTAATAAAAAAGTTTGTAATCCCATTACGAGACCCATGAAAAATCCCTAAACACGAAATGACATACGCAACCAACATATATCCGCCATTTTGGCAGATTTCCCCACCTTTGATCTTAACAAAAAAATTCATACTAGTGTAGTTTTGATTATTTAACCAAAATCTGAAACAAAAAAGTTCGTAATTCCATTACGAGCCCCATGAAAAATCCCTAAACACGAAATGACATACGCAACCAACATATATCCGCCATTTTGGTAGATTTCCCCACCTTTGATCTTAACACAAAAATTCATACTAGTGTAGTTTGGTCCATTTAACTAATATCTGAAATAAAAAAGTTTGTTATCCCATTACAAGACCCATGAAAAATCCCTAAACACGAAATGACATGTGCAACCAACATATATCCGCCATTTTGGCAGATTTCCCCACCTTTGATCTTAACACAAAAATTCATACTGGTGTAGTTTGGCATATTTAACTAATATCTGAAACAAAAATGTTCGTAATCCCATTACGAGCCCCATGAAAAATCACTAAACACGAAATGACATACGCAACCAACATATATCCGCCATTTTGGCAGATTTCCCCACCCTTGATCTTAACAAAAAAATTCATACTAGTGTAGTTTTGATTATTTAACTAATATCTGAAATAAAAAAGTTCGTAATTCCATTACGAGCCCCATGGAAAATCCCTAAACACGAAATGACATACGCAACCAACATATATCCGCCATTTTGGTAGATTTCCCCACCTTTAATCTTAACAAAAAAATTCATACTAGTGTAGTTTGGTCTATTTAACTAATATCTGAAATAAAAAGGTTGGTAATCCCATTACGAGCCCCATGAAAAATCCCTAAACACGAAATGACATGTGCAACCAACATATATCCGCCATTTTGGCAGATTTCCCCACCTTTGATCTTGACTAAAAAATTCACACTAGTGTAGTTTGGTCTATTTAACTAATATCTGTAATAAAAAAGTTTGTAATCCCATTACGAGACCCATGAAAAATCCCTAAACACGAAATGACATACGCAACCAACATATATCCGCCATTTTGGCAGATTTCCCCACCTTTGATCTTAACAAAAAAATTCATACTAGTGTAGATTTGATTATTTAACCAAAATCTGAAACAAAAAAGTTCGTAATTCCATTACGAGCCCCATGAAAAATCCCTAAACACGAAATGACATACGCAACCAACATATATCCGCCATTTTGGTAGATTTCCCCACCTTTGATCATAACAAAAAAATTCATACTAGTGTAGTTTGGTCCATTTAACTAATATCTGAAATAAAAAAGTTTGTTATCCCATTACGAGACCCATGAAAAATCCCTAAACACGAAATGACATGTGCAACCAACATATATCCGCCATTTTGGCAGATTTCCCCACCTTTGATCTTAACACAAAAATTCATTCTTGTGTAGTTTGGACTATTTAACTAATATCTGAAACAAAAAAGTTCGTAATCCCATTACCAGCCCCATGAAAAATCCCTAAACACGAAATGACATGTGCAACCAACATATATCCGCCATTTTGGCAGATTTCCCCACCTTTGATCTTAACTAAAAAATTCACACTAGTGTAGTTTGGTCTATTTAACTAATATCTGTAATAAAAAAGTTTGTAATCCCATTACGAGACCCATGAAAAATCCCTAAACACGAAATGACATACGCAACCAACATATATCCGCCATTTTGGCAGATTTCCCCACCTTTGATCTTAACAAAAAAATTCATACTAGTGTAGTTTTGATTATTTAACCAAAATCTGAAACAAAAAAGTTCGTAATTCCATTACGAGCCCCATGAAAAATCCCTAAACACGAAATGACATACGCAACCAACATATATCCGCCATTTTGGTAGATTTCCCCACCTTTGATCATAACAAAAAAATTCATACTAGTGTAGTTTGGTCCATTTAACTAATATCTGAAATAAAAAAGTTTGTTATCCCATTACAAGACCCATGAAAAATTCCTAAACACGAAATGACATGTGCAACCAACATATATCCGCCATTTTGGCAGATTTCCCCACCTTTGATCTTAACACAAAAATTCATACTGGTGTAGTTTGGCATATTTAACTAATATCTGAAATAAAAATGTTCGTAATCCCATTACGAGCCCCATGAAAAATCACTAAACACGAAATGACATACGCAACCAACATATATCCGCCATTTTGGCAGATTTCCCCACCCTTGATCTTAACAAAAAAATTCATAGTAGTGTAGTTTTGATTATTTAACTAATATCTGAAATAAAAAAGTTCGTAATCCCATTACGAGCCCCATGAAAAATCCCTAAACACGAAATGACATGTGCAACCAACATATATCCGCCATTTTGGCAGATTTCCCCACCTTTGATCTTAACTAAAAAATTCACACTAGTGTAGTTTGGTCTATTTAACTAATATCTGTAATAAAAAAGTTTGTAATCCCATTACGAGACCCATGAAAAATCCCTAAACACGAAATGACATACGCAACCAACATATATCCGCCATTTTGGCCAATTTCCCCACCTTTGATCTTAACTAAAAAATTCATACTAGTGTAGTTTGGTCTATTTAACTAATATCTGAAATAAAAAAGTTCGTAATTCCATTACGAGCCCCATGAAAAATCCCTAAACACGAAATGATATACGCAACCAACATATATCCGCCATTTTGGCAGATTTCCCCACCTTTGATCTTAACAGAAAAATTCATACTAGTGTAGTTTTGATTGTTTAACCAAAATCTGAAACAAAAAAGTTCGTAATTCCATTACGAGACCCATGAAAAATCCCTAAACACGAAATGACATGTGCAACCAACATATATCCGCCATTTTGGCAGATTTCCCCACCTTTGATCTTAACACAAAAATTCATACTGGTGTAGTTTGGCATATTTAACTAATATCTGAAACAAAAAAGTTCGTAATCCCATTACGAGCCCCATGAAAAATCCCTAAACACGAAATGACATACACAACCAACATATATCCGCCATTTTGGCAGATTTCCCCACCCTTGATCTTAACTAAATAATTCACACTAGTGTAGTTTGGTCTATTTAACTAATATCTGTAATAAAAAAGTTTGTAATCCCATTACGAGACCCATGAAAAATCCCTAAACACGAAATGACATACGCAACCAACATATATCCGCCATTTTGGCAGATTTCCCCACCTTTGATCTTAACAAAAAAATTCATACTAGTGTAGTTTTGATTATTTAACCAAAATCTGAAACAAAAAAGTTCGTAATTCCATTACGAGCCCCATGAAAAATCCCTAAACACGAAATGACATACGCAACCAACATATATCCGCCATTTTGGTAGATTTCCCCACCTTTGATCTTAACACAAAAATTCATACTAGTGTAGTTTGGTCCATTTAACTAATATCTGAAATAAAAAAGTTTGTTATCCCATTACAAGACCCATGAAAAATCCCTAAACACGAAATGACATGTGCAACCAACATATATCCGCCATTTTGGCAGATTTCCCCACCTTTGATCTTAACACAAAAATTCATACTGGTGTAGTTTGGCATATTTAACTAATATCTGAAACAAAAAAGTTCGTAATTCCATTACGAGCCCCATGAAAAATCCCTAAACACGAAATGACATACGCAACCAACATATATCCGCCATTTTGGTAGATTTCCCCACCTTTGATCATAACAAAAAAATTCATACTAGTGTAGTTTGGTCCATTTAACTAATATCTGAAACAAAAAAGTTCGTAATCCCATTACCAGCCCCATGAAAAATCCCTAAACACGAAATGACATGTGCAACCAACATATATCCGCCATTTTGGCAGATTTCCCCACCTTTGATCTTAACACAAAAATTCATACTGTTGTAGTTTGGCATATTTAACTAATATCTGAAACAAAAAAGTTCGTAATCCCATTACGAGCCCCATGAAAAATCCCTAAACACGAAATGACATGTGCAACCAACATATATCCGCCATTTTGGCAGATTTCCCCACCTTTGATCTTAACTAAAAAATTCACACTAGTGTAGTTTGGTCTATTTAACTAATATCTGTAATAAAAAAGTTTGTAATCCCATTACGAGACCCATGAAAAATCCCTAAACACGAAATGACATACGCAACCAACATATATCCGCCATTTTGGCAGATTTCCCCACCTTTGATCTTAACAAAAAAATTCATACTAGTGTAGTTTTGATTATTTAACCAAAATCTGAAACAAAAAAGTTCGTAATTCCATTACGAGCCCCATGAAAAATCCCTAAACACGAAATGACATACGCAACCAACATATATCCGCCATTTTGGTAGATTTTCCCACCTTTGATCATAACAAAAAAATTCATACTAGTGTAGTTTGGTCCATTTAACTAATATCTGAAACAAAAAAGTTCGTAATCCCATTACCAGCCCCATGAAAAATCCCTAAACACGAAATGACATGTGCAACCAACATATATCCGCCATTTTGGCAGATTTCCCCACCTTTGATCTTAACTAAAAAATTCACACTAGTGTAGTTTGGTCTATTTAACTAATATCTGTAATAAAAAAGTTTGTAATCCCATTACGAGACCCATGAAAAATCCCTAAACACGAAATGACATACGCAACCAACATATATCCGCCATTTTGGCAGATTTCCCCACCTTTGATCTTAACAAAAAAATTCATACTAGTGTAGTTTTGATTATTTAACCAAAATCTGAAACAAAAAAGTTCGTAATTCCATTACGAGCCCCATGAAAAATCCCTAAACACGAAATGACAGACGCAACCAACATATATCCGCCATTTTGGTAGATTTCCCCACCTTTGATCTTAACACAAAAATTCATACTAGTGTAGTTTGGTCCATTTAACTAATATCTGAAATAAAAAAGTTTGTTATCCCATTACAAGACCCATGAAAAATCCCTAAACACGAAATGACATGTGCAACCAACATATATCCGCCATTTTGGCAGATTTCCCCACCTTTGATCTTAACACAAAAATTCATACTGGTGTAGTTTGGACTATTTAACTAATATCTGAAACAAAAAAGTTCGTAATCCCATTACCAGCCCCATGAAAAATCCCTAAACACGAAATGACATGTGCAACCAACATATATCCGCCATTTTGGCAGATTTCCCCACCTTTGATCTTAACTAAAAAATTCACACTAGTGTAGTTTGGTCTATTAAACTAATATCTGTAATAAAAAAGTTTGTAATCCCATTACGAGACCCATGAAAAATCCCTAAACACGAAATGACATACGCAACCAACATATATCCGCCATTTTGGCAGATTTCCCCACCTTTGATCTTAACAAAAAAATTCATACTAGTGTAGTTTTGATTATTTAACCAAAATCTGAAACAAAAAAGTTCGTAATTCCATTACGAGCCCCATGAAAAATCCCTAAACACGAAATGACATACGCAACCAACATATATCCGCCATTTTGGTAGATTTCCCCACCTTTGATCATAACAAAAAAATTCATACTAGTGTAGTTTGGTCCATTTAACTAATATCTGAAATAAAAAAGTTTGTTATCCCATTACAAGACCCATGAAAAATTCCTAAACACGAAATGACATGTGCAACCAACATATATCCGCCATTTTGGCAGATTTCCCCACCTTTGATCTTAACACAAAAATTCATACTGGTGTAGTTTGGCATATTTAACTAATATCTGAAATAAAAATGTTCGTAATCCCATTACGAGCCCCATGAAAAATCACTAAACACGAAATGACATACGCAACCAACATATATCCGCCATTTTGGCAGATTTCCCCACCTTTGATCTTAACAAAAAAATTCATACTAGTGTAGTTTTGATTATTTAACCAAAATCTGAAACAAAAAAGTTCGTAATCCCATTACGAGCCCCATGAAAAATCCCTAAACACGAAATGACATACACAACCAACATATATCCGCCATTTTGGCAGATTTCCCCACCCTTGATCTTAACAAAAAAATTCATAGTAGTGTAGTTTTGATTATTTAACTAATATCTGAAATAAAAAAGTTCGTAATCCCATTACGAGCCCCATGAAAAATCCCTAAACACGAAATGACATGTGCAACCAACATATATCCGCCATTTTGGCAGATTTCCCCACCTTTGATCTTAACTAAAAAATTCACACTAGTGTAGTTTGGTCTATTTAACTAATATCTGTAATAAAAAAGTTTGTAATCCCATTACGAGACCCATGAAAAATCCCTAAACACGAAATGACATACGCAACCAACATATATCCGCCATTTTGGCCAATTTCCCCACCTTTGATCTTAACTAAAAAATTCATACTAGTGTAGTTTGGTCTATTTAACTAATATCTGAAATAAAAAAGTTCGTAATTCCATTACGAGCCCCATGAAAAATCCCTAAACACGAAATGATATACGCAACCAACATATATCCGCCATTTTGGCAGATTTCCCCACCTTTGATCTTAACAGAAAAATTCATACTAGTGTAGTTTTGATTGTTTAACCAAAATCTGAAACAAAAAAGTTCGTAATTCCATTACGAGACCCATGAAAAATCCCTAAACACGAAATGACATGTGCAACCAACATATATCCGCCATTTTGGCAGATTTCCCCACCTTTGATCTTAACACAAAAATTCATACTGGTGTAGTTTGGCATATTTAACTAATATCTGAAACAAAAAAGTTCGTAATCCCATTACGAGCCCCATGAAAAATCCCTAAACACGAAATGACATACACAACCAACATATATCCGCCATTTTGGCAGATTTCCCCACCCTTGATCTTAACTAAAAAATTCACAGTAGTGTAGTTTGGTCTATTTAACTAATATCTGTAATAAAAAAGTTTGTAATCCCATTACGAGACCCATGAAAAATCCCTAAACACGAAATGACATACGCAACCAACATATATCCGCCATTTTGGCAGATTTCCCCACCTTTGATCTTAACAAAAAAATTCATACTAGTGTAGTTTTGATTATTTAACCAAAATCTGAAACAAAAAAGTTCGTAATTCCATTACGAGCCCCATGAAAAATCCCTAAACACGAAATGACATACGCAACCAACATATATCCGCCATTTTGGTAGATTTCCCCACCTTTGATCTTAACACAAAAATTCATACTAGTGTAGTTTGGTCCATTTAACTAATATCTGAAATAAAAAAGTTTGTTATCCCATTACAAGACCCATGAAAAATCCCTAAACACGAAATGACATGTGCAACCAACATATATCCGCCATTTTGGCAGATTTCCCCACCTTTGATCTTAACACAAAAATTCATACTGGTGTAGTTTGGCATATTTAACCAAAATCTGAAACAAAAAAGTTCGTAATTCCATTACGAGCCCCATGAAAAATCCCTAAACACGAAATGACAGACGCAACCAACATATATCCGCCATTTTGGTAGATTTCCCCACCTTTGATCTTAACACAAAAATTCATACTAGTGTAGTTTGGTCCATTTAACTAATATCTGAAATAAAAAAGTTTGTTATCCCATTACAAGACCCATGAAAAATCCCTAAACACGAAATGACATGTGCAACCAACATATATCCGCCATTTTGGCAGATTTCCCCACCTTTGATCTTAACACAAAAATTCATACTGGTGTAGTTTGGACTATTTAACTAATATCTGAAACAAAAAAGTTCGTAATCCCATTACCAGCCCCATGAAAAATCCCTAAACACGAAATGACATGTGCAACCAACATATATCCGCCATTTTGGCAGATTTCCCCACCTTTGATCTTAACTAAAAAATTCACACTAGTGTAGTTTGGTCTATTAAACTAATATCTGTAATAAAAAAGTTTGTAATCCCATTACGAGACCCATGAAAAATCCCTAAACACGAAATGACATACGCAACCAACATATATCCGCCATTTTGGCAGATTTCCCCACCTTTGATCTTAACAAAAAAATTCATACTAGTGTAGTTTTGATTATTTAACCAAAATCTGAAACAAAAAAGTTCGTAATTCCATTACGAGCCCCATGAAAAATCCCTAAACACGAAATGACATACGCAACCAACATATATCCGCCATTTTGGTAGATTTCCCCACCTTTGATCATAACAAAAAAATTCATACTAGTGTAGTTTGGTCCATTTAACTAATATCTGAAATAAAAAAGTTTGTTATCCCATTACAAGACCCATGAAAAATTCCTAAACACGAAATGACATGTGCAACCAACATATATCCGCCATTTTGGCAGATTTCCCCACCTTTGATCTTAACACAAAAATTCATACTGGTGTAGTTTGGCATATTTAACTAATATCTGAAATAAAAATGTTCGTAATCCCATTACGAGCCCCATGAAAAATCACTAAACACGAAATGACATACGCAACCAACATATATCCGCCATTTTGGCAGATTTCCCCACCTTTGATCTTAACAAAAAAATTCATACTAGTGTAGTTTTGATTATTTAACCAAAATCTGAAACAAAAAAGTTCGTAATCCCATTACGAGCCCCATGAAAAATCCCTAAACACGAAATGACATACACAACCAACATA
Source organism: Muscidifurax raptorellus (assembly GCA_020010945.3). NCBI lineage: Eukaryota > Metazoa > Arthropoda > Insecta > Hymenoptera > Pteromalidae > Muscidifurax > Muscidifurax raptorellus. Next base: position 23,723,363 of record CM052078.1, read on the forward strand.
TATCCGCCATTTTGGCAGATTTCCCCACCCTTGATCTTAACAAAAAAATTCATAGTAGTGTAGTTTTGATTATTTAACTAATATCTGAAATAAAAAAGTTCGTAATCCCATTACGAGCCCCATGAAAAATCCCTAAACACGAAATGACATGTGCAACCAACATATATCCGCCATTTTGGCAGATTTCCCCACCTTTGATCTTAACTAAAAAATTCACACTAGTGTAGTTTGGTCTATTTAACTAATATCTGTAATAAAAAAGTTTGTAATCCCATTACGAGACCCATGAAAAATCCCTAAACACGAAATGACATACGCAACCAACATATATCCGCCATTTTGGCCAATTTCCCCACCTTTGATCTTAACTAAAAAATTCATACTAGTGTAGTTTGGTCTATTTAACTAATATCTGAAATAAAAAAGTTCGTAATTCCATTACGAGCCCCATGAAAAATCCCTAAACACGAAATGATATACGCAACCAACATATATCCGCCATTTTGGCAGATTTCCCCACCTTTGATCTTAACAGAAAAATTCATACTAGTGTAGTTTTGATTGTTTAACCAAAATCTGAAACAAAAAAGTTCGTAATTCCATTACGAGACCCATGAAAAATCCCTAAACACGAAATGACATGTGCAACCAACATATATCCGCCATTTTGGCAGATTTCCCCACCTTTGATCTTAACACAAAAATTCATACTGGTGTAGTTTGGCATATTTAACTAATATCTGAAACAAAAAAGTTCGTAATCCCATTACGAGCCCCATGAAAAATCCCTAAACACGAAATGACATACACAACCAACATATATCCGCCATTTTGGCAGATTTCCCCACCCTTGATCTTAACTAAAAAATTCACAGTAGTGTAGTTTGGTCTATTTAACTAATATCTGTAATAAAAAAGTTTGTAATCCCATTACGAGACCCATGAAAAATCCCTAAACACGAAATGACATACGCAACCAACATATATCCGCCATTTTGGCAGATTTCCCCACCTTTGATCTTAACAAAAAAATTCATACTAGTGTAGTTTTGATCATTTAACCAAAATCTAAAACAAAAAAGTTCGTAATTCCATTACGAGCCCCATGAAAAATCCCTAAACACGAAATGACATACGCAACCAACATATATCCGCCATTTTGGCAGATTTCCCCACCTTTGATCTTAACTAAAAAATTCATACTAGTGTAGTTTGGTCTATTTAACTAATATCTGAAATAAAAAAGTTTGTAATCCCATTACAAGACCCATGAAAAATCCCTAAACACGAAATGACATGTGCAACCAACATATATCCGCCATTTTGGCAGATTTCCCCACCTTTGATCTTAACACAAAAATTCATACTGGTGTAGTTTGGCATATTTAACTAATATCTGAAACAAAAAAGTTCGTAATCCCATTACGAGCCCCATGAAAAATCACTAAACACGAAAAGACATACGCAACCAACATATATCCGCCATTTTGGCAGATTTCCCCACCTTTGATCTTAGCACAAAAATTCATACTGGTGTAGTTGGGGCTATTTAACTAATATCTGAAATAAAAAGGTTTGTAATCCCATTACGAGACCCATGAAAAATCCCTAAACACGAAATGACATGTGCAACCAACATATATCCGCCATTTTGGCAGATTTCCCCACCTTTGATCTTAACACAAAAATTCATACTGGTGTAGTTTGGCATATTTAACTAATATCTGAAACAAAAAAGTTCGTAATCCCATTACGAGCCCCATGAAAAATCCCTAAACACGAAATGACATACACAACCAACATATATCCGCCATTTTGGCAGATTTCCCCACCCTTGATCTTAACAAAAAAATTCATACTAGTGTAGTTTTGATTATTTAACTAATATCTGAAATAAAAAAGTTCGTAATCCCATTACGAGCCCCATGAAAAATCCCTAAACACGAAATGACATACACAACCAACATATATCCGCCATTTTGGCAGATTTCCCCACCCTTGATCTTAACAAAAAAATTCATAGTAGTGTAGTTTTGATTATTTAACTAATATCTGAAATAAAAAAGTTCGTAATCCCATTACGAGCCCCATGAAAAATCCCTAAACACGAAATGACATGTGCAACCAACATATATCCGCCATTTTGGCAGATTTCCCCACCTTTGATCTTAACACAAAAATTCATACTGGTGTAGTTTGGCATATTTAACTAATATCTGAAACAATAAAGTTCGTAATCCCATTACGAGCCCCATGAAAAATCACTAAACACGAAATGACATACGCAACCAACATATATCCGCCATTTTGGCAGATTTCCCCACCTTTGATCTTAACAAAAAAATTCATACTAGTGTAGTTTTGATTATTTAACTAAAATCTGAAACAAAAAAGTTCGTAATCCCATTACGAGCCCCATGAAAAATCCCTAAACACGAAATGACATACACAACCAACATATATCCGCCATTTTGGCAGATTTCGCCACCCTTGATCATAACAAAAAAATTCATACTAGTGTAGTTTGGCATATTTAACTAATATCTGAAATAAAAAAGTTCGTAATCCCATTACGAGCCCCATGAAAAATCCCTAAATCCCGAAATGACATGTGCAACCAACATATATCCGCCATTTTGGCAGATTTCCCCACCCTTGATCTTAACAAAAAAATTCATAGTAGTGTAGTTTGGTCTATTTAACTAATATCTGTAATAAAAAAGTTTGTAATCCCATTACGAGCCCCATGAAAAATCCCTAAACACGAAATGACATACGCAACCAACATATATCCGCCATTTTGGTAGATTTCCCCACCTTTGATCATAACAAAAAAATTCATACTAGTGTAGTTTGGTCCATTTAACTAATATCTGAAATAAAAAAGTTTGTTATCCCATTACAAGACCCATGAAAAATTCCTAAACACGAAATGACATGTGCAACCAACATATATCCGCCATTTTGGCAGATTTCCCCACCTTTGATCTTAACACAAAAATTCATACTGGTGTAGTTTGGCATATTTAACTAATATCTGAAATAAAAATGTTCGTAATCCCATTACGAGCCCCATGAAAAATCACTAAACACGAAATGACATACGCAACCAACATATATCCGCCATTTTGGCAGATTTCCCCACCTTTGATCTTAACAAAAAAATTCATACTAGTGTAGTTTTGATTATTTAACCAAAATCTGAAACAAAAAAGTTCGTAATCCCATTACGAGCCCCATGAAAAATCCCTAAACACGAAATGACATACACAACCAACATATATCCGCCATTTTGGCAGATTTCCCCACCCTTGATCTTAACAAAAAAATTCATAGTAGTGTAGTTTTGATTATTTAACTAATATCTGAAATAAAAAAGTTCGTAATCCCATTACGAGCCCCATGAAAAATCCCTAAACACGAAATGACATGTGCAACCAACATATATCCGCCATTTTGGCAGATTTCCCCACCTTTGATCTTAACTAAAAAATTCACACTAGTGTAGTTTGGTCTATTTAACTAATATCTGTAATAAAAAAGTTTGTAATCCCATTACGAGACCCATGAAAAATCCCTAAACACGAAATGACATACGCAACCAACATATATCCGCCATTTTGGCCAATTTCCCCACCTTTGATCTTAACTAAAAAATTCATACTAGTGTAGTTTGGTCTATTTAACTAATATCTGAAATAAAAAAGTTCGTAATTCCATTACGAGCCCCATGAAAAATCCCTAAACACGAAATGATATACGCAACCAACATATATCCGCCATTTTGGCAGATTTCCCCACCTTTGATCTTAACAGAAAAATTCATACTAGTGTAGTTTTGATTGTTTAACCAAAATCTGAAACAAAAAAGTTCGTAATTCCATTACGAGACCCATGAAAAATCCCTAAACACGAAATGACATGTGCAACCAACATATATCCGCCATTTTGGCAGATTTCCCCACCTTTGATCTTAACACAAAAATTCATACTGGTGTAGTTTGGCATATTTAACTAATATCTGAAACAAAAAAGTTCGTAATCCCATTACGAGCCCCATGAAAAATCCCTAAACACGAAATGACATACACAACCAACATATATCCGCCATTTTGGCAGATTTCCCCACCCTTGATCTTAACTAAAAAATTCACAGTAGTGTAGTTTGGTCTATTTAACTAATATCTGTAATAAAAAAGTTTGTAATCCCATTACGAGACCCATGAAAAATCCCTAAACACGAAATGACATACGCAACCAACATATATCCGCCATTTTGGCAGATTTCCCCACCTTTGATCTTAACAAAAAAATTCATACTAGTGTAGTTTTGATCATTTAACCAAAATCTAAAACAAAAAAGTTCGTAATTCCATTACGAGCCCCATGAAAAATCCCTAAACACGAAATGACATACGCAACCAACATATATCCGCCATTTTGGCAGATTTCCCCACCTTTGATCTTAACTAAAAAATTCATACTAGTGTAGTTTGGTCTATTTAACTAATATCTGAAATAAAAAAGTTTGTAATCCCATTACAAGACCCATGAAAAATCCCTAAACACGAAATGACATGTGCAACCAACATATATCCGCCATTTTGGCAGATTTCCCCACCTTTGATCTTAACACAAAAATTCATACTGGTGTAGTTTGGCATATTTAACTAATATCTGAAACAAAAAAGTTCGTAATCCCATTACGAGCCCCATGAAAAATCACTAAACACGAAAAGACATACGCAACCAACATATATCCGCCATTTTGGCAGATTTCCCCACCTTTGATCTTAGCACAAAAATTCATACTGGTGTAGTTGGGGCTATTTAACTAATATCTGAAATAAAAAGGTTTGTAATCCCATTACGAGACCCATGAAAAATCCCTAAACACGAAATGACATGTGCAACCAACATATATCCGCCATTTTGGCAGATTTCCCCACCTTTGATCTTAACACAAAAATTCATACTGGTGTAGTTTGGCATATTTAACTAATATCTGAAACAAAAAAGTTCGTAATCCCATTACGAGCCCCATGAAAAATCCCTAAACACGAAATGACATACACAACCAACATATATCCGCCATTTTGGCAGATTTCCCCACCCTTGATCTTAACAAAAAAATTCATACTAGTGTAGTTTTGATTATTTAACTAATATCTGAAATAAAAAAGTTCGTAATCCCATTACGAGCCCCATGAAAAATCCCTAAACACGAAATGACATACACAACCAACATATATCCGCCATTTTGGCAGATTTCCCCACCCTTGATCTTAACAAAAAAATTCATAGTAGTGTAGTTTTGATTATTTAACTAATATCTGAAATAAAAAAGTTCGTAATCCCATTACGAGCCCCATGAAAAATCCCTAAACACGAAATGACATGTGCAACCAACATATATCCGCCATTTTGGCAGATTTCCCCACCTTTGATCTTAACACAAAAATTCATACTGGTGTAGTTTGGCATATTTAACTAATATCTGAAACAATAAAGTTCGTAATCCCATTACGAGCCCCATGAAAAATCACTAAACACGAAATGACATACGCAACCAACATATATCCGCCATTTTGGCAGATTTCCCCACCTTTGATCTTAACAAAAAAATTCATACTAGTGTAGTTTTGATTATTTAACTAAAATCTGAAACAAAAAAGTTCGTAATCCCATTACGAGCCCCATGAAAAATCCCTAAACACGAAATGACATACACAACCAACATATATCCGCCATTTTGGCAGATTTCGCCACCCTTGATCATAACAAAAAAATTCATACTAGTGTAGTTTGGCATATTTAACTAATATCTGAAATAAAAAAGTTCGTAATCCCATTACGAGCCCCATGAAAAATCCCTAAATCCCGAAATGACATGTGCAACCAACATATATCCGCCATTTTGGCAGATTTCCCCACCCTTGATCTTAACAAAAAAATTCATAGTAGTGTAGTTTGGTCTATTTAACTAATATCTGTAATAAAAAAGTTTGTAATCCCATTACGAGCCCCATGAAAAATCTCTAAACACGAAATGACATACACAACCAACATATATCCGCCATTTTGGCAGATTTCGCCACCCTTGATCATAACAAAAAAATTCATACTAGTGTAGTTTGGCATATTTAACTAATATCTGAAATAAAAAAGTTCGTAATCCCATTACGAGCCCCATGAAAAATCCCTAAATCCCGAAATGACATGTGCAACCAACATATATCCGCCATTTTGGCAGATTTCCCCACCCTTGATCTTAACAAAAAAATTCATAGTAGTGTAGTTTGGTCTATTTAACTAATATCTGTAATAAAAAAGTTTGTAATCCCATTACGAGACCCATGAAAAATCCCTAAACACGAAATGACATGTGCAACCAACATATATCCGCCATTTTGGCAGATTTCCCCACCTTTGATCTTAACACAAAAATTCATACTGGTGTAGTTTGGTCCATTTAACTAATATCTGAAACAAAAAAGTTAGTAATCCCATTACCAGCCCCATGAAAAATCCCTAAACACGAAATGACATGTGCAACCAACATATATCCGCCATTTTGGCAGATTTCCCCACCTTTGATCTTAACAAAAAAATTCATACTAGTGTAGTTTGGTCCATTTAACTAATATCTGAAATAAAAAAGTTTGTTATCCCATTACGAGACCCATGAAAAATCCCTAAACACGAAATGACATGTGCAACCAACATATATCCGCCATTTTGGCAGATTTCCCCACCTTTGATCTTAACTAAAAAATTCACACTAGTGTAGTTTGGTCTATTTAACTAATATCTGTAATAAAAAAGTTTGTAATCCCATTACGGGACCCATGAAAAATCCCTAAACACGAAATGACATGTGCAACCAACATATATCCGCCATTTTGGCAGATTTCCCCACCTTTGATCTTAACTAAAAAATTCACACTAGTGTAGTTTGGTCTATTTAACTAATATTTGTAATAAAAAAGTTTGTAATCCCATTACGAGACCCATGAAAAATCCCTAAACACGAAATGACATACGCAACCAACATATATCCGCCATTTTGGCAGATTTCCCCACCTTTGATCATAACAGAAAAATTCATACTAGTGTAGTTTTGATTATTTAACCAAAATCTGAAACAAAAAAGTTCGTAATCCCATTACGAGCCCTATGAAAAATCCCTAAACACGAAATGACATACACAACCAACATATATCCGCCATTTTGGCAGATTTCCCCACCCTTGATCTTAACAAAAAAATTCATACTAGTGTAGTTTTGATTATTTAACTAATATCTGAAATAAAAAAGTTCGTAATCCCATTACGAGCCCCATGAAAAATCCCTAAACACGAAATGACATACACAACCAACATATATCCGCCATTTTGGCAGATTTCCCCACCCTTGATCTTAACAAAAAAATTCATAGTAGTGTAGTTTTGATTATTTAACTAATATCTGAAATAAAAAGGTTTGTAATCCCATTACGAGACCCATGAAAAATCCCTAAACACGAAATGACATGTGCAACCAACATATATCCGCCATTTTGGCAGATTTCCCCACCTTTGATCTTAACACAAAAATTCATACTGGTGTAGTTTGGCATATTTAACTAATATCTGAAACAAAAAAGTTCGTAATCCCATTACGAGCCCCATGAAAAATCCCTAAACACGAAATGACATACACAACCAACATATATCCGCCATTTTGGCAGATTTCCCCACCCTTGATCTTAACAAAAAAATTCATACTAGTGTAGTTTTGATTATTTAACTAATATCTGAAATAAAAAAGTTCGTAATCCCATTACGAGCCCCATGAAAAATCCCTAAACACGAAATGACATACACAACCAACATATATCCGCCATTTTGGCAGATTTCCCCACCCTTGATCTTAACAAAAAAATTCATAGTAGTGTAGTTTTGATTATTTAACTAATATCTGAAATAAAAAAGTTCGTAATCCCATTACGAGCCCCATGAAAAATCCCTAAACACGAAATGACATGTGCAACCAACATATATCCGCCATTTTGGCAGATTTCCCCACCTTTGATCTTAACACAAAAATTCATACTGGTGTAGTTTGGCATATTTAACTAATATCTGAAACAATAAAGTTCGTAATCCCATTACGAGCCCCATGAAAAATCACTAAACACGAAATGACATACGCAACCAACATATATCCGCCATTTTGGCAGATTTCCCCACCTTTGATCTTAACAAAAAAATTCATACTAGTGTAGTTTTGATTATTTAACTAAAATCTGAAACAAAAAAGTTCGTAATCCCATTACGAGCCCCATGAAAAATCCCTAAACACGAAATGACATACACAACCAACATATATCCGCCATTTTGGCAGATTTCGCCACCCTTGATCATAACAAAAAAATTCATACTAGTGTAGTTTTGATTATTTAACTAATATCTGAAATAAAAAAGTTCGTAATCCCATTACGAGCCCCATGAAAAATCCCTAAATCCCGAAATGACATGTGCAACCAACATATATCCGCCATTTTGGCAGATTTCCCCACCCTTGATCTTAACAAAAAAATTCATAGTAGTGTAGTTTGGTCTATTTAACTAATAGCTGTAATAAAAAAGTTTGTAATCCCATTACGAGCCCCATGAAAAATCTCTAAACACGAAATGACATACACAACCAACATATATCCGCCATTTTGGCAGATTTCGCCACCCTTGATCATAACAAAAAAATTCATACTAGTGTAGTTTGGCATATTTAACTAATATCTGAAACAAAAAAGTTCGTAATCCCATTACGAGCCCCATGAAAAATCCCTAAACACGAAATGACATACGCAACCAACATATATCCGCCATTTTGGTAGATTTCCCCACCTTTGATCATAACAAAAAAATTCATACTAGTGTAGTTTGGTCTATTTAACTAATATCTGAAATAAAAAAGTTTGTAATCCCATTACGAGACCCATGAAAAATCCCTAAACACGAAATGACATGTGCAACCAACATATATCCGCCATTTTGGCAGATTTCCCCACCTTTGATCTTAACACAAAAATTCATACTGGTGTAGTTTGGTCCATTTAACTAATATCTGAAACAAAAAAGTTAGTAATCCCATTACCAGCCCCATGAAAAATCCCTAAACACGAAATGACATGTGCAACCAACATATATCCGCCATTTTGGCAGATTTCCCCACCTTTGATCTTAACAAAAAAATTCATACTAGTGTAGTTTGGTCCATTTAACTAATATCTGAAATAAAAAAGTTTGTTATCCCATTACGAGACCCATGAAAAATCCCTAAACACGAAATGACATGTGCAACCAACATATATCCGCCATTTTGGCAGATTTCCCCACCTTTGATCTTAACTAAAAAATTCACACTAGTGTAGTTTGGTCTATTTAACTAATATCTGTAATAAAAAAGTTTGTAATCCCATTACGGGACCCATGAAAAATCCCTAAACACGAAATGACATGTGCAACCAACATATATCCGCCATTTTGGCAGATTTCCCCACCTTTGATCTTAACACAAAAATTCATACTGGTGTAGTTTGGTCCATTTAACTAATATCTGAAACAAAAAAGTTAGTAATCCCATTACCAGCCCCATGAAAAATCCCTAAACACGAAATGACATGTGCAACCAACATATATCCGCCATTTTGGCAGATTTCCCCACCTTTGATCTTAACAAAAAATTCATACTAGTGTAGTTTGGTCCATTTAACTAATATCTGAAATAAAAAAGTTTGTTATCCCATTACGAGACCCATGAAAAATCCCTAAACACGAAATGACATGTGCAACCAACATATATCCGCCATTTTGGCAGATTTCCCCACCTTTGCTCTTAACTAAAAAATTCACACTAGTGTAGTTTGGTCTATTTAACTAATATCTGTAATAAAAAAGTTTGTAATCCCATTACGAGACCCATGAAAAATCCCTAAACACGAAATGACATGTGCAACCAACATATATCCGCCATTTTGGCAGATTTCCCCACCTTTGATCTTAACTAAAAAATTCACACTAGTGTAGTTTGGTCTATTTAACTAATATTTGTAATAAAAAAGTTTGTAATCCCATTACGAGACCCATGAAAAATCCCTAAACACGAAATGACATACGCAACCAACATATATCCGCCATTTTGGCAGATTTCCCCACCTTTGATCATAACAGAAAAATTCATACTAGTGTAGTTTTGATTATTTAACCAAAATCTGAAACAAAAAAGTTCGTAATTCCATTACGAGACCCATGAAAAATCCCTAAACACGAAATGACATACGCAACCAACATATATCCGCCATTTTGGCAGATTTCCCCACCTTTGATCTTAACTAAAAAATTCATACTAGTGTAGTTTGGTCTATTTAACTAATATCTGAAATAAAAAGGTTTGTAATCCCATTACGAGACCCATGAAAAATCCCTAAACACGAAATGACATACGCAACCAACATATATCCGCCATTTTGGCAGATTTCCCCACCTTTGATCTTAACAAAAAAATTCATACTAGTGTAGTTTTGATTGTTTAACCAAAATATGAAACAAAAAAGTTCGTAATTCCATTACGAGCCCCATGAAAAATCCCTAAACACGAAATGACATACGCAACCAACATATATCCGCCATTTTGGTAGATTTCCCCACCTTTCATCTTAACAAAAAAATTCATACTAGTGTAGTTTGGTCTATTTAACTAATATCTGAAATAAAAAGGTTTGTAATCCCATTACGAGACCCATGAAAAATCCCTAAACACGAAATGACATGTGCAACCAACATATATCCGCCATTTTGGCCAATTTCCCCACCTTTGATCTTAACTAAAAAATTCATACTAGTGTAGTTTGGTCTATTTAACTAATATCTGAAATAAAAAAGTTCGTAATTCCATTACGAGCCCCATGAAAAATCCCTAAACACGAAATGACACGTGCAACCGACATATATCCGCCATTTTTACAGATTTCCCCACCTTCGATCTTAGCAAGAAAATTCATACTGGTGTAGTTTGGGCTATTTAACTAAAATCTGAAATGAAAAAGTTCGTAAGCCCATTACGAGCCCCATGAAAAATCCCTAAACACGAAATGACATTGTGCAACCAACATATATCCGCCATTTTGGCAGATTTCCACACCTTCGATCTTAGCAAAAAAATTCATACTGGTGTAGTTTGGGCTATTTAACTAAAATCTGAAATGAAAAAGTTCGTAAGCCCATTACGAGCCCCATGAAAAATCCCTAAACACGAAATGACATGTGCAACCAACATATATCCGCCATTTTGGCAGATTTCCCCACCTTTGATCTTAACTAAAAAATTCACACTAGTGTAGTTTGGTCTATTTAACTAATATTTGTAATAAAAAAGTTTGTAATCCCATTACGAGACCCATGAAAAATCCCTAAACACGAAATGACATACGCAACCAACATATATCCGCCATTTTGGCAGATTTCCCCACCTTTGATCATAACAGAAAAATTCATACTAGTGTAGTTTTGATTATTTAACCAAAATCTGAAACAAAAAAGTTCGTAATTCCATTACGAGACCCATGAAAAATCCCTAAACACGAAATGACATACGCAACCAACATATATCCGCCATTTTGGCAGATTTCCCCACCTTTGATCTTAACTAAAAAATTCATACTAGTGTAGTTTGGTCTATTTAACTAATATCTGAAATAAAAAGGTTTGTAATCCCATTACGAGACCCATGAAAAATCCCTAAACACGAAATGACATACGCAACCAACATATATCCGCCATTTTGGCAGATTTCCCCACCTTTGATCTTAACAAAAAAATTCATACTAGTGTAGTTTTGATTGTTTAACCAAAATATGAAACAAAAAAGTTCGTAATTCCATTACGAGCCCCATGAAAAATCCCTAAACACGAAATGACATACGCAACCAACATATATCCGCCATTTTGGTAGATTTCCCCACCTTTCATCTTAACAAAAAAATTCATACTAGTGTAGTTTGGTCTATTTAACTAATATCTGAAATAAAAAGGTTTGTAATCCCATTACGAGACCCATGAAAAATCCCTAAACACGAAATGACATGTGCAACCAACATATATCCGCCATTTTGGCCAATTTCCCCACCTTTGATCTTAACTAAAAAATTCATACTAGTGTAGTTTGGTCTATTTAACTAATATCTGAAATAAAAAAGTTCGTAATTCCATTACGAGCCCCATGAAAAATCCCTAAACACGAAATGACACGTGCAACCGACATATATCCGCCATTTTTACAGATTTCCCCACCTTCGATCTTAGCAAGAAAATTCATACTGGTGTAGTTTGGGCTATTTAACTAAAATCTGAAATGAAAAAGTTCGTAAGCCCATTACGAGCCCCATGAAAAATCCCTAAACACGAAATGACATTGTGCAACCAACATATATCCGCCATTTTGGCAGATTTCCACACCTTCGATCTTAGCAAAAAAATTCATACTGGTGTAGTTTGGGCTATTTAACTAAAATCTGCAATGAAAAAGTTCGTAAGCCCATTACGAGCCCCATGAAAAATCCCTAAACACGAAATGACACGTGCAACCGTCATATATCCGCCATTTTGGCAGATTTCCACACCTTAGATCTTAACAAAAAAATTCATACTGGTGTAGTTTGGACTACTTGACTAAAATCTGCAATGAAAAAGTTCGTAAACCCATTACGAGCCCCATGAAAAATCCCTAAACACGAAATGACACGTGCAACCGTCATATATCCGCCATTTTGGCAGATTTCCCCACCTTCGATCTGAGCAAAAAAATTCATACTGGTGTAGTTTGGACTATTTAACTAAAATCTGCAATGAAAAAGTTCGTAAACCCATTACGAGCCCCATGAAAAATCCCTAAACACGAAATGACACGTGCAACCGACATATATCCGCCATTTTGGCAGATTTCCCCACCTTCGATCTTAACAAAAAAATTCATACTGGTGTAGTTTGGACTATTTAACTAAAATCTGCAATGAAAAAGTTCGTAAACCCATTACGAGCCCCATGAAAAATCCCTAAACACGAAATGACATTGTGCAACCAACATATATCCGCCATTTTGGCAGATTTCCCCACCTTCGATCTTAGCAAAAAAATTCATACTGGTGTAGTTTGGGCTATTAAACTAAAATCTGGAACGAAAAAGTTCGTAAGCCCATTACGAGCCCCATGAAAAATCTCTAAACACGAAATGACATTGTGCAACCAACATATATCCGCCATTTTGACAGATTTCCCCACCTTCGATCTTAACAAAAAAATTCATACTGGTGAAGTTTGGACTATTTAACTAAAATGTGCAATGAAAAAGTTCGTAAACCCATTACGAGCCCCATGAAAAATCCCTAAACACGAAATGACATTGTGCAACCAACATATATCCGCCATTTTGGCAGATTTCCCCACCTTCGATCTTAACAACAAAATTCATGCTGGTGTAGTTTGGGCTATTTACCTAAAATCTGAAATGAAAAAGTTCGTAAGCCCATTACGAGCCCCATGAAAAATCTCTAAACACGAAATGACATTGTGCAACCAACATATATCCGCCATTTTGGCAGATTTCCACACCTTAGATCTTAACAAAAAAATTCATACTAGTGTAGTTTGGACTATTTAACTAAAATCTGAAATGAAAAACTTCGTAAGCCCATTACGAGCCCCATGAAAAATCCCTAAACACGAAATGACACGTGCAACCGACATATTTCCGCCATTTTGGCAGATTTCCCCACCTTCGATCTTAACAAAAAAATTCATACTGGTGTAGTTTGGGCTATTCAACAAAATTCTGCAATGAAAAAGTTCGTAAGCCCATTACGAGCCCCATGAAAAATCCCTAAACACGAAATGACACGTGCAACCGACATATTTCCGCCATTTTGGCAGATTTCCCCACCTTCGATCTTGGCAAAAAAATTCATACTGGTGTAGTTTGGGCTATTTAACTAAAATCTGAAATGAAAAATTTCGTAAGCCCATTACGAGCCCCATGAAAAATTGCCATGGATAAATCGACGATACCCATAGGGTTAGCAACGTCGAAATTAAATACATATTTGTTTGAAGTGATCATAAACTTACAGGTGAACGTTCCCTAGTTGCAATGAAAATAAAATTGTGGTAATTCTATGCATACCAGGTAGGAAATACGTAGAAACGATTTCCATAGATCAAGCAACGACACCTGGCTTAGAAAGATTGAAATTAAATACCCATCTTTTTGAAATGATCATAAACGTAGAGGTGAGCGTTACCGAGTTGTCATAATCATAGAAACGTGATAAATCTACGGATACTACGTAGGTTACACTTGGAAATCCTGTGTTAAACGCTTGGATATCAAGTACCCACTTTATTCAATGAACTTAGACCTACAGGTGAACGTTTCCTTGTTACAATTCTCATTGAAACGTGATAAATCAGTGGTTTCCAGGTAGGAAACACGTGAAAACAACTTCCATAGCCAAATCCACGATACACATAGGGTTAGAAAGATTGAAATTAAATACCCATATGTTTGAAATGATCATAAACGTAGAGGTGAGCGTTACCGAGTTGTCATAATCATAGAAACGTGATAAATCTACGGATACTACGTAGGTTACACATGGAAATCCTGTGTTAAACGCTTGGATATCAAGTACCCACTTTATTCAATGGACTTAGACCTACACGTGAACGTTTCCTTGTTACAATAATCATTGAAACGTGATAAATCTGTGGATTCCAGGTAGGTAACACGTGGAAACGACTTCCATAGCTAAATCAACGATACCCATAGACTTATAAAGGTCGAAATTATATACTTATTTGTTTGAAATGATCATAAACGTAGAGGTGAGCGTTACCGAGTTGTCATAATCATAGAAACGTGATAAATCTACGGATACTACGTAGGTTACATTTGGAAATCTTGTGTTAAACGCTTGGATATCAAGTACCCACTTTATTCAATGAACTTAGACCTACAGGTGAACGTTTCCTAGTTACAATAATCATTGAAACGTGATAAATCTGTGGATTCCAGGTAGGTAACACGTGGAAACGACTTCCATAGCTAAATCAACGATACCCATAGACTTATAAAGGTCGAAATTATATACTTATTTGTTTGAAATGATCATAAACGTAGAGGTGAGCGTTACCGAGTTGTCATAATCATAGAAACGTGATAAATCTACGGATACTACGTAGGTTACACTTGGAAATCCTGTGTTAAACGCTTGGATATCAAGTACCCACTTTATTCAATGAACTTAGACCTACAGGTGAACGTTTCCTAGTTACAATAAACATAAAATCGTGCTAATTCTATGCATACCAGGTAGGAAATACGTTGAAACGATTTCCATGGATCAAGCAAAGACACCCATAGGCTTAGAAAGGTCGGAATTATATACCCATTTGTTTGAAATGATCATAAACGTAGAGGTGAACGTTACCGACTTGTCATAATCATAGAAACGTGATAAATCTACGGATACTTCGTAGGTTACACTTGGAAATCCTGTGTTAAACGCTTGGATATCAAGTACCCACTTTATTCAATGAACTCAGACCTACAGGTGAACGTTTCCTTGTTACAATTCTCATTGAAACGTGATAAATCAGTGGTTTCCAGGTAGGTAACACGTGAAAACGACTTCCATAGCCAAATCCACGATACACATAGCGTTAGAAAGATTGAAATTAAAAACCCATCTGTTTGAAATGATCATAAACGTAGAGGTTAGCGTTACCGAGTTGTCATAATCATAGAAACGTGATAAATCTACGGATACTACGTAGGTTACACTTGGAAATCCTGTGCTATACGCTTGGATATCAATTACCCACTTTATTCAATGAACTTAGACCTACAGGTGAACGTTTCCTAGTTACAATAATCATTGAAACGTGATAAATCTGTGGATTCCAGGTAGGTAACACGTGGAAACGACTTCCATAGCTAAATCAACGATACCCATAGACTTATAAAGGTCGAAATTATATACTTATTTGTTTGAAATGATCATAAACGTAGAGGTGAGCGTTACCGAGTTGTCATAGTCATAGAAACGTGATAAATCTACGGATACTACGTAGGTTACACTTGGAAATCCTGTGTTAAACGCTTGGATATCAAGTACCCACTTTATTCAATGAACTCAGACCTACAGGTGAACGTTTCCTTGTTACAATTCTCATTGAAACGTGATAAATCAGTGGTTTCCAGGTAGGTAACACGTGAAAACGACTTCCATAGCCAAATCCACGATACACATAGCGTTAGAAAGATTGAAATTAAAAACCCATCTGTTTGAAATGATCATAAACGTAGAGGTGAGCGTTACCGAGTTGTCATAATCATAGAAACGTGATAAATCTACGGATACTACGTAGGTTACACTTGGAAATCCTGTGCTATACGCTTGGATATCAATTACCCACTTTATTCAATGAACTTAGACCTACAGGTGAACGTTTCCTAGTTACAATAAACATAAAATCGTGCTAATTCTATGCATACCAGGTAGGAAATACGTTGAAACGATTTCCATGGATCAAGCAAAGACACCCATAGGCTTAGAAAGGTCGGAATTATATACCCATTTGTTTGAAATGATCATAAACGTAGAGGTGAAAGTTACCGACTTGTCATAATTATAGAAACGTGATAAATCTACGGATACTTCGTAGGTTACACTTGGAAATCCTGTGTTAAACGCTTGGATATCAAGTACCCACTTTATTCAATGGACTTAGACCTACAGGTAAACGTTTCCTTGTTACAATAATCGTTGAAACGTGATAAATCTGTGGATTCCAGGTAGGTAACACGTGGAAACGACTTCCATAGCTAAATCAACGATACCCATAGACTTATAAAGTTCGAAATTATATACTTATTTGTTTGAAATGATCATAAACGTAGAGGTGAGCGTTACCGAGTTGTCATAGTCATAGAAACGTGATAAATCTACGGATACTACGTAGGTTACACTTGGAAATCCTGTGTTAAACGCTTGGATATCAAGTACCCACTTTATTCAATGAACTTAGACCTACAGGTGAACGTTTCCTAGTTACAATAAACATAAAATCGTGCTAATTCTATGCATACCAGGTAGGAAATACGTTGAAATGATATCCATGGATCAAGCAAAGACACCCATAGGCTTAGAAAGGTCGGAATTATATACCCATTTGTTTGAAATGATCATAAACGTAGAGGTGAGCGTTACCGTGTTGTCATAATCATAGAAACGTGATAAATCTACGGATACTACGTAGGTTACACTTGGAAATCCTGTGTTAAACGCTTGGATATCAAGTACCCACTTCATTCAATGAACTCAGACCTACAGGTGAACGTTTCCTTGTTACAATTCTCATTGAAACGTGATAAATCAGTGGTTTCTAGGTAGGTAACACGTGAAAACGACTTCCATACCCAAATCCACGATACACATAGGGTTAGAAAGATTGAAATTAAATACCCATCTGTTTGAAATGATCATAAACTTACAGGTGAACGTTACCGACTTGTCATAATCATAGAAACGTGATAAATCTACGGATACTACGTAGGTTACACTTGGAAATCCTGTGTTAAACGCTTGGATATCAAGTACCCACTTTATTCAATGAACTCAGACCTACAGGTGAACGTTTCCTTGTTACAATTCTCATTGAAACGTGATAAATCAGTGGTTTCCAGGTAGGTAACACGTGAAAACGACTTCCATAGCCAAATCCACGATACCCATAGACTTATAAAGGTCGAAATTATATACTTATTTGTTTGAAATGATCATAAACGTAGAGGTGAGCGTTACCGAGTTGTCATAATCATAGAAACGTGATAAATCTACGGATACTACGTAGGTTACACTTGGATATCCTGTGTTAAACGCTTGGATATCAAGTACCCACTTTATTCAATGAACTTAGACCTACAGGTGAACGTTTCCTTGTTACAATTCTCATTGAAACGTGATAAATCAGTGGTTTCCAGGTAGGTAACACGTGAAAACGACTTCCATAGCCAAATCCACGATACACATAGGGTTAGAAAGATTGAAATTAAATACCCATATGTTTGAAATGATCATAAACGTAGAGGTGAGCGTTACCGAGTTGTCATAATCATAGAAACGTGATAAATCTACGGATACTACGTAGGTTACACATGGAAATCCTGTGTTAAACGCTTGGATATCAAGTACCCACTTTATTCAATGGACTTAGACCTACAGGTGAACGTTTCCTTGTTACAATAATCATTGAAACGTGATAAATCTGTGGATTCCAGGTAGGTAACACGTGGAAACGACTTCCATAGCTAAATCAACGATACCCATAGACTTATAAAGGTCGAAATTATATACTTATTTGTTTGAAATGATCATAAACGTAGAGGTGAGCGTTACCGAGTTGTCATAATCATAGAAACGTGATAAATCTACGGATACTACGTAGGTTACACTTCGAAATCCTGTGTTAAACGCTTGGATATCAAGTACCCACTTTATTCAATGAACTTAGACCTACAGGTGAACGTTTCCTAGTTACAATAAACATAAAATCGTGCTAATTCTATGCATACCAGGTAGGAAATACGTTGAAATGATATCCATGGATCAAGCAAAGACACCCATAGGCTTAGAAAGGTCGGAATTATATACCCATTTGTTTGAAATGATCATAAACGTAGAGGTGAGCGTTACCGAGTTGTCATAATCATAGAAACGTGATAAATCTACGGATACTACGAAGGTTACACTTGGAAATCCTGTGTTAAACGCTTGGATATCAAGTACCCACTTTATTCAATGAACTTAGACCTACAGGTGAACGTTTCCTTGTTACAATAATCATTGAAACGTGATAAATCTGTGGATTCCAGGTAGGTAACACGTGGAAACGACTTCCATAGCTAAATCAACGATACCCATAGACTTATAAAGGTCGAAATTATATACTTATTTGTTTGAAATGATCATAAACGTAGAGGTGAGCGTTACCGAGTTGTCATAATCATAGAAACGTGATAAATCTACGGATACTACGTAGGTTACACTTCGAAATCCTGTGTTAAACGCTTGGATATCAAGTACCCACTTTATTCAATGAACTTAGAGCTACAGGTGAACGTTTCCTAGTTACAATAAACATAAAATCGTGCTAATTCTATGCATACCAGGTAGGAAATACGTTGAAACGATATCCATGGATCAAGCAAAGACACCCATAGGCTTAGAAAGGTCGGAATTATATACCCATTTGTTTGAAATGATCATAAACGTAGAGGTGAACGTTACCGACTTGTCATAATCATAGAAACGTGATAAAGCTACGGATACTTTGTAGGTTACACTTGGAAATCCTGTGTTAAACGCTTGGATATCAAGTACCCACTTTATTCAATGGACTTAGACCTACAGGTGAACGTTTCCTTGTTACAATAATCATTGAAACGTGATAAATCTGTGGATTCCAGGTAGGTAACACGTGGAAACGACTTCCATAGCTAAATCAACGATACCCATAGACTTATAAAGGTCGAAATTATATACTTATTTGTTTGAAATGATCATAAACGTAGAGGTGAGCGTTACCGAGTTGTCATAATCATAGAAACGTGATAAATCTACGGATACTACGTAGGTTACACTTGGAAATCCTGTGTTAAACGCTTGGATATCAAGTACCCACTTTATTCAATGAACTCAGACCTACAGGTGAACGTTTCCTTGTTACAATTCTCATTGAAACGTGATAAATCAGTGGTTTCCAGGTAGGTAACACGTGAAAACGACTTCCATAGCCAAATCCACGATACACATAGGGTTAGAAAGATTGAAATTAAATACCCATCTGTTTGAAATGATCATAAACGTAGAGGTGAGCGTTACCGAGTTGTCATAATCATAGAAACGTGATAAATCTACGGATACTACGTAGGTTATACTTGGAAATCCTGTGTTAAACGCTTGGATATCAAGTACCCACTTTATTCAATGAACTTAGACCTACAGGTGAACGTTTCCTTGTTACAATTCTCATTGAAACGTGATAAATCAGTGGTTTCCAGGCAGGTAACACGTGAAAACGACTACCATAGCCAAATCCACGATACACATAGGGTTAGAAAGATTGAAATTAAATACCCATCTGTTTGAAATGATCATAAACTTACAGGTGAACGTTACCGAGTTGTCATAATCATAGAAACGTGATAAATCTACGGATACTACGTAGGTTACACTTGGAAATCCTGTGTTAAACACTTGGATATCAAGTACCCACTTTATTCAATGGACTTAGACCTACAGGTGAACGTTTCCTTGTTACAATAATCATTGAAACGTGATAAATCTGTGGATTCCAGGTAGGTAACACGTGGAAACGACTTCCATAGCTAAATCAACGATACCCATAGACTTATAAAGGTCGAAATTATATACTTATTTGTTTGAAATGATCATAAACGTAGAGGTGAGCGTTACCGAGTTGTCATAATCATAGAAACGTGATAAATCTACGGATACTACGTAGGTTACACTTCGAAATCCTGTGTTAAACGCTTGGATATCAAGTACCCACTTTATTCAATGAACTTAGACCTACAGGTGAACGTTTCCTTGTTACAATTCTCATTGAAACGTGATAAATCAGTGGTTTCCAGGTAGGTAACACGTGAAAACGACTTCCATAGCCAAATCCACGATACACATAGGGTTAGAAAGATTGAAATTAAATACCCATCTGTTTGAAATGATCATAAACTTACAGGTGAACGTTACCGAGTTGTCATAATCATAGAAACGTGATAAATCTACGGATACTACGTAGGTTACACTTGGAAATCCTGTGTTAAACGCTTGGATATCAAGTACCCACTTTATTCAATGAACTTAGACCTACAGGTGAACGTTTCCTTGTTACAATTCTCATTGAAACGTGATAAATCAGTGGTTTCCAGGTAGGTAACACGTGAAAACGACTTCCATAGCCAAATCCACGATACACATAGGGTTAGAAAGATTGAAATTAAATACCCATATGTTTGAAATGATCATAAACGTAGAGGTGAGCGTTACCGAGTTGTCATAATCATAGAAACGTGATAAATCTACGGATACTACGTAGGTTACACTTCGAAATCCTGTGTTAAACGCTTGGATATCAAGTACCCACTTTATTCAATGAACTTAGACCTACAGGTGAACGTTTCCTTGTTACAATTCTCATTGAAACGTGATAAATCAGTGGTTTCCAGGTAGGTAACACGTGAAAACGACTTCCATAGCCAAATCCACGATACACATAGGGTTAGAAAGATTGAAATTATATACCCATCTGTTTGAAATGATCATAAACTTACAGGTGAACGTTACCGAGTTGTCATAATCATAGAAACGTGATAAATCTACGGATACTACGTAGGTTACACTTCGAAATCCTGTGTTAAACGCTTGGATATCAAGTACCCACTTTATTCAATGGACTTAGTCCTACAGGTGAACGTTTCCTTGTTACAATAATCATTGAAACGTGATAAATCTGTGGATTCCAGGTAGGTAACACGTGGAAACGACTTCCATAGCTAAATCAACGATACCCATAGACTTATAAAGGTCGAAATTATATACTTATTTGTTTGAAATGATCATAAACGTAGAGGTGAGCGTTACCGAGTTGTCATAATCATAGAAACGTGATAAATCTACTGATACTACGTAGGTTACACTTCGAAATCCTGTGTTAAACGCTTGGATATCAAGTACCCACTTTATTCAATGAACTTAGACCTACAGGTGAACGTTTCCTTGTTACAATTCTCATTGAAACGTGATAAATCAGTGGTTTCCAGGCAGGTAACACGTGAAAACGATTACCATAGCCAAATCCACGATACACATAGGGTTAGAAAGATTGAAATTAAATACCCATCTGTTTGAAATGATCATAAACTTACAGGTGAACTTTACCGAGTTGTCATAATCATAGAAACGTGATAAATCTACGGATACTACGTAGGTTACACTTCGAAATCCTGTGTTAAACGCTTGGATATCAAGTACCCACTTTATTCAATGGACTTAGACCTACAGGTGAACGTTTCCTTGTTACAATAATCATTGAAACGTGATAAATCTGTGGATTCCAGGTAGGTAACACGTGGAAACGACTTCCATAGCTAAATCAACGATACCCATAGACTTATAAAGGTCGAAATTATATACTTATTTGTTTGAAATGATCATAAACGTAGAGGTGAGCGTTACCGAGTTGTCATAATCATAGAAACGTGATAAATCTACGGATACTACGTAGGTTACACTTCGAAATCCTGTGTTAAACGCTTGGATATCAAGTACCCACTTTATTCAATGAACTTAGACCTACAGGTGAACGTTTCCTTGTTACAATTCTCATTGAAACGTGATAAATCAGTGGTTTCCAGGTAGGTAACACGTGAAAACGACTTCCATAGCCAAATCCACGATACACATAGGGTTAGAAAGATTGAAATTAAATACCCATCTGTTTGAAATGATCATAAACTTACAGGTGAACGTTACCGAGTTGTCATAATCATAGAAACGTGATAAATCTACGGATACTACGTAGGTTACACTTGGAAATCCTGTGTTAAACGCTTGGATATCAAGTACCCACTTTATTCAATGGACTTAGACCTACAGGTGAACGTTTCCTTGTTACAATAATCATTGAAACGTGATAAATCTGTGGATTCCAGGTAGGTAACACGTGGAAACGACTTCCATAGCTAAATCAACGATACCCATAGACTTATAAAGGTCGAAATTATATACTTATTTGTTTGAAATGATCATAAACGTAGAGGTGAGCGTTACCGAGTTGTCATAATCATAGAAACGTGATAAATCTACGGATACTACGTAGGTTACACTTCGAAATCCTGTGTTAAACGCTTGGATATCAAGTACCCACTTATTCAATGAACTTAGACCTACAGGTGAACGTTTCCTTGTTACAATTCTCATTGAAACGTGATAAATCAGTGGTTTCCAGGTAGGTAACACGTGAAAACGACTTCCATAGCCAAATCCACGATACACATAGGGTTAGAAAGATTGAAATTAAATACCCATCTGTTTGAAATGATCATAAACTTACAGGTGAACGTTACCGAGTTGTCATAATCATAGAAACGTGATAAATCTACGGATACTACGTAGGTTACACTTGGAAATCCTGTGTTAAACGCTTGGATATCAAGTACCCACTTTATTCAATGAACTTAGACCTACAGGTGAACGTTTCCTTGTTACAATTCTCATTGAAACGTGATAAATCAGTGGTTTCCAGGTAGGTAACACGTGAAAACGACTTCCATAGCCAAATCCACGATACACATAGGGTTAGAAAGATTGAAATTAAATACCCATATGTTTGAAATGATCATAAACGTAGAGGTGAACGTTACCGACTTGTCATAATTATAGAAACGTGATAAATCTACGGATACTACGTAGGTTACACTTGGAAATCCTGTGTTAAACGCTTGGATATCAAGTACCCACTTTATTCAATGGACTTAGACCTACAGGTGAACGTTTCCTTGTTACAATAATCGTTGAAACGTGATAAATCTGTGGATTCCAGGTAGGTAACACGTGGAAACGACTTCCATAGCTAAATCAACGATACCCATAGACTTATAAAGTTCGAAATTATATACTTATTTGTTTGAAATGATCATAAACGTAGAGGTGAGCGTTACCGAGTTGTCATAGTCATAGAAACGTGATAAATCTACGGATACTACGTAGGTTACACTTGGAAATCCTGTGTTAAACGCTTGGATATCAAGTACCCACTTTATTCAATGAACTTAGACCTACAGGTGAACGTTTCCTAGTTACAATAAACATAAAATCGTGCTAATTCTATGCATACCAGGTAGGAAATACGTTGAAATGATATCCATGGATCAAGCAAAGACACCCATAGGCTTAGAAAGGTCGGAATTATATACCCATTTGTTTGAAATGATCATAAACGTAGAGGTGAGCGTTACCGTGTTGTCATAATCATAGAAACGTGATAAATCTACGGATACTACGTAGGTTACACTTGGAAATCCTGTGTTAAACGCTTGGATATCAAGTACCCACTTCATTCAATGAACTCAGACCTACAGGTGAACGTTTCCTTGTTACAATTCTCATTGAAACGTGATAAATCAGTGGTTTCCAGGTAGGTAACACGTGAAAACGACTTCCATAGCCAAATCCACGATACCCATAGACTTATAAAGGTCGAAATTATATACTTATTTGTTTGAAATGATCATAAACGTAGAGGTGAGCGTTACCGAGTTGTCATAATCATAGAAACGTGATAAATCTACGGATACTACGTAGGTTACACTTGGAAATCCTGTGTTAAACGCTTGGATATCAAGTACCCACTTTATTCAATGAACTTAGACCTACAGGTGAACGTTTCCTTGTTACAATTCTCATTGAAACGTGATAAATCAGTGGTTTCCAGGTAGGTAACACGTGAAAACGACTTCCATAGCCAAATCCACGATACACATAGGGTTAGAAAGATTGAAATTAAATACCCATATGTTTGAAATGATCATAAACGTAGAGGTGAGCGTTACCGAGTTGTCATAATCATAGAAACGTGATAAATCTACGGATACTACGTAGGTTACACATGGAAATCCTGTGTTAAACGCTTGGATATCAAGTACCCACTTTATTCAATGGACTTAGACCTACAGGTGAACGTTTCCTTGTTACAATAATCATTGAAACGTGATACATCTGTGGATTCCAGGTAGGTAACACGTGGAAACGACTTCCATAGCTAAATCAACGATACCCATAGACTTATAAAGGTCGAAATTATATACTTATTTGTTTGAAATGATCATAAACGTAGAGGTGAGCGTTACCGAGTTGTCATAATCATAGAAACGTGATAAATCTACGGATACTACGTAGGTTACACTTGGAAATCTTGTGTTAAACGCTTGGATATCAAGTACCCACTTTATTCAATGAACTTAGACCTACAGGTGAACGTTTCCTAGTTACAATAATCATTGAAACGTGATAAATCTGTGGATTCCAGGTAGGTAACACGTGGAAACGACTTCCATAGCTAAATCAACGATACCCATAGACTTATAAAGGTCGAAATTATATACTTATTTGTTTGAAATGATCATAAACGTAGAGGTGAGCGTTACCGAGTTGTCATAATCATAGAAACGTGATAAATCTACGGATACTACGTAGGTTACACTTGGAAATCCTGTGTTAAACGCTTGGATATCAAGTACCCACTTTATTCAATGAACTTAGACCTACAGGTAAACGTTTCCTTGTTACAATTCTCATTGAAACGTGATAAATCAGTGGTTTCCAGGTAGGTAACACGTGAAAACGACTTCCATAGCCAAATCCACGATACACATAGGGTTAGAAAGATTGAAATTACATACCCATCTGTTTGATATGATCATAAACTTACAGGTGAACGTTACCGAGCTGTCATAATCATAGAAACGTGATAAATCTACGGATACTACGTAGGTTACACTTCGAAATCCTGTGTTAAACGCTTGGATATCAAGTACCCACTTTATTCCATGGACTTAGACCTACAGGTGAACGTTTCCTTGTTACAATAATCATTGAAACGTGATAAATCTGTGGATTCCAGGTAGGTAACACGTGGAAACGACTTCCATAGCTAAATCAACGATACCCATAGACTTATAAAGGTCGAAATTATATACTTATTTGTTTGAAATGATCATAAACGTAGAGGTGAGCGTTACCGAGTTGTCATAATCATAGAAACGTGATAAATCTACGGATACTACGTAGGTTACACTTCGAAATCCTGTGTTAAACGCTTGGATATCAAGTACCCACTTTATTCAATGAACTTAGACCTACAGGTGAACGTTTCCTAGTTACAATAAACATAAAATCGTGCTAATTCTATGCATACCAGGTAGGAAATACGTTGAAATGATATCCATGGATCAAGCAAAGACACCCATAGGCTTAGAAAGGTCGGAATTATATACCCATTTGTTTGAAATGATCATAAGCGTAGAGGTGAGCGTTACCGAGTTGTCATAATCATAGAAACGTGATAAATCTACGGATACTACGAAGGTTACACTTGGAAATCCTGTGTTAAACGCTTGGATATCAAGTACCCACTTTATTCAATGAACTTAGACCTACAGGTGAACGTTTCCTTGTTACAATAATCATTGAAACGTGATAAATCTGTGGATTCCAGGTAGGTAACACGTGGAAACGACTTCCATAGCTAAATCAACGATACCCATAGACTTATAAAGGTCGAAATTATATACTTATTTGTTTGAAATGATCATAAACGTAGAGGTGAGCGTTACCGAGTTGTCATAATCATAGAAACGTGATAAATCTACGGATACTACGTAGGTTACACTTCGAAATCCTGTGTTAAACGCTTGGATATCAAGTACCCACTTTATTCAATGAACTTAGAGCTACAGGTGAACGTTTCCTAGTTACAATAAACATAAAATCGTGCTAATTCTATGCATACCAGGTAGGAAATACGTTGAAACGATATCCATGGATCAAGCAAAGACACCCATAGGCTTAGAAAGGTCGGAATTATATACCCATTTGTTTGAAATGATCATAAACGTAGAGGTGAACGTTACCGACTTGTCATAATCATAGAAACGTGATAAAGCTACGGATACTTTGTAGGTTACACTTGGAAATCCTGTGTTAAACGCTTGGATATCAAGTACCCACTTTATTCAATGGACTTAGACCTACAGGTGAACGTTTCCTTGTTACAATAATCATTGAAACGTGATAAATCTGTGGATTCCAGGTAGGTAACACGTGGAAACGACTTCCATAGCTAAATCAACGATACCCATAGACTTATAAAGGTCGAAATTATATACTTATTTGTTTGAAATGATCATAAACGTAGAGGTGAGCGTTACCGAGTTGTCATAATCATAGAAACGTGATAAATCTACGGATACTACGTAGGTTACACTTGGAAATCTTGTGTTAAACGCTTGGATATCAAGTACCCCCTTTATTCAATGAACTCAGACCTACAGGTGAACGTTTCCTTGTTACAATTCTCATTGAAACGTGATAAATCAGTGGTTTCCAGGTAGGTAACACGTGAAAACGACTTCCATAGCCAAATCCACGATACACATAGGGTTAGAAAGATTGAAATTAAATACCCATCTGTTTGAAATGATCATAAACGTAGAGGTGAGCGTTACCGAGTTGTCATAATCATAGAAACGTGATAAATCTACGGATACTACGTAGGTTACACTTGGAAATCCTGTGTTAAACGCTTGGATATCAAGTACCCACTTTATTCAATGAACTTAGACCTACAGGTGAACGTTTCCTTGTTACAATTCTCATTGAAACGTGATAAATCAGTGGTTTCCAGGCAGGTAACACGTGAAAACGACTACCATAGCCAAATCCACGATACACATAGGGTTAGAAAGATTGAAATTAAATACCCATCTGTTTGAAATGATCATAAACTTACAGGTGAACGTTACCGAGTTGTCATAATCATAGAAACGTGATAAATCTACGGATACTACGTAGGTTACACTTGGAAATCCTGTGTTAAACGCTTGGATATCAAGTACCCACTTTATTCAATGGACTTAGACCTACAGGTGAACGTTTCCTTGTTACAATAATCATTGAAACGTGATAAATCTGTGGATTCCAGGTAGGTAACACGTGGAAACGACTTCCATAGCTAAATCAACGATACCCATAGACTTATAAAGGTCGAAATTATATACTTATTTGTTTGAAATGATCATAAACGTAGAGGTGAGCGTTACCGAGTTGTCATAATCATAGAAACGTGATAAATCTACGGATACTACGTAGGTTACACTTCGAAATCCTGTGTTAAACGCTTGGATATCAAGTACCCACTTTATTCAATGAACTTAGACCTACAGGTGAACGTTTCCTTGTTACAATTCTCATTGAAACGTGATAAATCAGTGGTTTCCAGGTAGGTAACACGTGAAAACGACTTCCATAGCCAAATCCACGATACACATAGGGTTAGAAAGATTGAAATTAAATACCCATCTGTTTGAAATGATCATAAACTTACAGGTGAACGTTACCGAGTTGTCATAATCATAGAAACGTGATAAATCTACGGATACTACGTAGGTTACACTTGGAAATCCTGTGTTAAACGCTTGGATATCAAGTACCCACTTTATTCAATGAACTTAGACCTACAGGTGAACGTTTCCTTGTTACAATTCTCATTGAAACGTGATAAATCAGTGGTTTCCAGGTAGGTAACACGTGAAAACGACTTCCATAGCCAAATCCACGATACACATAGGGTTAGAAAGATTGAAATTAAATACCCATATGTTTGAAATGATCATAAACGTAGAGGTGAGCGTTACCGAGTTGTCATAATCATAGAAACGTGATAAATCTACGGATACTACGTAGGTTACACATGGAAATCCTGTGTTAAACGCTTGGATATCAAGTACCCACTTTATTCAATGGACTTAGACCTACAGGTGAACGTTTCCTTGTTACAATAATCATTGAAACGTGATAAATCTGTGGATTCCAGGTAGGTAACACGTGGAAACGGCTTCCATAGCTAAATCAACGATACCCATAGACTTATAAAGGTCGAAATTATATACTTATTTGTTTGAAATGATCATAAACGTAGAGGTGAGCGTTACCGAGTTGTCATAATCATAGAAACGTGATAAATCTACGGATACTACGTAGGTTACACTTCGAAATCCTGTGTTAAACGCTTGGATATCAAGTACCCACTTTATTCAATGAACTTAGACCTACAGGTGAACGTTTCCTTGTTACAATTCTCATTGAAACGTGATAAATCAGTGGTTTCCAGGTAGGTAACACGTGAAAACGACTTCCATAGCCAAATCCACGATACACATAGGGTTAGAAAGATTGAAATTAAATACCCATCTGTTTGAAATGATCATAAACTTACAGGTGAACGTTACCGAGTTGTCATAATCATAGAAACGTGATAAATCTACGGATACTACGTAGGTTACACTTGGAAATCCTGTGTTAAACGCTTGGATATCAAGTACCCACTTTATTCAATGAACTTAGACCTACAGGTGAACGTTTCCTTGTTACAATTCTCATTGAAACGTGATAAATCAGTGGTTTCCAGGTAGGTAACACGTGAAAACGACTTCCATAGCCAAATCCACGATACACATAGGGTTAGAAAGATTGAAATTAAATACCCATATGTTTGAAATGATCATAAACGTAGAGGTGAGCGTTACCGAGTTGTCATAATCATAGAAACGTGATAAATCTACGGATACTACGTAGGTTACACATGGAAATCCTGTGTTAAACGCTTGGATATCAAGTACCCACTTTATTCAATGGACTTAGACCTACAGGTGAACGTTTCCTTGTTACAATAATCATTGAAACGTGATAAATCTGTGGATTCCAGGTAGGTAACACGTGGAAACGACTTCCATAGCTAAATCAACGATACCCATAGACTTATAAAGGTCGAAATTATATACTTATTTGTTTGAAATGATCATAAACGTAGAGGTGAGCGTTACCGAGTTGTCATAATCATAGAAACGTGATAAATCTACGGATACTACGTAGGTTACATTTGGAAATCCTGTGTTAAACGCTTGGATATCAAGTACCCACTTTATTCAATGAACTTAGACCTACAGGTGAACGTTTCCTTGTTACAATTCTCATTGAAACGTGATAAATCAGTGGTTTCCAGGTAGGTAACACGTGAAAACGACTTCCATAGCCAAATCCACGATACACATAGGGTTAGAAAGATTGAAATTAAATACCCATCTGTTTGAAATGATCATAAACTTACAGGTGAACGTTACCGAGTTGTCATAATCATAGAAACGTGATAAATCTACGGATACTACGTAGGTTACACTTGGAAATCCTGTGTTAAACGCTTGGATATCAAGTACCCACTTTATTCAATGAACTTAGACCTACAGGTGAACGTTTCCTTGTTACAATTCTCATTGAAACGTGATAAATCAGTGGTTTCCAGGTAGGTAACACGTGAAAACGACTTCCATAGCCAAATCCACGATACACATAGGGTTAGAAAGATTGAAATTAAATACCCATATGTTTGAAATGATCATAAACGTAGAGGTGAGCGTTACCGAGTTGTCATAATCATAGAAACGTGATAAATCTACGGATACTACGTAGCTTACACATGGAAATCCTGTGTTAAACGCTTGGATATCAAGTACCCACTTTATTCAATGGACTTAGACCTACAGGTGAACGTTTCCTTGTTACAATAATCATTGAAACGTGATAAATCTGTGGATTCCAGGTAGGTAACACGTGGAAACGACTTCCATAGCTAAATCAACGATACCCATAGACTTATAAAGGTCGAAATTATATACTTATTTGTTTGAAATGATCATAAACGTAGAGGTGAGCGTTACCGAGTTGTCATAATCATAGAAACGTGATAAATCTACGGATACTACGTAGGTTACACTTCGAAATCCTGTGTTAAACGCTTGGATATCAAGTACCCACTTTATTCAATGAACTTAGACCTACAGGTGAACGTTTCCTTGTTACAATTCTCATTGAAACGTGATAAATCAGTGGTTTCCAGGTAGGTAACACGTGAAAACGACTTCCATAGCCAAATCCACGATACACATAGGGTGAGAAAGATTGAAATTAAATACCCATCTGTTTGAAATGATCATAAACTTACAGGTGAACGTTACCGAGTTGTCATAATCATAGAAACGTGATAAATCTACGGATACTACGTAGGTTACACTTCGAAATCCTGTGTTAAACGCTTGGATATCAAGTACCCACTTTATTCAATGGACTTAGTCCTACAGGTGAACGTTTCCTTGTTACAATAATCATTGAAACGTGATAAATCTGTGGATTCCAGGTAGGTAACACGTGGAAACGACTTCCATAGCTAAATCAACGATACCCATAGACTTATAAAGGTCGAAATTATATACTTATTTGTTTGAAATGATCATAAACGTAGAGGTGAGCGTTACCGAGTTGTCATAATCATAGAAACGTGATAAATCTACGGATACTACGTAGGTTACACTTCGAAATCCTGTGTTAAACGCTTGGATATCAAGTACCCACTTTATTCAATGAACTTAGACCTACAGGTGAACGTTTCCTTGTTACAATTCTCATTGAAACGTGATAAATCAGTGGTTTCCAGGTAGGTAACACGTGAAAACGACTTCCATAGCCAAATCCACGATACACATAGGGTTAGAAAGATTGAAATTAAATACCCATCTGTTTGAAATGATCATAAACTTACAGGTGAACGTTACCGAGTTGTCATAATCATAGAAACGTGATAAATCTACGGATACTACGTAGGTTACACTTGGAAATCCTGTGTTAAACGCTTGGATATCAAGTACCCACTTTATTCAATGAACTTAGACCTACAGGTGAACGTTTCCTTGTTACAATTCTCATTGAAACGTGATAAATCAGTGGTTTCCAGGTAGGTAACACGTGAAAACGACTTCCATAGCCAAATCCACGATACACATAGGGTTAGAAAGATTGAAATTAAATACCCATATGTTTGAAATGATCATAAACGTAGAGGTGAGCGTTACCGAGTTGTCATAATCATAGAAACGTGATAAATCTACGGATACTACGTAGGTTACACATGGAAATCCTGTGTTAAACGCTTGGATATCAAGTACCCACTTTATTCAATGGACTTAGACCTACAGGTGAACGTTTCCTTGTTACAATAATCATTGAAACGTGATAAATCTGTGGATTCCAGGTAGGTAACACGTGGAAACGACTTCCATAGCTAAATCAACGATACCCACAGACTTATAAAGGTCGAAATTATATACTTATTTGTTTGAAATGATCATAAACGTAGAGGTGAGCGTTACCGAGTTGTCATAATCATAGAAACGTGATAAATCTACGGATACTACGTAGGTTACACTTCGAAATCCTGTGTTAAACGCTTGGATATCAAGTACCCACTTTATTCAATGAACTTAGACCTACAGGTGAACGTTTCCTTGTTACAATTCTCATTGA
Source organism: Muscidifurax raptorellus (assembly GCA_020010945.3). Taxonomy (NCBI): domain Eukaryota; kingdom Metazoa; phylum Arthropoda; class Insecta; order Hymenoptera; family Pteromalidae; genus Muscidifurax; species Muscidifurax raptorellus. The sequence goes on from CM052078.1 coordinate 23,755,671, forward strand.
AACGTGATAAATCTGTGGATTCCAGGTAGGTAACACGTGGAAACGACTTCCATAGCTAAATCAACGATACCCATAGACTTATAAAGGTCGAAATTATATACTTATTTGTTTGAAATGATCATAAACGTAGAGGTGAGCGTTACCGAGTTGTCATAATCATAGAAACGTGATAAATCTACGGATACTACGTAGGTTACACTTGGAAATCCTGTGTTAAACGCTTGGATATCAAGTACCCACTTTATTCAATGAACTTAGACCTACAGGTGAACGTTTCCTTGTTACAATTCTCATTGAAACGTGATAAATCAGTGGTTTCCAGGCAGGTAACACGTGAAAACGACTACCATAGCCAAATCCACGATACACATAGGGTTAGAAAGATTGAAATTAAATACCCATCTGTTTGAAGTGATCATAAACGTAGAGGTGAGCGTTACCGAGTTGTCATAATCATAGAAACGTGATAAATCTACTGATACTACGTAGGTTACACTTGGAAATTTTGTGTTAAACGCTTGGATATCAAGTACCCACTTTATTCAATGAACTTAGACCTACAGGTGAACGTTTCCTTGTTACAATTCTCATTGAAACGTGATAAATCAGTGGTTTCCAGGTAGGTAACACGTGAAAACGACTTCCATAGCCAAATCCACGATACACATAGGGTTAGAAAGATTGAAATTACATACCCATCTGTTTGATATGATCATAAACTTACAGGTGAACGTTACCGAGCTGTCATAATCATAGAAACGTGATAAATCTACGGATACTACGTAGGTTACACTTCGAAATCCTGTGTTAAACGCTTGGATATCAAGTACCCACTTTATTCCATGGACTTAGACCTACAGGTGAACGTTTCCTTGTTACAATAATCATTGAAACGTGATAAATCTGTGGATTCCAGGTAGGTAACACGTGGAAACGACTTCCATAGCTAAATCAACGATACCCATAGACTTATAAAGGTCGAAATTATATACTTATTTGTTTGAAATGATCATAAACGTAGAGGTGAGCGTTACCGAGTTGTCATAATCATAGAAACGTGATAAATCTACGGATACTACGTAGGTTACACTTCGAAATCCTGTGTTAAACGCTTGGATATCAAGTACCCACTTTATTCAATGAACTTAGACCTACAGGTGAACGTTTCCTAGTTACAATAAACATAAAATCGTGCTAATTCTATGCATACCAGGTAGGAAATACGTTGAAATGATATCCATGGATCAAGCAAAGACACCCATAGGCTTAGAAAGGTCGGAATTATATACCCATTTGTTTGAAATGATCATAAACGTAGAGGTGAGCGTTACCGAGTTGTCATAATCATAGAAACGTGATAAATCTACGGATACTACGAAGGTTACACTTGGAAATCCTGTGTTAAACGCTTGGATATCAAGTACCCACTTTATTCAATGAACTTAGACCTACAGGTGAACGTTTCCTTGTTACAATAATCATTGAAACGTGATAAATCTGTGGATTCCAGGTAGGTAACACGTGGAAACGACTTCCATAGCTAAATCAACGATACCCATAGACTTATAAAGGTCGAAATTATATACTTATTTGTTTGAAATGATCATAAACGTAGAGGTGAGCGTTACCGAGTTGTCATAATCATAGAAACGTGATAAATCTACGGATACTACGTAGGTTACACTTCGAAATCCTGTGTTAAACGCTTGGATATCAAGTACCCACTTTATTCAATGAACTTAGAGCTACAGGTGAACGTTTCCTAGTTACAATAAACATAAAATCGTGCTAATTCTATGCATACCAGGTAGGAAATACGTTGAAACGATATCCATGGATCAAGCAAAGACACCCATAGGCTTAGAAAGGTCGGAATTATATACCCATTTGTTTGAAATGATCATAAACGTAGAGGTGAACGTTACCGACTTGTCATAATCATAGAAACGTGATAAAGCTACGGATACTTTGTAGGTTACACTTGGAAATCCTGTGTTAAACGCTTGGATATCAAGTACCCACTTTATTCAATGGACTTAGACCTACAGGTGAACGTTTCCTTGTTACAATAATCATTGAAACGTGATAAATCTGTGGATTCCAGGTAGGTAACACGTGGAAACGACTTCCATAGCTAAATCAACGATACCCATAGACTTATAAAGGTCGAAATTATATACTTATTTGTTTGAAATGATCATAAACGTAGAGGTGAGCGTTACCGAGTTGTCATAATCATAGAAACGTGATAAATCTACGGATACTACGTAGGTTACACTTGGAAATCCTGTGTTAAACGCTTGGATATCAAGTACCCACTTTATTCAATGAACTCAGACCTACAGGTGAACGTTTCCTTGTTACAATTCTCATTGAAACGTGATAAATCAGTGGTTTCCAGGTAGGTAACACGTGAAAACGACTTCCATAGCCAAATCCACGATACACATAGGGTTAGAAAGATTGAAATTAAATACCCATCTGTTTGAAATGATCATAAACGTAGAGGTGAGCGTTACCGAGTTGTCATAATCATAGAAACGTGATAAATCTACGGATACTACGTAGGTTACACTTGGAAATCCTGTGTTAAACGCTTGGATATCAAGTACCCACTTTATTCAATGAACTTAGACCTACAGGTGAACGTTTCCTTGTTACAATTCTCATTGAAACGTGATAAATCAGTGGTTTCCAGGCAGGTAACACGTGAAAACGACTACCATAGCCAAATCCACGATACACATAGGGTTAGAAAGATTGAAATTAAATACCCATCTGTTTGAAATGATCATAAACTTACAGGTGAACGTTACCGAGTTGTCATAATCATAGAAACGTGATAAATCTACGGATACTACGTAGGTTACACTTGGAAATCCTGTGTTAAACGCTTGGATATCAAGTACCCACTTTATTCAATGGACTTAGACCTACAGGTGAACGTTTCCTTGTTACAATAATCATTGAAACGTGATAAATCTGTGGATTCCAGGTAGGTAACACGTGGAAACGACTTCCATAGCTAAATCAACGATACCCATAGACTTATAAAGGTCGAAATTATATACTTATTTGTTTGAAATGATCATAAACGTAGAGGTGAGCGTTACCGAGTTGTCATAATCATAGAAACGTGATAAATCTACGGATACTACGTAGGTTACACTTCGAAATCCTGTGTTAAACGCTTGGATATCAAGTACCCACTTTATTCAATGAACTTAGACCTACAGGTGAACGTTTCCTTGTTACAATTCTCATTGAAACGTGATAAATCAGTGGTTTCCAGGTAGGTAACACGTGAAAACGACTTCCATAGCCAAATCCACGATACACATAGGGTTAGAAAGATTGAAATTAAATACCCATCTGTTTGAAATGATCATAAACTTACAGGTGAACGTTACCGAGTTGTCATAATCATAGAAACGTGATAAATCTACGGATACTACGTAGGTTACACTTGGAAATCCTGTGTTAAACGCTTGGATATCAAGTACCCACTTTATTCAATGAACTTAGACCTACAGGTGAACGTTTCCTTGTTACAATTCTCATTGAAACGTGATAAATCAGTGGTTTCCAGGTAGGTAACACGTGAAAACGACTTCCATAGCCAAATCCACGATACACATAGGGTTAGAAAGATTGAAATTAAATACCCATATGTTTGAAATGATCATAAACGTAGAGGTGAGCGTTACCGAGTTGTCATAATCATAGAAACGTGATAAATCTACGGATACTACGTAGGTTACACATGGAAATCCTGTGTTAAACGCTTGGATATCAAGTACCCACTTTATTCAATGGACTTAGACCTACAGGTGAACGTTTCCTTGTTACAATAATCATTGAAACGTGATAAATCTGTGGATTCCAGGTAGGTAACACGTGGAAACGGCTTCCATAGCTAAATCAACGATACCCATAGACTTATAAAGGTCGAAATTATATACTTATTTGTTTGAAATGATCATAAACGTAGAGGTGAGCGTTACCGAGTTGTCATAATCATAGAAACGTGATAAATCTACGGATACTACGTAGGTTACACTTCGAAATCCTGTGTTAAACGCTTGGATATCAAGTACCCACTTTATTCAATGAACTTAGACCTACAGGTGAACGTTTCCTTGTTACAATTCTCATTGAAACGTGATAAATCAGTGGTTTCCAGGTAGGTAACACGTGAAAACGACTTCCATAGCCAAATCCACGATACACATAGGGTTAGAAAGATTGAAATTAAATACCCATCTGTTTGAAATGATCATAAACTTACAGGTGAACGTTACCGAGTTGTCATAATCATAGAAACGTGATAAATCTACGGATACTACGTAGGTTACACTTGGAAATCCTGTGTTAAACGCTTGGATATCAAGTACCCACTTTATTCAATGAACTTAGACCTACAGGTGAACGTTTCCTTGTTACAATTCTCATTGAAACGTGATAAATCAGTGGTTTCCAGGTAGGTAACACGTGAAAACGACTTCCATAGCCAAATCCACGATACACATAGGGTTAGAAAGATTGAAATTAAATACCCATATGTTTGAAATGATCATAAACGTAGAGGTGAGCGTTACCGAGTTGTCATAATCATAGAAACGTGATAAATCTACGGATACTACGTAGGTTACACATGGAAATCCTGTGTTAAACGCTTGGATATCAAGTACCCACTTTATTCAATGGACTTAGACCTACAGGTGAACGTTTCCTTGTTACAATAATCATTGAAACGTGATAAATCTGTGGATTCCAGGTAGGTAACACGTGGAAACGACTTCCATAGCTAAATCAACGATACCCATAGACTTATAAAGGTCGAAATTATATACTTATTTGTTTGAAATGATCATAAACGTAGAGGTGAGCGTTACCGAGTTGTCATAATCATAGAAACGTGATAAATCTACGGATACTACGTAGGTTACACTTGGAAATCCTGTGTTAAACGCTTGGATATCAAGTACCCACTTTATTCAATGAACTTAGACCTACAGGTGAACGTTTCCTTGTTACAATTCTCATTGAAACGTGATAAATCAGTGGTTTCCAGGTAGGTAACACGTGAAAACGACTTCCATAGCCAAATCCACGATACACATAGGGTTAGAAAGATTGAAATTAAATACCCATCTGTTTGAAATGATCATAAACTTACAGGTGAACGTTACCGAGTTGTCATAATCATAGAAACGTGATAAATCTACGGATACTACGTAGGTTACACTTGGAAATCCTGTGTTAAACGCTTGGATATCAAGTACCCACTTTATTCAATGAACTTAGACCTACAGGTGAACGTTTCCTTGTTACAATTCTCATTGAAACGTGATAAATCAGTGGTTTCCAGGTAGGTAACACGTGAAAACGACTTCCATAGCCAAATCCACGATACACATAGGGTTAGAAAGATTGAAATTAAATACCCATATGTTTGAAATGATCATAAACGTAGAGGTGAGCGTTACCGAGTTGTCATAATCATAGAAACGTGATAAATCTACGGATACTACGTAGGTTACACATGGAAATCCTGTGTTAAACGCTTGGATATCAAGTACCCACTTTATTCAATGGACTTAGACCTACAGGTGAACGTTTCCTTGTTACAATAATCATTGAAACGTGATAAATCTGTGGATTCCAGGTAGGTAACACGTGGAAACGACTTCCATAGCTAAATCAACGATACCCATAGACTTATAAAGGTCGAAATTATATACTTATTTGTTTGAAATGATCATAAACGTAGAGGTGAGCGTTACCGAGTTGTCATAATCATAGAAACGTGATAAATCTACGGATACTACGTAGGTTACACTTCGAAATCCTGTGTTAAACGCTTGGATATCAAGTACCCACTTTATTCAATGAACTTAGACCTACAGGTGAACGTTTCCTTGTTACAATTCTCATTGAAACGTGATAAATCAGTGGTTTCCAGGTAGGTAACACGTGAAAACGACTTCCATAGCCAAATCCACGATACACATAGGGTTAGAAAGATTGAAATTAAATACCCATCTGTTTGAAATGATCATAAACTTACAGGTGAACGTTACCGAGTTGTCATAATCATAGAAACGTGATAAATCTACGGATACTACGTAGGTTACACTTCGAAATCCTGTGTTAAACGCTTGGATATCAAGTACCCACTTTATTCAATGGACTTAGTCCTACAGGTGAACGTTTCCTTGTTACAATAATCATTGAAACGTGATAAATCTGTGGATTCCAGGTAGGTAACACGTGGAAACGACTTCCATAGCTAAATCAACGATACCCATAGACTTATAAAGGTCGAAATTATATACTTATTTGTTTGAAATGATCATAAACGTAGAGGTGAGCGTTACCGAGTTGTCATAATCATAGAAACGTGATAAATCTACTGATACTACGTAGGTTACACTTCGAAATCCTGTGTTAAACGCTTGGATATCAAGTACCCACTTTATTCAATGAACTTAGACCTACAGGTGAACGTTTCCTTGTTACAATTCTCATTGAAACGTGATAAATCAGTGGTTTCCAGGCAGGTAACACGTGAAAACGATTACCATAGCCAAATCCACGATACACATAGGGTTAGAAAGATTGAAATTAAATACCCATCTGTTTGAAATGATCATAAACTTACAGGTGAACGTTACCGAGTTGTCATAATCATAGAAACGTGATAAATCTACGGATACTACGTAGGTTACACTTCGAAATCCTGTGTTAAACGCTTGGATATCAAGTACCCACTTTATTCAATGGACTTAGACCTACAGCTGAACGTTTCCTTGTTACAATAATCATTGAAACGTGATAAATCTGTGGATTCCAGGTAGGTAACACGTGGAAACGACTTCCATAGCTAAATCAACGATACCCATAGACTTATAAAGGTCGAAATTATATACTTATTTGTTTGAAATGATCATAAACGTAGAGGTGAGCGTTACCGAGTTGTCATAATCATAGAAACGTGATAAATCTACGGATACTACGTAGGTTACACTTCGAAATCCTGTGTTAAACGCTTGGATATCAAGTACCCACTTTATTCAATGAACTTAGACCTACAGGTGAACGTTTCCTTGTTACAATTCTCATTGAAACGTGATAAATCAGTGGTTTCCAGGTAGGTAACACGTGAAAACGACTTCCATAGCCAAATCCACGATACACATAGGGTTAGAAAGATTGAAATTAAATACCCATCTGTTTGAAATGATCATAAACTTACAGGTGAACGTTACCGAGTTGTCATAATCATAGAAACGTGATAAATCTACGGATACTACGTAGGTTACACTTGGAAATCCTGTGTTAAACGCTTGGATATCAAGTACCCACTTTATTCAATGAACTTAGACCTACAGGTGAACGTTTCCTTGTTACAATTCTCATTGAAACGTGATAAATCAGTGGTTTCCAGGTAGGTAACACGTGAAAACGACTTCCATAGCCAAATCCACGATACACATAGGGTTAGAAAGATTGAAATTAAATACCCATATGTTTGAAATGATCATAAACGTAGAGGTGAGCGTTACCGAGTTGTCATAATCATAGAAACGTGATAAATCTACGGATACTACGTAGGTTACACATGGAAATCCTGTGTTAAACGCTTGGATATCAAGTACCCACTTTATTCAATGGACTTAGACCTACAGGTGAACGTTTCCTTGTTACAATAATCATTGAAACGTGATAAATCTGTGGATTCCAGGTAGGTAACACGTGGAAACGACTTCCATAGCTAAATCAACGATACCCACAGACTTATAAAGGTCGAAATTATATACTTATTTGTTTGAAATGATCATAAACGTAGAGGTGAGCGTTACCGAGTTGTCATAATCATAGAAACGTGATAAATCTACGGATACTACGTAGGTTACACTTCGAAATCCTGTGTTAAACGCTTGGATATCAAGTACCCACTTTATTCAATGAACTTAGACCTACAGGTGAACGTTTCCTTGTTACAATTCTCATTGAAACGTGATAAATCTGTGGATTCCAGGTAGGTAACACGTGGAAACGACTTCCATAGCTAAATCAACGATACCCATAGACTTATAAAGGTCGAAATTATATACTTATTTGTTTGAAATGATCATAAACGTAGAGGTGAGCGTTACCGAGTTGTCATAATCATAGAAACGTGATAAATCTACGGATACTACGTAGGTTACACTTGGAAATCCTGTGTTAAACGCTTGGATATCAAGTACCCACTTTATTCAATGAACTTAGACCTACAGGTGAACGTTTCCTTGTTACAATTCTCATTGAAACGTGATAAATCAGTGGTTTCCAGGCAGGTAACACGTGAAAACGACTACCATAGCCAAATCCACGATACACATAGGGTTAGAAAGATTGAAATTAAATACCCATCTGTTTGAAGTGATCATAAACGTAGAGGTGAGCGTTACCGAGTTGTCATAATCATAGAAACGTGATAAATCTACTGATACTACGTAGGTTACACTTGGAAATTTTGTGTTAAACGCTTGGATATCAAGTACCCACTTTATTCAATGAACTTAGACCTACAGGTGAACGTTTCCTTGTTACAATTCTCATTGAAACGTGATAAATCTGTGGATTCCAGGTAGGTAACACGTGAAAACGACTTCCATAGCCAAATCCACGATACACATAGGGTTAGAAAGATTGAAATTAAATACCCATATGTTTGAAATGATCATAAACGTAGAGGTGAGCGTTACCGAGTTGTCATAATCATAGAAACGTGATAAATCTACGGATACTACGTAGGTTACACATGGAAATCCTGTGTTAAACGCTTGGATATCAAGTACCCACTTTATTCAATGGACTTAGACCTACAGGTGAACGTTTCCTTGTTACAATAATCATTGAAACGTGATAAATCTGTGGATTCCAGGTAGGTAACACGTGGAAACGACTTCCATAGCTAAATCAACGATACCCATAGACTTATAAAGGTCGAAATTATATACTTATTTGTTTGAAATGATCATAAACGTAGAGGTGAGCGTTACCGAGTTGTCATAATCATAGAAACGTGATAAATCTACGGATACTACGTAGGTTACACTTCGAAATCCTGTGTTAAACGCTTGGATATCAAGTACCCACTTTATTCAATGAACTTAGACCTACAGGTGAACGTTTCCTTGTTACAATTCTCATTGAAACGTGATAAATCAGTGGTTTCCAGGTAGGTAACACGTGAAAACGACTTCCATAGCCAAATCCACGATACACATAGGGTTAGAAAGATTGAAATTAAATACCCATCTGTTTGAAATGATCATAAACTTACAGGTGAACGTTACCGAGTTGTCATAATCATAGAAACGTGATAAATCTACGGATACTACGTAGGTTACACTTCGAAATCCTGTGTTAAACGCTTGGATATCAAGTACCCACTTTATTCAATGGACTTAGACCTACAGGTGAACGTTTCCTTGTTACAATAATCATTGAAACGTGATAAATCTGTGGATTCCAGGTAGGTAACACGTGGAAACGACTTCCATAGCTAAATCAACGATACCCATAGACTTATAAAGGTCGAAATTATATACTTATTTGTTTGAAATGATCATAAACGTAGAGGTGAGCGTTACCGAGTTGTCATAATCATAGAAACGTGATAAATCTACGGATACTACGTAGGTTACACTTCGAAATCCTGTGTTAAACGCTTGGATATCAAGTACCCACTTTATTCAATGAACTTAGACCTACAGGTGAACGTTTCCTTGTTACAATTCTCATTGAAACGTGATAAATCAGTGGTTTCCAGGTAGGTAACACGTGAAAACGACTTCCATAGCCAAATCCACGATACACATAGGGTTAGAAAGATTGAAATTAAATACCCATCTGTTTGAAATGATCATAAACTTACAGGTGAACGTTACCGAGTTGTCATAATCATAGAAACGTGATAAATCTACGGATACTACGTAGGTTACACTTCGAAATCCTGTGTTAAACGCTTGGATATCAAGTACCCACTTTATTCAATGGACTTAGACCTACAGGTGAACGTTTCCTTGTTACAATAATCATTGAAACGTGATAAATCTGTGGATTCCAGGTAGGTAACACGTGGAAACGACTTCCATAGCTAAATCAACGATACCCATAGACTTATAAAGGTCGAAATTATATACTTATTTGTTTGAAATGATCATAAACGTAGAGGTGAGCGTTACCGAGTTGTCATAATCATAGAAACGTGATAAATCTACGGATACTACGTAGGTTACACTTCGAAATCCTGTGTTAAACGCTTGGATATCAAGTACCCACTTTATTCAATGGACTTAGTCCTACAGGTGAACGTTTCCTTGTTACAATAATCATTGAAACGTGATAAATCTGTGGATTCCAGGTAGGTAACACGTGGAAACGACTTCCATAGCTAAATCAACGATACCCATAGACTTATAAAGGTCGAAATTATATACTTATTTGTTTGAAATGATCATAAACGTAGAGGTGAGCGTTACCGAGTTGTCATAATCATAGAAACGTGATAAATCTACTGATACTACGTAGGTTACACTTGGAAATCTTGTGTTAAACGCTTGGATATCAAGTACCCACTTTATTCAATGAACTTAGACCTACAGGTGTACGTTTCCTAGTTACAATAATCATTGAAACGTGATAAATCTGTGGATTCCAGGTAGGTAACACGTGGAAACGACTTCCATAGCTAAATCAACGATACCCACAGACTTATAAAGGTCGAAATTATATACTTATTTGTTTGAAATGATCATAAACGTAGAGGTGAGCGTTACCGAGTTGTCATAATCATAGAAACGTGATAAATCTACGGATACTACGTAGGTTACACTTGGAAATCCTGTGTTAAACGCTTGGATATCAAGTACCCACTTTATTCAATGAACTTAGACCTACAGGTGAACGTTTCCTTGTTACAATTCTCATTGAAACGTGATAAATCAGTGGTTTCCAGGCAGGTAACACGTGAAAACGACTACCATAGCCAAATCCACGATACACATAGGGTTAGAAAGATTGAAATTAAATACCCATCTGTTTGAAGTGATCATAAACGTAGAGGTGAGCGTTACCGAGTTGTCATAATCATAGAAACGTGATAAATCTACTGATACTACGTAGGTTACACTTGGAAATTTTGTGTTAAACGCTTGGATATCAAGTACCCACTTTATTCAATGAACTTAGACCTACAGGTGAACGTTTCCTAGTTACAATAATCATTGAAACGTGATAAATCTGTGGATTCCAGGTAGGTAACACGTGAAAACGACTTCCATAGCCAAATCCACGATACACATAGGGTTAGAAAGATTGAAATTAAATACCCATATGTTTGAAATGATCATAAACGTAGAGGTGAGCGTTACCGAGTTGTCATAATCATAGAAACGTGATAAATCTACGGATACTACGTAGGTTACACATGGAAATCCTGTGTTAAACGCTTGGATATCAAGTACCCACTTTATTCAATGGACTTAGACCTACAGGTGAACGTTTCCTTGTTACAATAATCATTGAAACGTGATAAATCTGTGGATTCCAGGTAGGTAACACGTGGAAACGACTTCCATAGCTAAATCAACGATACCCATAGACTTATAAAGGTCGAAATTATATACTTATTTGTTTGAAATGATCATAAACGTAGAGGTGAGCGTTACCGAGTTGTCATAATCATAGAAACGTGATAAATCTACGGATACTACGTAGGTTACACTTCGAAATCCTGTGTTAAACGCTTGGATATCAAGTACCCACTTTATTCAATGAACTTAGACCTACAGGTGAACGTTTCCTTGTTACAATTCTCATTGAAACGTGATAAATCAGTGGTTTCCAGGTAGGTAACACGTGAAAACGACTTCCATAGCCAAATCCACGATACACATAGGGTTAGAAAGATTGAAATTAAATACCCATCTGTTTGAAATGATCATAAACGTAGAGGTGAGCGTTACCGAGTTGTCATAATCATAGAAACGTGATAAATCTACGGATACTACGTAGGTTACACTTGGAAATCCTGTGTTAAACGCTTGGATATCAAGTACCCACTTTATTCAATGGACTTAGACCTACAGGTGAACGTTTCCTTGTTACAATAATCATTGAAACGTGATAAATCTGTGGATTCCAGGTAGGTAACACGTGAAAACGACTTCCATAGTCAAATCCACGATACCCATAGACTTATAAAGGTCGAAATTATATACTTATTTGTTTGAAATGATCATAAACGTAGAGGTGAGCGTTACCGAGTTGTCATAATCATAGAAACGTGATAATTCTACGGATACTACGTAGGTTACACTTGGAAATCCTGTGTTAAACGCTTGGATATCAAGTACCCACTTTATTCAATGAACTTAGACCTACAGGTGAACGTTTCCTAGTTACAATAAACATAAAATCGTGCTAATTCTATGCATACCAGGTAGGAAATACGTTGAAAGGATTTCCATGGATCAAGCAAAGACACCCATAGGCTTAGAAAGGTCGGAATTATATACCCATTTGTTTGAAAAGATCATAAACGTAGAGGTGAACGTTACCGACTTGTCATAATCATGGAAACGTGATAAATCTACGATTACTTCGTAGGTTACACTTGGAAATCCTGTGTTAAACGCTTGGATATCAAGTACCCACTTTATTCAATGGACTTAGACCTACAGGTGAACGTTTCCTTGTTACAATAATCGTTGAAACGTGATAAATCTGTGGATTCCAGGTAGGTAACACGTGGAAACGACTTCCATAGCTAAATCAACGATACCCATAGACTTATAAAGGTCGAAATTATATACTTATTTGTTTGAAATGATCATAAACGTAGAGGTGAGCGTTACCGAGTTGTCATAATCATAGAAACGTGATAAATCTACTGATACTACGTAGGTTACACTTGGAAATTTTGTGTTAAACGCTTGGATATCAAGTACCCACTTTATTCAATGAACTTAGACCTACAGGTGAACGTTTCCTTGTTACAATTCTCATTGAAACGTGATAAATCTGTGGATTCCAGGTAGTTAACACGTGAAAACGACTTCCATAGCCAAATCCACGATACACATAGGGTTAGAAAGATTGAAATTAAATACCCATATGTTTGAAATGATCATAAACGTAGAGGTGAGCGTTACCGAGTTGTCATAATCATAGAAACGTGATAAATCTACGGATACTACGTAGGTTACACATGGAAATCCTGTGTTAAACGCTTGGATATCAAGTACCCACTTTATTCAATGGACTTAGACCTACAGGTGAACGTTTCCTTGTTACAATAATCATTGAAACGTGATAAATCTGTGGATTCCAGGTAGGTAACACGTGGAAACGACTTCCATAGCTAAATCAACGATACCCATAGACTTATAAAGGTCGAAATTATATACTTATTTGTTTGAAATGATCATAAACGTAGAGGTGAGCGTTACCGAGTTGTCATAATCATAGAAACGTGATAAATCTACGGATACTACGTAGGTTACACTTCGAAATCCTGTGTTAAACGCTTGGATATCAAGTACCCACTTTATTCAATGAACTTAGACCTACAGGTGAACGTTTCCTTGTTACAATTCTCATTGAAACGTGATAAATCAGTGGTTTCCAGGTAGGTAACACGTGAAAACGACTTCCATAGCCAAATCCACGATACACATAGGGTTAGAAAGATTGAAATTAAATACCCATCTGTTTGAAATGATCATAAACTTACAGGTGAACGTTACCGAGTTGTCATAATCATAGAAACGTGATAAATCTACGGATACTACGTAGGTTACACTTCGAAATCCTGTGTTAAACGCTTGGATATCAAGTACCCACTTTATTCAATGGACTTAGACCTACAGGTGAACGTTTCCTTGTTACAATAATCATTGAAACGTGATAAATCTGTGGATTCCAGGTAGGTAACACGTGGAAACGACTTCCATAGCTAAATCAACGATACCCATAGACTTATAAAGGTCGAAATTATATACTTATTTGTTTGAAATGATCATAAACGTAGAGGTGAGCGTTACCGAGTTGTCATAATCATAGAAACGTGATAAATCTACGGATACTACGTAGGTTACACTTCGAAATCCTGTGTTAAACGCTTGGATATCAAGTACCCACTTTATTCAATGGACTTAGTCCTACAGGTGAACGTTTCCTTGTTACAATAATCATTGAAACGTGATAAATCTGTGGATTCCAGGTAGGTAACACGTGGAAACGACTTCCATAGCTAAATCAACGATACCCATAGACTTATAAAGGTCGAAATTATATACTTATTTGTTTGAAATGATCATAAACGTAGAGGTGAGCGTTACCGAGTTGTCATAATCATAGAAACGTGATAAATCTACTGATACTACGTAGGTTACACTTGGAAATCTTGTGTTAAACGCTTGGATATCAAGTACCCACTTTATTCAATGAACTTAGACCTACAGGTGAACGTTTCCTAGTTACAATAATCATTGAAACGTGATAAATCTGTGGATTCCAGGTAGGTAACACGTGGAAACGACTTCCATAGCTAAATCAACGATACCCACAGACTTATAAAGGTCGAAATTATATACTTATTTGTTTGAAATGATCATAAACGTAGAGGTGAGCGTTACCGAGTTGTCATAATCATAGAAACGTGATAAATCTACGGATACTACGTAGGTTACACTTGGAAATCCTGTGTTAAACGCTTGGATATCAAGTACCCACTTTATTCAATGAACTTAGACCTACAGGTGAACGTTTCCTTGTTACAATTCTCATTGAAACGTGATAAATCAGTGGTTTCCAGGCAGGTAACACGTGAAAACGACTACCATAGCCAAATCCACGATACACATAGGGTTAGAAAGATTGAAATTAAATACCCATCTGTTTGAAGTGATCATAAACGTAGAGGTGAGCGTTACCGAGTTGTCATAATCATAGAAACGTGATAAATCTACTGATACTACGTAGGTTACACTTGGAAATTTTGTGTTAAACGCTTGGATATCAAGTACCCACTTTATTCAATGAACTTAGACCTACAGGTGAACGTTTCCTAGTTACAATAATCATTGAAACGTGATAAATCTGTGGATTCCAGGTAGGTAACATGTGAAAACGACTTCCATAGCCAAATCCACGATACACATAGGGTTAGAAAGATTGAAATTAAATACCCATATGTTTGAAATGATCATAAACGTAGAGGTGAGCGTTACCGAGTTGTCATAATCATAGAAACGTGATAAATCTACGGATACTACGTAGGTTACACATGGAAATCCTGTGTTAAACGCTTGGATATCAAGTACCCACTTTATTCAATGGACTTAGACCTACAGGTGAACGTTTCCTTGTTACAATAATCATTGAAACGTGATAAATCTGTGGATTCCAGGTAGGTAACACGTGGAAACGACTTCCATAGCTAAATCAACGATACCCATAGACTTATAAAGGTCGAAATTATATACTTATTTGTTTGAAATGATCATAAACGTAGAGGTGAGCGTTACCGAGTTGTCATAATCATAGAAACGTGATAAATCTACGGATACTACGTAGGTTACACTTCGAAATCCTGTGTTAAACGCTTGGATATCAAGTACCCACTTTATTCAATGAACTTAGACCTACAGGTGAACGTTTCCTTGTTACAATTCTCATTGAAACGTGATAAATCAGTGGTTTCCAGGTAGGTAACACGTGAAAACGACTTCCATAGCCAAATCCACGATACACATAGGGTTAGAAAGATTGAAATTAAATACCCATCTGTTTGAAATGATCATAAACGTAGAGGTGAGCGTTACCGAGTTGTCATAATCATAGAAACGTGATAAATCTACGGATACTACGTAGGTTACACTTGGAAATCCTGTGTTAAACGCTTGGATATCAAGTACCCACTTTATTCAATGGACTTAGACCTACAGGTGAACGTTTCCTTGTTACAATAATCATTGAAACGTGATAAATCTGTGGATTCCAGGTAGGTAACACGTGAAAACGACTTCCATAGTCAAATCCACGATACCCATAGACTTATAAAGGTCGAAATTATATACTTATTTGTTTGAAATGATCATAAACGTAGAGGTGAGCGTTACCGAGTTGTCATAATCATAGAAACGTGATAATTCTACGGATACTACGTAGGTTACACTTGGAAATCCTGTGTTAAACGCTTGGATATCAAGTACCCACTTTATTCAATGAACTTAGACCTACAGGTGAACGTTTCCTAGTTACAATAAACATAAAATCGTGCTAATTCTATGCATACCAGGTAGGAAATACGTTGAAAGGATTTCCATGGATCAAGCAAAGACACCCATAGGCTTAGAAAGGTCAGAATTATATACCCATTTGTTTGAAAAGATCATAAACGTAGAGGTGAACGTTACCGACTTGTCATAATCATGGAAACGTGATAAATCTACGATTACTTCGTAGGTTACACTTGGAAATCCTGTGTTAAACGCTTGGATATCAAGTACCCACTTTATTCAATGGACTTAGACCTACAGGTGAACGTTTCCTTGTTACAATAATCGTTGAAACGTGATAAATCTGTGGATTCCAGGTAGGTAACACGTGGAAACGACTTCCATAGCTAAATCAACGATACCCATAGACTTATAAAGGTCGAAATTATATACTTATTTGTTTGAAATGATCATAAACGTAGAGGTGAGCGTTACCGAGTTGTCATAATCATAGAAACGTGATAAATCTACGGATACTACGTAGGTTACACTTGGAAATCCTGTGTTAAACGCTTGGATATCAAGTACCCACTTTATTCAATGAACTTAGACCTACAGGTGAACGTTTCCTTGTTACAATTCTCATTGAAACGTGATAAATCAGTGGTTTCCAGGTAGGTAACACGTGAAAACGACTTCCATAGCCAAATCCACGATACACATAGGGTTAGAAAGATTGAAATTAAATACCCATCTGTTTGAAATGATCATAAACTTACAGGTGAACGTTACCGAGTTGTCATAATCATAGAAACGTGATAAATCTACGGATACTTCGTAGTTTACACTTGGAAATCCTGAGTTAAACGCTTGGATATCAAGTACCCACTTTATTCAATGAACTTAGACCTACAGGTGAACGTTTCCTTGTTACAATTCTCATTGAAACGTGATAAATCAGTGGTTTCCACGTAGGTAACACGTGAAAACGACTTCCATAGCCACATCCACGATACACATAGGGTTAGAAAGATTGAAATTAAATACCCATCTGTTTGAAATGATCATAAACGTAGAGGTGAACGTTACCGACTTGTCATAATCATAGAAACGTGATAAATCTACGGATACTTCGTAGGTTACACTTGGAAATCCTTTGTTAAACGCTTGGATATCAAGGACCCACTTTAATCAATGCAGTTAAATCTACGGGTGAACGTTACCTAGTTCAATAATCATTGTAACGTGAAAAATCCATGGATTCCAGGTCGGTGGAACGTGGAAACGACTTCCATAGCTAAATCAACGATACCCATAGGCTTAGAAAGGTTGAAATTAAATATCCATCTCAATACGCTCGGATATAATAAGGTCGAAATTAAATAACCATCTGTTTGAAATAATCATAAACGTACAGGTGAACGTTTCCGAGTTGTCATAATCATAGAAACGTGATAAATCTACGGATACTTCGTAGTTTACACTTGGAAATCCTGTGTTAAACGCTTGGATATCAAGTACCCACTTTATTCAATGGACTAAAACTTACGGGTGAACGTTTCCTTGTTACAATAATCATTGAAACGTGATAAATCTGTGGATTCCAGGTAGGTAACACGTGGAAACGACTTCCATAGCTAAATCAACGATACCCATAGACTTATAAAGGTCGAAATTATATACTTATTTGTTTGAAATGATCATAAACGTAGAGGTGAGCGTTACCGAGTTGTCATAATCATAGAAACGTGATAAATCTACGGATACTACGTAGGTTACACTTCGAAATCCTGTGTTAAACGCTTGGATGTCAAGTACCCACTTTATTCAATGAACTTAGACCTACAGGTGAACGTTTCCTTGTTACAATAATCGTTGAAACGTGATAAATCTATGGATTCCAGGTAGGTGGGACGTGGAAACGACTTCCATAGCTAAATCAACGACACCCATAGGTTTAGAAAGGTCGAAATTAAATACCCATCTGTTTGAAATGATCATAAACTTACAGGTGAACGTTCCCTAGTTGCAATGAACATAACATCGTGGTAATTCTATGCATACCAGGTAGGAAATACGTTGAAACGATTTCCATGAATCAAGCAACGACACCCATAGGCTTAGAAAGATTGAAATTAAATACCCATCTGTTTGAAATGATCATAAACTTACAGGTGAACGTTTCCAAGTTGTCATAATCATAGAAAAGTGATAAATCTTCGTATACTTCGTAGGTTACACTTGGAAATCCATGTACTATACGCTTGGATATCGATTACCCTCTTTATTCAATGAACTTAGACCTACAGGTGAACGTTTCCTTGTTACAATTCTCATTGAAACGTGATAAGTCAGTGGTTTCCAGGTAGGTAACACGTGAAAACGACTTCCATAGCTAAATCCACGATACACATAGGGTTAGAGAGGCCGAAATTATATACTTATTTGTTTGAAATTATCATAAACGTAGAGGTGAACGTTACCGAGTTGTCATAATCATAGAAACGTGATAAATCTACGGATACTTCGTAGTTTACACTTGGAAATCCTGTATTAAACGCTTGGATATCAAGTACCCACTTTATTCAATGGACTTAAACTTGCGGGTGAACGTTTCCTAGTTACAATAATCATTGAAACGTGATAAATCTATGGATTCCAGGTAGGTGGGACGTGGAAACGACTTCCATAGCTAAATCAACGATACCCATAGACTTATAAAGGTCGAAATTATATACTTATTTGTTTGAAATGATCATAAACGTAGAGGTGAGCGTTACCGAGTTGTCATAGTCATAGAAACGTGATAAATCTACGGATACTACGTAGGTTACACTTGGAAATCCTGTGTTAAACGCTTGGATATCAAGTACCCACTTTATTCAATGAACTTAGACCTACAGGTGAACGTTTCCTAGTTACAATAAACATAAAATCGTGCTAATTCTATGCATACCAGGTAGGAAATACGTTGAAACGATATCCATGGATCAAGCAAAGACACCCATAGGCTTAGAAAGGTCGGAATTATATACTTATTTGTTTGAAATGATCATAAACGTAGAGGTGAGCGTTACCGAGTTGTCATAATCATAGAAACGTGATAAATCTACGGATACTACGTAGGTTACACTTGGAAATCCTGTGTTAAACGCTTGGATATCAAGTACCCACTTTATTCAATGAACTCAGACCTACAGGTGAACGTTTCCTTGTTACAATTCTCATTGAAACGTGATAAATCAGTGGTTTCCAGGTAGGTAACACGTGAAAACGACTTCCATAGCCAAATCCACGATACACATAGGGTTAGAAAGATTGAAATTAAATACCCATCTGTTTGAAATGATCATAAACTTACAGGTGAACGTTACCGAGTTGTCATAATCATAGAAACGTGATAAATCTACGGATACTACGTAGGTTACACTTGGAAATCCTGTGTTAAACGCTTGGATATCAAGTACCCACTTTATTCAATGAACTCAGACCTACAGGTGAACGTTTCCTTGTTACAATTCTCATTGAAACGTGATAAATCAGTTGTTTCCAGGTAGGTAACACGTGAAAACGACTTCCATAGCCAAATCCACGATACACATAGGGTTAGAAAGATTGAAATTAAATACCCATCTGTTTGAAATGATCATAAACTTACAGGTGAACGTTACCGACTTGTCATAATCATAGAAACGTGATAAATCTACGGATACTACGTAGGTTACACTTCGAAATCCTGTGTTAAACGCTTGGATATCAAGTACCCACTTTATTCAATGGACTTAGACCTACAGGTGAACGTTTCCTTGTTACAATAATCATTGAAACGTGATAAATCTGTGGATTCCAGGTAGGTAACACGTGGAAACGACTTCCATAGCTAAATCAACGATACCCACAGACTTATAAAGGTCGAAATTATATACTTATTTGTTTGAAATGATCATAAACGTAGAGGTGAGCGTTACCGAGTTGTCATAATCATAGAAACGTGATAAATCTACGGATACTACGTAGGTTACACTTGGAAATCCTGTGTTAAACGCTTGGATATCAAGTACCCACTTTATTCAATGAACTTAGACCTACAGGTGAACGTTTCCTTGTTACAATTCTCATTGAAACGTGATAAATCAGTGGTTTCCAGGTAGGTAACACGTGAAAACGACTTCCATAGCCAAATCCACGATACACATAGGGTTAGAAAGATTGAAATTAAATACCCATCTGTTTGAAATGATCATAAACGTAGAGGTGAGCGTTACCGAGTTGTCATAATCATAGAAACGTGATAAATCTACGGATACTACGTAGGTTACACTTGGAAATCCTGTGTTAAACGCTTGGATATCAAGTACCCACTTTATTCAATGGACTTAGACCTACAGGTGAACGTTTCCTTGTTACAATAATCATTGAAACGTGATAAATCTGTGGATTCCAGGTAGGTAACACGTGGAAACGACTTCCATAGCTAAATCAACGATACCCATAGACTTATAAAGGTCGAAATTATATACTTATTTGTTTGAAATGATCATAAACGTAGAGGTGAGCGTTACCGAGTTGTCATAATCATAGAAACGTGATAAATCTACGGATACTACGTAGGTTACACTTGGAAATCCTGTGTTAAACGCTTGGATATCAAGTACCCACTTTATTCAATGGACTTCGACCTACAGGTGAACGTTTCCTTGTTACAATAATCATTGAAACGTGATAAATCAGTGGTTTCCAGGTAGGTAACACGTGAAAACGACTTCCATAGTCGAATCCACGATACACATAGGGTTAGAAAGATTGAAATTAAATACCCATATGTTTCAAATGATCATAAACGTAGAGGTGAGCGTTACCGAGTTGTCATAATCATAGAAACGTGATAAATCTACGGATACTACGTAGGTTACACTTGGAAATCCTGTGTTAAACGCTTGGATATCAAGTACCCACTTTATTCAATGAACTTAGACCTACAGGTGAACGTTTCCTAGTTACAATAAACATAAAATCGTGCTAATTCTATGCATACCAGGTAGGAAATACGTTGAAACGATTTCCATGGATCAAGCAAAGACACCCATAGGCTTAGAAAGGTCGGAATTATATACCCATTTGTTTGAAATGATCATAAACGTAGAGGTGAACGTTACCGACTTGTCATAATCATGGAAACGTGATAAATCTACGATTACTTCGTAGGTTACACTTGGAAATCCTGTGTTAAACGCTTGGATATCAAGTACCCACTTTATTCAATGGACTTAGACCTACAGGTGAACGTTTCCTTGTTACAATAATCGTTGAAACGTGATAAATCTGTGGATTCCAGGTAGGTAACACGTGGAAACGACTTCCATAGCTAAATCAACGATACCCATAGACTTATAAAGGTCGAAATTATATACTTATTTGTTTGAAATGATCATAAACGTAGAGGTGAGCGTTACCGAGTTGTCATAATCATAGAAACGTGATAAATCTACGGATACTACGTAGGTTACACTTGGAAATCCTGTGTTAAACGCTTGGATATCAAGTACCCACTTTATTCAATGAACTTAGACCTACAGGTGAACGTTTCCTTGTTACAATTCTCATTGAAACGTGATAAATCAGTGGTTTCCAGGTAGGTAACACGTGAAAACGACTTCCATAGCCAAATCCACGATACACATAGGGTTAGAAAGATTGAAATTAAATACCCATCTGTTTGAAATGATCATAAACTTACAGGTGAACGTTACCGAGTTGTCATAATCATAGAAACGTGATAAATCTACGGATACTTCGTAGTTTACACTTGGAAATCCTGAGTTAAACGCTTGGATATCAAGTACCCACTTTATTCAATGAACTTAGACCTACAGGTGAACGTTTCCTTGTTACAATTCTCATTGAAACGTGATAAATCAGTGGTTTCCACGTAGGTAACACGTGAAAACGACTTCCATAGCCACATCCACGATACACATAGGGTTAGAAAGATTGAAATTAAATACCCATCTGTTTGAAATGATCATAAACGTAGAGGTGAACGTTACCGACTTGTCATAATCATAGAAACGTGATAAATCTACGGATACTTCGTAGGTTACACTTGGAAATCCTTTGTTAAACGCTTGGATATCAAGGACCCACTTTAATCAATGCAGTTAAATCTACGGGTGAACGTTACCTAGTTCAATAATCATTGTAACGTGAAAAATCCATGGATTCCAGGTCGGTGGAACGTGGAAACGACTTCCATAGCTAAATCAACGATACCCATAGGCTTAGAAAGGTTGAAATTAAATATCCATCTCAATACGCTCGGATATAATAAGGTCGAAATTAAATAACCATCTGTTTGAAATAATCATAAACGTACAGGTGAACGTTTCCGAGTTGTCATAATCATAGAAACGTGATAAATCTACGGATACTTCGTAGTTTACACTTGGAAATCCTGTGTTAAACGCTTGGATATCAAGTACCCACTTTATTCAATGGACTAAAACTTACGGGTGAACGTTTCCTTGTTACAATAATCATTGAAACGTGATAAATCTGTGGATTCCAGGTAGGTAACACGTGGAAACGACTTCCATAGCTAAATCAACGATACCCATAGACTTATAAAGGTCGAAATTATATACTTATTTGTTTGAAATGATCATAAACGTAGAGGTGAGCGTTACCGAGTTGTCATAATCATAGAAACGTGATAAATCTACGGATACTACGTAGGTTACACTTCGAAATCCTGTGTTAAACGCTTGGATATCAAGTACCCACTTTATTCAATGAACTTAGACCTACAGGTGAACGTTTCCTTGTTACAATTCTCATTGAAACGTGATAAATCAGTGGTTTCCAGGTAGGTAACACGTGAAAACGACTTCCATAGCCAAATCCACGATACACATAGGGTTAGAAAGATTGAAATTAAATACCCATCTGTTTGAAATGATCATAAACTTACAGGTGAACGTTACCGAGTTGTCATAATCATAGAAACGTGATAAATCTACGGATACTACGTAGGTTACACTTGGAAATCCTGTGTTAAACGCTTGGATATCAAGTACCCACTTTATTCAATGAACTTAGACCTACAGGTGAACGTTTCCTTGTTACAATTCTCATTGAAACGTGATAAATCAGTGGTTTCCAGGTAGGTAACACGTGAAAACGACTTCCATAGCCAAATCCACGATACACATAGACTTATAAAGGTCGAAATTAAATACCCATCTGTTTGAAATGATCATAAACTTACAGGTGAGCGTTACCGAGTTGTCATAATCATTAAAACGTGATAAATCTGTGGATTCCAGGTAGGTAAGACGTGGGAACAATTGCCATGGATAAATCAACGATACCCATAGGGTTAGCAAGGTCGAAATTAAATACCCATCTGTTTGAAATGATCATGAACTTACAGCTGAACGATTCCTAGTTGCAATAAACATAAAATCTTGCTAATTCTATGCATACCACGTAAGAAATACGTTGAAACGATTTCCATGGATCAAGCAACGACACCCATAGGCTTAGAAAGATTGAAATTCAATACCCTTCTATTTGAAATGATCATAAACGTACAGGTGAACGTTTCCGAGTTGTCATAATCATAGAAACGTGATAAATCTGCGGATACTACGTAGGTTACACTTGGAATTCCTGTGTTAAACGCTTGGATATCAAGTACCCACTTTATTCAATGGACTTCAACCTACAGGTGAACGTTTCCTAGTTACAATAATCATTGAAACGTGATAAATCTGTGGATTCCAGATAGGTAAGACGTGGGAACAATTGCCATGGATAAATCAACGATACCCATAGGGTTAGCAACGTCGAAATTAAATACATATCTGTTTGAAGTGATCATAAACTTACAGCTGAACGTTTCCTAGTTGCAATAAACATAAAATCTTGCTAATTCTATGCATACCACGTAAGAAATACGTTGAAACGAGTTCCATGGATCAAGCAACGACACCCATAGGCTTAGAAAGATTGAAATTCAATACCCTTCTATTTGAAATGATCATAAACGTACAGGTGAACGTTTCCGAGTTGTCATAATCATAGAAACGTGATAAATCTACGGCTACCTCGTAGGTTACACTTGGAAATCCTGTGCTATACGCTTGGATATCAAGTACCCACTTTATTCAATGAACTTAGACCTACAGGTGAACGTTTCCTAGTTACAATAATCATTGAAACGTGATAAATCTGTGGATTCCAGGTAGGTAACACGTGGAAACGACTTCCATAGCTAAATCAACGATACCCATAGGGTTAGCAAGGTCGAAATTAAATACCCATCTGTTTGAAATGGTCATAAACTTACAGGTGAACGTTCCCTAGTTGCAATGAACATAAAATTGTGGTTATTCTATGCATACCAGGTAGGAAATACGTTGATACGATTTCCATGGATCAAGCAACGACACCTATAGGCTTAGAAAGATTGAAATTAAATACCCATCTGTTTGAAATGATCATAAACGTACAGGTGAACGTTTCCGAGTTGTCATAATCATAGAAAAGTGTTAAATCTACGTATACTCCGTAGGTTACACTTGGAAATCCTGTGCTATACGCTTGGATATCAATTACCCACTTTATTCAATGAACTTAGACCTACAGGTGAACGTTTCCTAGTTACAATAATCATTGAAACGTGATAAATCTGTGGATTCCAGGTAGGTAAGACGTGGGAACAATTGCCATGGATAAATCAACGATACCCATAGGCTTAGCGAGGTCGAAATTAAATACCCATCTGTTTGAAATGATCATAAACGTAGAGGTGACCATTTCCGAGTTGTCATAATCATAGAAACGTGATAAATCTACGGATACTACGTAGATTACAGTTGGAAATCCTGTGCTAAACGCTTCGATATCAAGTACCCACTTTATTCAATAGACTTAAAACTACAGGTGAACGTTTCCTAGTTACAATAATCATTAAAACGTGATAAATCTGTGGATTCCAGGTAGGTAAGACGTGGGAACAATTGCCATGGATAAATCAACGATACCCATAGGGTTAGCAAGGTCGAAATTAAATACCCATCTGTTTGAAATGATCATGAACTTACAGGTGAACGTTTCCAAGTTGTCATAATCATAGAAATGTGATAAATCTACGGATACTACGTAGGTTACAGTTGGACATCCTGTGCTAAACGCTTTGATATCAAATACCCACTTTATTCAATAGACTTAAAACTACAGGTGAACGTTTCCTAGTTACAATAATCATTGAAACGTGATAAATCTGTGGATTCCAGGTAGGTAAGACGTGGGAACAATGGCCATGGATAAATCAAAGATACCCATAGGGTTAGCAAGCTCGAATTTAATACCCATCTGCTTAAAATGATCATAAACGTAGAGTTGACTGTTTCCGATATGTCATAATCATAGAAATGTGATAAATCTACGGATACTACGTAGATTACAGTTGGAAATCCTGTGCTAAACGCTTCGATATCAAGTACCCACTTTATTCAATAGACTTAAAACTACAGGTGAACGTTTCCTAGTTACAATAATCATTAAAACGTGATAAATCTGTGGATTCCAGGTAGGTAAGACGTGGAAACGACTTCCATAGCTAAATCAACGATACCCACAGGGTTAGCAACGTCGAAATTAAATACATATCTGTTTGAAGTGATCATAAACATACAGCTGAACGATTCCTAGTTGCAATAAACATAAAATCTTGCTAATTCTATGCATACCACGTAAGAAATACGTTGAAACGATTTCCATGGATCAAGCAACGACACCCATAGGCTTAGAAAGATTGAAATTCAATACCCTTCTATTTGAAATGATCATAAACGTACAGGTGAACGTTTCCGAGTTGTCATAATCATAGAAACGTGATAAATCTGCGGCTACCTCGTAGGTTACACTTGGAAATCCTGTGCTATACGCTTGGATATCAAGTACCCACTTTATTCAATGAACTTAGACCTACAGGTGAACGTTTCCTAGTTACAATAATCATTGAAACGTGATAAATCTGTGGATTCCAGATAGGTAAGACGTGGGAACAATTGCCATGGATAAATCAACGATACCCATAGGGTTAGCAACGTCGAAATTAAATACATATCTGTTTGAAGTGATCATAAACTTACAGCTGAACGTTTCCTAGTTGCAATAAACATAAAATCTTGCTAATTCTATGCATACCACGTAAGAAATACGTTGAAACGAGTTCCATGGATCAAGCAACGACACCCATAGGCTTAGAAAGATTGAAATTCAATACCCTTCTATTTGAAATGATCATAAACGTACAGGTGAACGTTTCCGAGTTGTCATAATCATAGAAACGTGATAAATCTACGGCTACCTCGTAGGTTACACTTGGAAATCCTGTGCTATACGCTTGGATATCAAGTACCCACTTTATTCAATGAACTTAGACCTACAGGTGAACGTTTCCTAGTTACAATAATCATTGAAACGTGATAAATCTGTGGATTCCAGATATGTAAGACGTGGGAACAATTGCCATGGATAAATCAACGATACCCATATGGTTAGCAACGTCGAAATTAAATACATATCTGTTTGAAGTGATCATAAACGTAGAGGTGAACGTTACCGAGTTGTCATAATCATAGAAACGTGATAAATCTACGGATTCTACGTAGGTTACAGTTGGAAATCCTGTGCTAAACGCTTGGAAACGACTTCCATAGCTAAATCAACGATACCCATAGGGTTAGCAAGGTCGAAATTAAATACCCATCTGTTTGAAATGATCATAAACTTACAGGTGAACGTTACCTAGTTGCAATGAACATAAAATCGTGGTAATTCTATGCATACCAGGTATGAAACACGTTGAAACGATTTCCATGAATCAAGCAACGGCACCCATAGGCTTAGACAGATTGAAATTAAGTACCCATCTGTTTGAAATGATCATAAACTTACAGGTGAACGTTTCCGAGTTGTCATAATCATAGAAAAGTGATAAATCTACGGATACTACGTAGGTTACACTTGGAAATCCTGTGTTAAACGCTTGGATATCAAGTACCCACTTTATTCGATGGACTTAAACCTACAGGTGAACGTTTCCTAGTTACAATAATCATTGAAACGTGATTAATCTATGGATTCCATTGTAGGTGGGGCGTGGAAACGACTTCCATAGCTAAATTAACGATACCCATAGGGTTAGCAAGGTCGAAATTAAATACCCATCTGTTTGAAATGGTCATAAACTTACAGGTGAACGTTCCCTAGTTGCAATGAACATAAAATTGTGGTTATTCTATGCATACCAGGTAGGAAATACGTTGATACGATTTCCATGGATCAAGCAACGACACCTATAGGCTTAGAAAGATTGAAATTAAATACCCATCTGTTTGAAATGATCATAAACGTACAGGTGAACGTTTCCGAGTTGTCATAATCATAGAAAAGTGTTAAATCTACGTATACTCCGTAGGTTACACTTGGAAATCCTGTGCTATACGCTTGGATATCAATTACCCACTTTATTCAATGAACTTAGACCTACAGGTGAACGTTTCCTAGTTACAATAATCATTGAAACGTGATAAATCTGTGGATTCCAGGTAGGTAAGACGTGGGAACAATTGCCATGGATAAATCAACGATACCCATAGGCTTATCGAGGTCGAAATTAAATACCCATCTGTTTGAAATGATCATAAACGTAGAGGTGACCATTTCCGAGTTGTCATAATCATAGAAACGTGATAAATCTACGGATACTACGTAGATTACAGTTGGAAATCCTGTGCTAAACGCTTCGATATCAAGTACCCACTTTATTCAATAGACTTAAAACTACAGGTGAACGTTTCCTAGTTACAATAATCATTAAAACGTGATAAATCTGTGGATTCCAGGTAGGTAAGACGTGGGAACAATTGCCATGGATAAATCAACGATACCCATAGGGTTA
Source organism: Muscidifurax raptorellus (assembly GCA_020010945.3). Lineage (NCBI taxonomy): Eukaryota > Metazoa > Arthropoda > Insecta > Hymenoptera > Pteromalidae > Muscidifurax > Muscidifurax raptorellus. The sequence goes on from CM052078.1 coordinate 23,783,922, forward strand.
GCAAGGTCGAAATTAAATACCCATCTGTTTGAAATGATCATGAACTTACAGGTGAACGTTTCCAAGTTGTCATAATCATAGAAATGTGATAAATCTACGGATACTACGTAGGTTACAGTTGGACATCCTGTGCTAAACGCTTTGATATCAAATACCCACTTTATTCAATAGACTTAAAACTACAGGTGAACGTTTCCTAGTTACAATAATCATTGAAACGTGATAAATCTGTGGATTCTGTTACGTCCCGTACGTCGTAGAGTAATTTTTTATATATAAATAATCACTAGACTTAGCTTTGTTGTTTCCAGCTGGGACTCAACGTGGAGCAGTCTAAGGCGGCTTAAGCTCGTCCTGCAAAGGGCTGGTGCTGATGGTTAGGTAGATTGGCTGCTGGGCTCTGCTGTCACCACTCCCTGGAATTGTCGGGCCGGGAGTCCCGTCCGCTCTGCTTCCTCTACTAGGAGGCCGAATCCTCGTTCAAAGTATTGAAGTCTTCTCCTTGGCTTCCTCTCGTTCGGATAATATTGGAGCGATGCTCGTATTCAATAGATAGAAGTTTGGATTTTCACAAAAAGTACACTGATTCTGATTTTAGACTGAAGGTTTATTCAAAATAACAAGGTAGAATGTTGATATAATTCGAGCAGTAGAAATTACAAAAGATCTGTATAACCGAATAATTCAAGTCTCGGTAGACTCTCGCGTAGCGCGGTTAAAGTGGCGACCGTTCTCTGCGATGGCTCGATGTGGACTGCTTGATCTATTCACTCGACTGAGCTCGCTGCTGTTGGAAGTAGGCGTGGCTTATATCCCCTCCATGCGCTCCTGCGCTCTCATTGGCTGTTGCCATGGTGACGTCGATCCGTTGCTATGGAGACGGCCGTTCTTAGGTGGGGGGTAGTAGTGGTGGTGGTAGCCAGTTGTTTGTCTTCTTGGCAGTGCGTCATCGTGCATGTCTGGTCCTGATGGCAGTTGTTTGTCAAAATAACGTCATCAGTTTAGTCTAGCGCGGCGTATTCGATATTTCAAAGCGCTTAAATGTACAGTTGATCAAAGATGGTTTATTTAATATTCACGCCGTCGACTCGCATATCGACTCGGAGCGGATGTATATATTGGATATTTTATTTAATAATCTCTCGCCGTCGACTCGCTTATCGACTCGGAGCGGATGAGATTCTTTGGTTACATATGATTAATATTGAGGCGATACATATTTGTCTTAAGCATATCATGAAGGCTTTCGTATTAGCTTACAGTATTAACTAGATATAAATTGTTTATCAGATTATTATTAATAATTATTAGTAATATATGTGTGAGTATATATGTTGTGTGTATAACACGCAGTGTGAATGTGCGTGTGCTTATATATAATATATATAGTTTATTATTTAGTAAGTGTGTCTTCGTATATATATGACCACTTTGACTTGTTTAAACTTTTATTTGTTTAAGAGACGGTAATCGACCGACATACGAGAAGTACCCTTATGGTAATGAACACCGGGTAAGTAGGGGTTACCATGCGCTGCCGATGAGTTACCGACTGAGTCTGTAGATAACGTACCGACCGCCGTTGAATTCCCAACTGTAGGTAAGTTACCGGCTGTAGGCGAATTCTCGACTATGGGTAAGTTACCGACCGTTGTCGATTTATCAACCTTTGCGTTTTGTGAATCAAAAATGTTTGGCCGAAAATTGGCCGTCGTTACACCCCCCCCCGTTAAAATCAAAGCCGCGGGTAGAACTATCCCGGATTTGATCACGCGGGTCATTAGATGGACAATTTTCTAATTCCGGATAAATCTTTTGCAATGTTCTAGGTGGTATAGCTGGAGGAGCTTTAGGAAGTTTTGGACATGGAAGGTCTGGAGGGAAAGGACTACGTACTACCTCAACCTCATCGAGTTCCTGTTCGTTTTCTTTCGTTTTTGATTTCTTTGGCAGAGGGCCTTGTCCTAAATGTATAAGTAAGTTCGCTATCGTACCCCACAATGCTCCCAAAATTCTAACTCCGAATCCGTATATTCTATATAGAGTGTAGCCATGTATAACCGTGTTTATTATATATTTAATTAGACCGAAAATGATTCCGATCATCATTATTCCTGCTGAAATCGAACCGAAAGTTATGAATTTATTCCACAGTTTATTAACTGTGCTATCTGCAAATTGACTTAAAGTTTTTTCATTCATTAAATTTAAAACGTTGAGGCGATCAGTAGAGACATCTTCTCCTACGATTCCTCTCGCGACTTGATTTAAAACGGCTGACTTGGTTACTGGAAACATAAGCGCGTCTTTATATTCGGCTAAATCCTCGTCCGTATAAATTCCACTTTTCGCGAGTTCTCCCGGATCGGTATATCTCCACGTAGGTTTATTAAGCGGTTGCAAGGTTTGAGGTGTATCAGCGCGGGTCGGAACCGGGTCTAACTGAAACCATTTACCCTCGACTTCGAAAATAGTCGGTAAAAGTCGGTTACAACTACGCTGAGTACCGCGATCAGTTATGATTCTAGATTTCGGCGTTAAAAAATATGAACCGTTATTATACATGACCGGTAGTTCTTCGAAACAGCTATTATTAGTCCGTCTAAGTTTCACTGCGACCGGATCACACTGAATCAAATGCGCGACTTCGCCGGCAAATATAGCCATATACCCGGGACTCCTCATGATCGTATAAGCGAATTCATCCGGGTTAATTGACGATTGCGCTAAAGAGTTCTTTATTACTTGTTGATCTAAGATGCACCTCTGAGTGATGACATCTTGATATAAAGACTTTATTTCGTTTTTAAAATGATTTGCAATAAAAATGATTTTAGTATTGAAATAGATTTCTAGACGAATATCTTGCGAATTGATTTTAATATTTTTTGTTGGAAACGGGTTTCCAATCGTTGTTTCAAAAATGAAAATGTCATCCTGTTCTGTAGCTTTTAATACGTGTCCGCACACGTGTTTTTCTCCCGATTCGGTGAACGCGAATTTCTTTTCCGTCCCGTTGTTGGAATACATCGCGGGTAAACCTTTCGCATCACTGTATGTTTTAGTCGCGGGTCCGTTATATAAAATTACATAATTGTCATATCCGCACGGGGATATTTCCTTTTTATTCCAAAATATGTATGTGTCATCTTGCTCGATGCAAGTTTCAGTTGTGTAGACGCATAGGGTTCCAGAGGAGGTTTTCAAGGAATTTTGTTTTCTTTTAAGGATGGCTATGATATGACCACTTTGACTTGTTTAAACTTTTATTTGTTTAAGAGACGGTAATCGACCGACATACGAGAAGTACCCTTATGGTAATGAACACCGGGTAAGTAGGGGTTACCATGCGCTGCCGATGAGTTACCGACTGAGTCTGTAGATAACGTACCGACCGCCGTTGAATTCCCAACTGTAGGTAAGTTACCGGCTGTAGGCGAATTCTCGACTATGGGTAAGTTACCGACCGTTGTCGATTTATCAACCTTTGCGTTTTGTGAATCAAAAATGTTTGGCCGAAAATTGGCCGTCGTTACAATTCCAGGTAGGTAAGACGTGGGAACAATGGCCATGGATAAATCAAAGATACCCATAGGGTTAGCAAGCTCGAATTTAATACCCATCTGCTTAAAATGATCATAAACGTAGAGTTGACTGTTTCCGATATGTCATAATCATAGAAATGTGATAAATCTACGGATACTACGTAGATTACAGTTGGAAATCCTGTGCTAAACGCTTCGATATCAAGTACCCACTTTATTCAATAGACTTAAAACTACAGGTGAACGTTTCCTAGTTACAATAATCATTAAAACGTGATAAATCTGTGGATTCCAGGTAGGTAAGACGTGGAAACGACTTCCATAGCTAAATCAACGATACCCACAGGGTTAGCAACGTCGAAATTAAATACATATCTGTTTGAAGTGATCATAAACATACAGCTGAACGATTCCTAGTTGCAATAAACATAAAATCTTGCTAATTCTATGCATACCACGTAAGAAATACGTTGAAACGAGTTCCATGGATCAAGCAACGACACCCATAGGCTTAGAAAGATTGAAATTCAATACCCTTCTATTTGAAATGATCATAAACGTACAGGTGAACGTTTCCGAGTTGTCATAATCATAGAAACGTGATAAATCTACGGCTACCTCGTAGGTTACACTTGGAAATCCTGTGCTATACGCTTGGATATCAAGTACCCACTTTATTCAATGAACTTAGACCTACAGGTGAACCTTTCCTAGTTACAATAATCATTGAAACGTGATAAATCTGTGGATTCCAGATATGTAAGACGTGGGAACAATTGCCATGGATAAATCAACGGTACCCATATGGTTAGCAACGTCGAAATTAAATACATATCTGTTTGAAGTGATCATAAACGTAGAGGTGAACGTTACCGAGTTGTCATAATCATAGAAACGTGATAAATCTACGGATTCTACGTAGGTTACAGTTGGAAATCCTGTGCTAAACGCTTGGAAACGACTTCCATAGCTAAATCAACGATACCCATAGGGTTAGCAAGGTCGAAATTAAATACCCATCTGTTTGAAATGATCATAAACTTACAGGTGAACGTTACCTAGTTGCAATGAACATAAAATCGTGGTAATTCTATGCATACCAGGTATGAAACACGTTGAAACGATTTCCATGAATCAAGCAACGGCACCCATAGGCTTAGACAGATTGAAATTAAGTACCCATCTGTTTGAAATGATCATAAACTTACAGGTGAACGTTTCCGAGTTGTCATAATCATAGAAAAGTGATAAATCTACGGATACTACGTAGGTTACACTTGGAAATCCTGTGTTAAACGCTTGGATATCAAGTACCCACTTTATTCAATGGACTTAAACCTACAGGTGAACGTTTCCTAGTTACAATAATCATTGAAACGTGATTAATCTATGGATTCCATTATAGGTGGGGCGTGGAAACGACTTCCATAGCTAAATCAACGATACCCATAGGGTTAGCAAGGTCGAAATTAAATACCCATCTGTTTGAAATGGTCATAAACTTACAGGTGAACGTTCCCTAGTTGCAATGAACATAAAATTGTGGTTATTCTATGCATACCAGGTAGGAAATACGTTGATACGATTTCCATGGATCAAGCAACGACACCTATAGGCTTAGAAAGATTGAAATTAAATACCCATCTGTTTGAAATGATCATAAACGTACAGGTGAACGTTTCCGAGTTGTCATAATCATAGAAAAGTGTTAAATCTACGTATACTCCGTAGGTTACACTTGGAAATCCTGTGCTATACGCTTGGATATCAATTACCCACTTTATTCAATGAACTTAGACCTACAGGTGAACGTTTCCTAGTTACAATAATCATTGAAACGTGATAAATCTGTGGATTCCAGGTAGGTAAGACGTGGGAACAATTGCCATGGATAAATCAACGATACCCATAGGCTTAGCGAGGTCGAAATTAAATACCCATCTGTTTGAAATGATCATAAACGTAGAGGTGACCATTTCCGAGTTGTCATAATCATAGAAACGTGATAAATCTACGGATACTACGTAGATTACAGTTGGAAATCCTGTGCTAAACGCTTCGATATCAAGTACCCACTTTATTCAATAGACTTAAAACTACAGGTGAACGTTTCCTAGTTACAATAATCATTAAAACGTGATAAATCTGTGGATTCCAGGTAGGTAAGACGTGGGAACAATTGCCATGGATAAATCAACGATACCCATAGGGTTAGCAAGGTCGAAATTAAATACCCATCTGTTTGAAATGATCATGAACTTACAGGTGAACGTTTCCAAGTTGTCATAATCATAGAAATGTGATAAATCTACGGATACTACGTAGGTTACAGTTGGACATCCTGTGCTAAACGCTTTGATATCAAATACCCACTTTATTCAATAGACTTAAAACTACAGGTGAACGTTTCCTAGTTACAATAATCATTGAAACGTGATAAATCTGTGGATTCCAGGTAGGTAAGACGTAGGAACAATGGCCATGGATAAATCAAAGATACCCATAGGGTTAGCAAGCTCGAATTTAATACCCATCTGCTTAAAATGATCATAAACGTAGAGTTGACTGTTTCCGAGATGTCATAATCATAGAAATGTGATAAATCTACGGATACTACGTAGATTACAGTTGGAAATCCTGTGCTAAACGCTTCGATATCAAGTACCCACTTTATTCAATAGACTTAAAACTACAGGTGAACGTTACCTAGTTACAATAATCATTAAAACGTGATAAATCTGTGGATTCCAGGTAGGTAAGACGTGGAAACGACTTCCATAGCTAAATCAACGATACCCACAGGGTTAGCAACGTCGAAATTAAATACATATCTGTTTGAAGTGATCATAAACATACAGCTGAACGATTCCTAGTTGCAATAAACATAAAATCTTGCTAATTCTATGCATACCACGTAAGAAATACGTTGAAACGATTTCCATGGATCAAGCAACGACACCCATAGGCTTAGAAAGATTGAAATTCAATACCCTTCTATTTGAAATGATCATAAACGTACAGGTGAACGTTTCCGAGTTGTCATAATCATAGAAACGTGATAAATCTGCGGCTACCTCGTAGGTTACACTTGGAAATCCTGTGCTATACGCTTGGATATCAAGTACCCACTTTATTCAATGAACTTAGACCTACAGGTGAACGTTTCCTAGTTACAATAATCATTGAAACGTGATAAATCTGTGGATTCCAGATAGGTAAGACGTGGGAACAATTGCCATGGATAAATCAACGATACCCATAGGCTTAGCGAGGTCGAAATTAAATACCCATCTGTTTGAAATGATCATAAACGTAGATGTGACCATTTCCGAGTTGTCATAATCATAGAAACGTGATAAATCTACGGATACTACGTAGATTACAGTTGGAAATCCTGTGCTAAACGCTTCGATATCAAGTACCCACTTTATTCAATAGACTTAAAACTACAGGTGAACGTTTCCTAGTTACAATAATCATTAAAACGTGATAAATCTGTGGATTCCAGGTAGGTAAGACGTGGGAACGATTGCCATGGATAAATCAACGATACCCATAGGGTTAGCAAGGTCGAAATTAAATACCCATCTGTTTGAAATGATCATGAACTTACAGGTGAACGTTTCCAAGTTGTCATAATCATAGAAATGTGATAAATCTACGGATACTACGTAGGTTACAGTTGGACATCCTGTGCTAAACGCTTTGATATCAAATACCCACTTTATTCAATAGACTTAAAACTACAGGTGAACGTTTCCTAGTTACAATAATCATTGAAACGTGATAAATCTGTGGATTTCAGGTAGGTAAGACGTGGGAACAATGGCCATGGATAAATCAAAGATACCCATAGGGTTAGCAAGCTCGAATTTAATACCCATCTGCTTAAAATGATCATAAACGTAGAGTTGACTGTTTCCGAGATGTCATAATCATAGAAATGTGATAAATCTACGGATACTACGTAGATTACAGTTGGAAATCCTGTGCTAAACGCTTCGATATCAAGTACCCACTTTATTCAATAGACTTAAAACTACAGGTGAACGTTTCCTAGTTACAATAATCATTAAAACGTGATAAATCTGTGGATTCCAGGTAGGTAAGACGTGGAAACGACTTCCATAGCTAAATCAACGATACCCACAGGGTTAGCAACGTCGAAATTAAATACATATCTGTTTGAAGTGATCATAAACATACAGCTGAACGATTCCTAGTTACAATAAACATAAAATCTTGCTAATTCTATGCATACCACGTAAGAAATACGTTGAAACGATTTCCATGGATCAAGCAACGACACCCATAGGCTTAGAAAGATTGAAATTCAATACCCTTCTATTTGAAATGATCATAAACGTACAGGTGAACGTTTCCGAGTTGTCATAATCATAGAAACGTGATAAATCTGCGGCTACCTCGTAGGTTACACTTGGAAATCCTGTGCTATACGCTTGGATATCAAGTACCCACTTTATTCAATGAACTTAGACCTACAGGTGAACGTTTCCTAGTTACAATAATCATTGAAACGTGATAAATCTGTGGATTCCAGATAGGTAAGACGTGGGAACAATTGCCATGGATAAATCAACGATACCCATAGGGTTAGCAACGTCGAAATTAAATACATATCTGTTTGAAGTGATCATAAACTTACAGCTGAACGTTTCCTAGTTGCAATAAACATAAAATCTTGCTAATTCTATGCATACCACGTAAGAAATACGTTGAAACGAGTTCCATGGATCAAGCAACGACACCCATAGGCTTAGAAAGATTGAAATTCAATACCCTTCTATTTGAAATGATCATAAACGTACAGGTGAACGTTTCCGAGTTGTCATAATCATAGAGACGTGATAAATCTACGGCTACCTCGTAGGTTACACTTGGAAATCCTGTGCTATACGCTTGGATATCAAGTACCCACTTTATTCAATGAACTTAGACCTACAGGTGAACGTTTCCTAGTTACAATAATCATTGAAACGTGATAAATCTGTGGATTCCAGATAGGTAAGACGTGGGAACAATTGCCATGGATAAATCAACGATACCCATAGGCTTAGCGAGGTCGAAATTAAATACCCATCTGTTTGAAATGATCATAAACGTAGATGTGACCATTTCCGAGTTGTCATAATCATAGAAACGTGATAAATCTACGGATACTATGTAGATTACAGTTGGAAATCCTGTGCTAAACGCTTCGATATCAAGTACCCACTTTATTCAATAGACTTAAAACTACAGGTGAACGTTTCCTAGTTACAATAATCATTAAAACGTGATAAATCTGTGGATTCCAGGTAGGTAAGACGTGGGAACGATTGCCATGGATAAATCAACGATACCCATAGGGTTAGCAAGGTCGAAATTAAATACCCATCTGTTTGAAATGATCATGAACTTACAGGTGAACGTTTCCAAGTTGTCATAATCATAGAAATGTGATAAATCTACGGATACTACGTAGGTTACAGTTGGACATCCTGTGCTAAACGCTTTGATATCAAATGCCCACTTTATTCAATAGACTTAAAACTACAGGTGAACGTTTCCTAGTTACAATAATCATTGAAACGTGATAAATCTGTGGATTCCAGGTAGGTAAGACGTGGGAACAATGGCCATGGATAAATCAAAGATACCCATAGGGTTAGCAAGCTCGAATTTAATACCCATCTGCTTAAAATGATCATAAACGTAGAGTTGACTGTTTCCGAGATGTCATAATCATAGAAATGTGATAAATCTACGGATACTACGTAGATTACAGTTGGAAATCCTGTGCTAAACGCTTCGATATCAAGTACCCACTTTATTCAATAGACTTAAAACTACAGGTGAACGTTTCCTAGTTACAATAATCATTAAAACGTGATAAATCTGTGGATTCCAGGTAGGTAAGACGTGGGAACAATTGCCATGGATAAATCAACGATACCCATAGGGTTAGCAAGGTCGAAATTAAATACCCATCTGTTTGAAATGATCATGAACTTACAGGTGAACGTTTCCAAGTTGTCATAATCATAGAAATGTGATAAATCTACGGATACTACGTAGGTTACAGTTGGACATCCTGTGCTAAACGCTTTGATATCAAATACCCACTTTATTCAATAGACTTAAAACTACAGGTGAACGTTTCCTAGTTACAATAATCATTGAAACGTGATAAATCTGTGGATTCCAGGTAGGTAAGACGTGGGAACAATGGCCATGGATAAATCAAAGATACCCATAGGGTTAGCAAGCTCGAATTTAATACCCATCTGCTTAAAATGATCATAAACGTAGAGTTGACTGTTTCCGAGATGTCATAATCATAGAAATGTGATAAATCTACGGATACTACGTAGATTACAGTTGGAAATCCTGTGCTAAACGCTTCGATATCAAGTACCCACTTTATTCAATAGACTTAAAACTACAGGTGAACGTTACCTAGTTACAATAATCATTAAAACGTGATAAATCTGTGGATTCCAGGTAGGTAAGACGTGGAAACGACTTCCATAGCTAAATCAACGATACCCACAGGGTTAGCAACGTCGAAATTAAATACATATCTGTTTGAAGTGATCATAAACATACAGCTGAACGATTCCTAGTTGCAATAAACATAAAATCTTGCTAATTCTATGCATACCACGTAAGAAATACGTTGAAACGATTTCCATGGATCAAGCAACGACACCCATAGGCTTAGAAAGATTGAAATTCAATACCCTTCTATTTGAAATGATCATAAACGTACAGGTGAACGTTTCCGAGTTGTCATAATCATAGAAACGTGATAAATCTGCGGCTACCTCGTAGGTTACACTTGGAAATCCTGTGCTATACGCTTGGATATCAAGTACCCACTTTATTCAATGAACTTAGACCTACAGGTGAACGTTTCCTAGTTACAATAATCATTGAAACGTGATAAATCTGTGGATTCCAGATAGGTAAGACGTGGGAACAATTGCCATGGATAAATCAACGATACCCATAGGCTTAGCGAGGTCGAAATTAAATACCCATCTGTTTGAAATGATCATAAACGTAGATGTGACCATTTCCGAGTTGTCATAATCATAGAAACGTGATAAATCTACGGATACTACGTAGATTACAGTTGGAAATCCTGTGCTAAACGCTTCGATATCAAGTACCCACTTTATTCAATAGACTTAAAACTACAGGTGAACGTTTCCTAGTTACAATAATCATTAAAACGTGATAAATCTGTGGATTCCAGGTAGGTAAGACGTGGGAACGATTGCCATGGATAAATCAACGATACCCATAGGGTTAGCAAGGTCGAAATTAAATACCCATCTGTTTGAAATGATCATGAACTTACAGGTGAACGTTTCCAAGTTGTCATAATCATAGAAATGTGATAAATCTACGGATACTACGTAGGTTACAGTTGGACATCCTGTGCTAAACGCTTTGATATCAAATACCCACTTTATTCAATAGACTTAAAACTACAGGTGAACGTTTCCTAGTTACAATAATCATTGAAACGTGATAAATCTGTGGATTTCAGGTAGGTAAGACGTGGGAACAATGGCCATGGATAAATCAAAGATACCCATAGGGTTAGCAAGCTCGAATTTAATACCCATCTGCTTAAAATGATCATAAACGTAGAGTTGACTGTTTCCGAGATGTCATAATCATAGAAATGTGATAAATCTACGGATACTACGTAGATTACAGTTGGAAATCCTGTGCTAAACGCTTCGATATCAAGTACCCACTTTATTCAATAGACTTAAAACTACAGGTGAACGTTTCCTAGTTACAATAATCATTAAAACGTGATAAATCTGTGGATTCCAGGTAGGTAAGACGTGGAAACGACTTCCATAGCTAAATCAACGATACCCACAGGGTTAGCAACGTCGAAATTAAATACATATCTGTTTGAAGTGATCATAAACATACAGCTGAACGATTCCTAGTTGCAATAAACATAAAATCTTGCTAATTCTATGCATACCACGTAAGAAATACGTTGAAACGATTTCCATGGATCAAGCAACGACACCCATAGGCTTAGAAAGATTGAAATTCAATACCCTTCTATTTGAAATGATCATAAACGTACAGGTGAACGTTTCCGAGTTGTCATAATCATAGAAACGTGATAAATCTGCGGCTACCTCGTAGGTTACACTTGGAAATCCTGTGCTATACGCTTGGATATCAAGTACCCACTTTATTCAATGAACTTAGACCTACAGGTGAACGTTTCCTAGTTACAATAATCATTGAAACGTGATAAATCTGTGGATTCCAGATAGGTAAGACGTGGGAACAATTGCCATGGATAAATCAACGATACCCATAGGCTTAGCGAGGTCGAAATTAAATACCCATCTGTTTGAAATGATCATGAACTTACAGGTGAACGTTTCCAAGTTGTCATAATCATAGAAATGTGATAAATCTACGGATACTACGTAGGTTACAGTTGGACATCCTGTGCTAAACGCTTTGATATCAAATACCCACTTTATTCAATAGACTTAAAACTACAGGTGAACGTTTCCTAGTTACAATAATCATTGAAACGTGATAAATCTGTGGATTTCAGGTAGGTAAGACGTGGGAACAATGGCCATGGATAAATCAAAGATACCCATAGGGTTAGCAAGCTCGAATTTAATACCCATCTGCTTAAAATGATCATAAACGTAGAGTTGACTGTTTCCGAGATGTCATAATCATAGAAATGTGATAAATCTACGGATACTACGTAGATTACAGTTGGAAATCCTGTGCTAAACGCTTCGATATCAAGTACCCACTTTATTCAATAGACTTAAAACTACAGGTGAACGTTTCCTAGTTACAATAATCATTAAAACGTGATAAATCTGTGGATTCCAGGTAGGTAAGACGTGGAAACGACTTCCATAGCTAAATCAACGATACCCACAGGGTTAGCAACGTCGAAATTAAATACATATCTGTTTGAAGTGATCATAAACATACAGCTGAACGATTCCTAGTTGCAATAAACATAAAATCTTGCTAATTCTATGCATACCACGTAAGAAATACGTTGAAACGATTTCCATGGATCAAGCAACGACACCCATAGGCTTAGAAAGATTGAAATTCAATACCCTTCTATTTGAAATGATCATAAACGTACAGGTGAACGTTTCCGAGTTGTCATAATCATAGAAACGTGATAAATCTGCGGCTACCTCGTAGGTTACACTTGGAAATCCTGTGCTATACGCTTGGATATCAAGTACCCACTTTATTCAATGAACTTAGACCTACAGGTGAACGTTTCCTAGTTACAATAATCATTGAAACGTGATAAATCTGTGGATTCCAGATAGGTAAGACGTGGGAACAATTGCCATGGATAAATCAACGATACCCATAGGGTTAGCAACGTCGAAATTAAATACATATCTGTTTGAAGTGATCATAAACTTACAGCTGAACGTTTCCTAGTTGCAATAAACATAAAATCTTGCTAATTCTATGCATACCACGTAAGAAATACGTTGAAACGAGTTCCATGGATCAAGCAACGACACCCATAGGCTTAGAAAGATTGAAATTCAATACCCTTCTATTTGAAATGATCATAAACGTACAGGTGAACGTTTCCGAGTTGTCATAATCATAGAGACGTGATAAATCTACGGCTACCTCGTAGGTTACACTTGGAAATCCTGTGCTATACGCTTGGATATCAAGTACCCACTTTATTCAATGAACTTAGACCTACAGGTGAACGTTTCCTAGTTACAATAATCATTGAAACGTGATAAATCTGTGGATTCCAGATAGGTAAGACGTGGGAACAATTGCCATGGATAAATCAACGATACCCATAGGCTTAGCGAGGTCGAAATTAAATACCCATCTGTTTGAAATGATCATAAACGTAGATGTGACCATTTCCGAGTTGTCATAATCATAGAAACGTGATAAATCTACGGATACTATGTAGATTACAGTTGGAAATCCTGTGCTAAACGCTTCGATATCAAGTACCCACTTTATTCAATAGACTTAAAACTACAGGTGAACGTTTCCTAGTTACAATAATCATTAAAACGTGATAAATCTGTGGATTCCAGGTAGGTAAGACGTGGGAACGATTGCCATGGATAAATCAACGATACCCATAGGGTTAGCAAGGTCGAAATTAAATACCCATCTGTTTGAAATGATCATGAACTTACAGGTGAACGTTTCCAAGTTGTCATAATCATAGAAATGTGATAAATCTACGGATACTACGTAGGTTACAGTTGGACATCCTGTGCTAAACGCTTTGATATCAAATGCCCACTTTATTCAATAGACTTAAAACTACAGGTGAACGTTTCCTAGTTACAATAATCATTGAAACGTGATAAATCTGTGGATTCCAGGTAGGTAAGACGTGGGAACAATGGCCATGGATAAATCAAAGATACCCATAGGGTTAGCAAGCTCGAATTTAATACCCATCTGCTTAAAATGATCATAAACGTAGAGTTGACTGTTTCCGAGATGTCATAATCATAGAAATGTGATAAATCTACGGATACTACGTAGATTACAGTTGGAAATCCTGTGCTAAACGCTTCGATATCAAGTACCCACTTTATTCAATAGACTTAAAACTACAGGTGAACGTTTCCTAGTTACAATAATCATTAAAACGTGATAAATCTGTGGATTCCAGGTAGGTAAGACGTGGGAACAATTGCCATGGATAAATCAACGATACCCATAGGGTTAGCAAGGTCGAAATTAAATACCCATCTGTTTGAAATGATCATGAACTTACAGGTGAACGTTTCCAAGTTGTCATAATCATAGAAATGTGATAAATCTACGGATACTACGTAGGTTACAGTTGGACATCCTGTGCTAAACGCTTTGATATCAAATACCCACTTTATTCAATAGACTTAAAACTACAGGTGAACGTTTCCTAGTTACAATAATCATTGAAACGTGATAAATCTGTGGATTCCAGGTAGGTAAGACGTGGGAACAATGGCCATGGATAAATCAAAGATACCCATAGGGTTAGCAAGCTCGAATTTAATACCCATCTGCTTAAAATGATCATAAACGTAGAGTTGACTGTTTCCGAGATGTCATAATCATAGAAATGTGATAAATCTACGGATACTACGTAGATTACAGTTGGAAATCCTGTGCTAAACGCTTCGATATCAAGTACCCACTTTATTCAATAGACTTAAAACTACAGGTGAACGTTACCTAGTTACAATAATCATTAAAACGTGATAAATCTGTGGATTCCAGGTAGGTAAGACGTGGAAACGACTTCCATAGCTAAATCAACGATACCCACAGGGTTAGCAACGTCGAAATTAAATACATATCTGTTTGAAGTGATCATAAACATACAGCTGAACGATTCCTAGTTGCAATAAACATAAAATCTTGCTAATTCTATGCATACCACGTAAGAAATACGTTGAAACGATTTCCATGGATCAAGCAACGACACCCATAGGCTTAGAAAGATTGAAATTCAATACCCTTCTATTTGAAATGATCATAAACGTACAGGTGAACGTTTCCGAGTTGTCATAATCATAGAAACGTGATAAATCTGCGGCTACCTCGTAGGTTACACTTGGAAATCCTGTGCTATACGCTTGGATATCAAGTACCCACTTTATTCAATGAACTTAGACCTACAGGTGAACGTTTCCTAGTTACAATAATCATTGAAACGTGATAAATCTGTGGATTCCAGATAGGTAAGACGTGGGAACAATTGCCATGGATAAATCAACGATACCCATAGGCTTAGCGAGGTCGAAATTAAATACCCATCTGTTTGAAATGATCATAAACGTAGATGTGACCATTTCCGAGTTGTCATAATCATAGAAACGTGATAAATCTACGGATACTACGTAGATTACAGTTGGAAATCCTGTGCTAAACGCTTTGATATCAAATACCCACTTTATTCAATAGACTTAAAACTACAGGTGAACGTTTCCTAGTTACAATAATCATTGAAACGTGATAAATCTGTGGATTCCAGGTAGGTAAGACGTGGGAACAATGGCCATGGATAAATCAAAGATACCCACAGGGTTAGCAAGCTCGAATTTAATACCCATCTGCTTAAAATGATCATAAACGTAGAGTTGACTGTTTCCGAGATGTCATAATCATAGAAATGTGATAAATCTACGGATACTACGTAGATTACAGTTGGAAATCCTGTGCTAAACGCTTCGATATCAAGTACCCACTTTATTCAATAGACTTAAAACTACAGGTGAACGTTTCCTAGTTACAATAATCATTAAAACGTGATAAATCTGTGGATTCCAGGTAGGTAAGACGTGGAAACGACTTCCATAGCTAAATCAACGATACCCACAGGGTTAGCAACGTCGAAATTAAATACATATCTGTTTGAAGTGATCATAAACATACAGCTGAACGATTCCTAGTTGCAATAAACATAAAATCTTGCTAATTCTATGCATACCACGTAAGAAATACGTTGAAACGATTTCCATGGATCAAGCAACGACACCCATAGGCTTAGACAGATTGAAATTAAGTACCCATCTGTTTGAAATGATCATAAACTTACAGGTGAACGTTTCCGAGTTGTCATAATCATAGAAAAGTGATAAATCTACGGATACTACGTAGGTTACAGTTGGAAATCCTGTGCTAAACGCTTGGAAACGACTTCCATAGCTAAATCAACGATACCCATAGGGTTAGCAAGGTCGAAATTAAATACCCATCTGTTTGAAATGATCATAAACTTACAGGTGAACGTTACCTAGTTGCAATGAACATAAAATCTTGCTAATTCTATGCATACCAGGTATGAAACACGTTGAAACGATTTCCATGAATCAAGCAACGGCACCCATAGGCTTAGACAGATTGAAATTAAGTACCCATCTGTTTGAAATGATCATAAACTTACAGGTGAACGTTTCCGAGTTGTCATAATCATAGAAAAGTGATAAATCTACGGATACTACGTAGGTTACACTTGGAAATCCTGTGTTAAACGCTTGGATATCAAGTACCCACTTTATTCAATGGACTTAAACCTACAGGTGAACGTTTCCTAGTTACAATAATCATTGAAACGTGATTAATCTATGGATTCCATTGTAGGTGGGGCGTGGAAACGACTTCCATAGCTAAATCAACGATACCCATAGGGTTAGCAAGGTCGAAATTAAATACCCATCTGTTTGAAATGGTCATAAACTTACAGGTGAACGTTCCCTAGTTGCAATGAACATAAAATTGTGGTTATTCTATGCATACCAGGTAGGAAATACGTTGATACGATTTCCATGGATCAAGCAACGACACCTATAGGCTTAGAAAGATTGAAATTAAATACCCATCTGTTTGAAATGATCATAAACGTACAGGTGAACGTTTCCGAGTTGTCATAATCATAGAAACGTGATAAATCTACGGCTACCTCGTAGGTTACACTTGGAAATCCTGTGCTATACGCTTGGATATCAAGTACCCACTTTATTTAATGAACTTAGACCTACAGGTGAACGTTTCCTAGTTACAATAATCATTGAAACGTGATAAATCTGTGGATTCCAGATATGTAAGACGTGGGAACAATTGCCATGGATAAATCAACGATACCCATATGGTTAGCAACGTCGAAATTAAATACATATCTGTTTGAAGTGATCATAAACGTAGAGGTGAACGTTACCGAGTTGTCATAATCATAGAAACGTGATAAATCTACGGATTCTACGTAGGTTACAGTTGGAAATCCTGTGCTAAACGCTTGGAAACGACTTCCATAGCTAAATCAACGATACCCATAGGGTTAGCAAGGTCGAAATTAAATACCCATCTGTTTGAAATGATCATAAACTTACAGGTGAACGTTACCTAGTTGCAATGAACATAAAATCGTGGTAATTCTATGCATACCAGGTATGAAACACGTTGAAACGATTTCCATGAATCAAGCAACGGCACCCATAGGCTTAGACAGATTGAAATTAAGTACCCATCTGTTTGAAATGATCATAAACTTACAGGTGAACGTTTCCGAGTTGTCATAATCATAGAAAAGTGATAAATCTACGGATACTACGTAGGTTACACTTGGAAATCCTGTGTTAAACGCTTGGATATCAAGTACCCACTTTATTCAATGGACTTAAACCTACAGGTGAACGTTTCCTAGTTACAATAATCATTGAAACGTGATTAATCTATGGATTCCATTGTAGGTGGGGCGTGGAAACGACTTCCATAGCTAAATCAACGATACCCATAGGGTTAGCAAGGTCGAAATTAAATACCCATCTGTTTGAAATGGTCATAAACTTACAGGTGAACGTTCCCTAGTTGCAATGAACATAAAATTGTGGTTATTCTATGCATACCAGGTAGGAAATACGTTGATACGATTTCCATGGATCAAGCAACGACACCTATAGGCTTAGAAAGATTGAAATTAAATACCCATCTGTTTGAAATGATCATAAACGTACAGGTGAACGTTTCCGAGTTGTCATAATCATAGAAAAGTGTTAAATCTACGTATACTCCGTAGGTTACACTTGGAAATCCTGTGCTATACGCTTGGATATCAATTACCCACTTTATTCAATGAACTTAGACCTACAGGTGAACGTTTCCTAGTTACAATAATCATTGAAACGTGATAAATCTGTGGATTCCAGGTAGGTAAGACGTGGGAACGATTGCCATGGATAAATCAACGATACCCATAGGGTTAGCAAGGTCGAAATTAAATACCCATCTGTTTGAAATGATCATGAACTTACAGGTGAACGTTTCCAAGTTGTCATAATCATAGAAATGTGATAAATCTACGGATACTACGTAGGTTACAGTTGGACATCCTGTGCTAAACGCTTTGATATCAAATACCCACTTTATTCAATAGACTTAAAACTACAGGTGAACGTTTCCTAGTTACAATAATCATTGAAACGTGATAAATCTGTGGATTCCAGGTAGGTAAGACGTGGGAACAATGGCCATGGATAAATCAAAGATACCCATAGGGTTAGCAAGCTCGAATTTAATACCCATCTGCTTAAAATGATCATAAACGTAGAGTTGACTGTTTCCGAGATGTCATAATCATAGAAATGTGATAAATCTACGGATACTACGTAGATTACAGTTGGAAATCCTGTGCTAAACGCTTCGATATCAAGTACCCACTTTATTCAATAGACTTAAAACTACAGGTGAACGTTTCCTAGTTACAATAATCATTAAAACGTGATAAATCTGTGGATTCCAGGTAGGTAAGACGTGGAAACGACTTCCATAGCTAAATCAACGATACCCACAGGGTTAGCAACGTCGAAATTAAATACATATCTGTTTGAAGTGATCATAAACATACAGCTGAACGATTCCTAGTTGCAATAAACATAAAATCTTGCTAATTCTATGCATACCACGTAAGAAATACGTTGAAACGATTTCCATGGATCAAGCAACGACACCCATAGGCTTAGAAAGATTGAAATTCAATACCCTTCTATTTGAAATGATCATAAACGTACAGGTGAACGTTTCCGAGTTGTCATAATCATAGAAACGTGATAAATCTGCGGCTACCTCGTAGGTTACACTTGGAAATCCTGTGCTATACGCTTGGATATCAAGTACCCACTTTATTCAATGAACTTAGACCTACAGGTGAACGTTTCCTAGTTACAATAATCATTGAAACGTGATAAATCTGTGGATTCCAGATAGGTAAGACGTGGGAACAATTGCCATGGATAAATCAACGATACCCATAGGGTTAGCAACGTCGAAATTAAATACATATCTGTTTGAAGTGATCATAAACTTACAGCTGAACGTTTCCTAGTTGCAATAAACATAAAATCGTGGTAATTCTATGCATACCAGGTATGAAACACGTTGAAACGATTTCCATGAATCAAGCAACGGCACCCATAGGCTTAGACAGATTGAAATTAAGTACCCATCTGTTTGAAATGATCATAAACTTACAGGTGAACGTTTCCGAGTTGTCATAATCATAGAAAAGTGATAAATCTACGGATACTACGTAGGTTACACTTGGAAATCCTGTGTTAAACGCTTGGATATCAAGTACCCACTTTATTCAATGGACTTAAACCTACAGGTGAACGTTTCCTAGTTACAATAATCATTGAAACGTGATTAATCTATGGATTCCATTGTAGGTGGGGCGTGGAAACGACTTCCATAGCTAAATCAACGATACCCATAGGGTTAGCAAGGTCGAAATTAAATACCCATCTGTTTGAAATGGTCATAAACTTACAGGTGAACGTTCCCTAGTTGCAATGAACATAAAATTGTGGTTATTCTATGCATACCAGGTAGGAAATACGTTGATACGATTTCCATGGATCACGCAACGACACCTATAGGCTTAGAAAGATTGAAATTAAATACCCATCTGTTTGAAATGATCATAAACGTACAGGTGAACGTTTCCGAGTTGTCATAATCATAGAAAAGTGTTAAATCTACGTATACTCCGTAGTTTACACTTGGAAATCCTGTGCTAAACGCTTGGAAACGACTTCCATAGCTAAATCAACGATAGCCCATAGGCTTAGAATGATTGAAATTTAATACCCATCTGTTTGAAATATTCATAAACGTACAGGTGAACGTTTCCGAGTTGTCATAATCATAGAAACGTGATAAATCTACGGATACTTCGTAGTTTACACTTGGAAATCCTGTGTTAAACGCTTGGATATCACGTACCCACTTTATTCAATGGACTTAAACTTACGGGTGAACGTTTCCTAGTTACAATAATCATTGAAACGTGATAAATCTATGGATTCTAGGTAGGTGGGACGTGGAAACGACTTCCATAGCTAAATCAACGTTACCCATAGGGTTAGCAAGGTCGAAATTAAATACCCATCTGTTTGAAATGATCATAAACTTACAGGTGAACGTTACCTAGTTGCAATGAACATAAAACCGTGGTAATTCTATGCATACCAGGTAGGAAACACGTTGAAACGATTTCCATGAATCATGCAACGACACCCATAGGCTTAGAAAGATTGAAATTAAATACCCATCTGTTTGAAATGATCATAAACTTACAGGTGAACGTTTCCGAGTTGTCATAATCATAGAAACGTGATGAATCTGTGGATTTCAGGTAGGTAACACGTGGGAACGATTACCATGGATAAATCCACGATACCCATAGGGTTAGCAAGGTCGAAATTAAATACCCATCTGTTTGACATGATCATAAACTTACAGGTGAACGTTCCCTAGTTGCAATGAAAATAAAATCGTGGTAATTCTGTGCATACCAGGTAGGAAATACGTTGAAACGATTTCCATGGATCAAGCAACGACACCCATAGGCTTAGAAAGATTGAAATTAAATACCCATCTGTTTGAAATAATCATAAACTTACAGGTGAACGTTCCCGAGTTGTCATAATCATAGAGATGTGATAAATCTACGGTTACTACGTAGGTTACACTTGGAATTCCTGTGCTATACGCTTGGATATCAAGTACCCACTTTATTCAATGAACTTAGACCTACAGGTGAACGTTTCCTAGTTACAATAATCATTGAAACGTGATAAATCTATGGATTCCATTGTAGGTGGGGCGTGGAAATGACTTCCATAGCTAAATCAACGATACGCATAGGGTTAGCAAGGTCGAAATTAAAGACCCATCGGTTTGCAATGATCATAAACGTACAGGTGACCGTTTCCTGAATGTCATAATCATAGAACCGTGATAAATCGACGGATACTACGTAGGTTACAGTTGGAAATCCTGTGCTAAACGCTTGGATATCAAGTACCCACTTTATTCAATGAACTTAGACCTACAGGTGAACGTTTCCTAGTTACAATAATCATTCAAACGTGATAAATCTGTGGATTTCAGGTAGGTAACACGTGGGAACGATTACCATGGATAAATCAACGATACCCATAGGGTTAGCAACGTCGAAATTAAATACATATCTGTTTGAAGTGATCATAAACTTACAGGTGAACGTTTCCTAGTTGAAATAAACATAAAATCGTGCTAATTCTATGCATACCAGGTAGAAAATACGTCGAACCGATTTCCATGGATCAAGCAACGACACCCATAGGCTTACAAATATTGAAATTAAATACCCATCTATTTGAAATAATCATAAACGTACAGGTGTACGTTTCCGAGTAGTCATAATCATAGAAATGTGATAAATCTACGTATACTTCGTAGTTTACACTTGGAAATCCTGTGCTAAACGCTTGGAAACGACTTCCATAGCTAAATCAACGATAGCCCATAGGCTTAGAATGATTGAAATTTAATACCCATCTGTTTGAAATATTCATAAACGTACAGGTGAACGTTTCCGAGTTGTCATAATCATAGAAACGTGATAAATCTACGGATACTTCGTAGTTTACACTTGGAAATCCTGTGTTAAACGCTTGGATATCACGTACCCACTTTATTCAATGGACTTAAACTTACGGGTGAACGTTTCCTAGTTACATTAATCATTGACACGTGCTAAATCTATGGATTCCAGGTAGGTGGGACGTGGAAACGACTTCCATAGCTAAATCAACGTTACCCATAGGGTTAGCAAGTGTCGAAATTAAATACCCATCTGTTTGAAATGATCATAAACTTACAGGTGAACGTTCCCTAGTTACAATAATCATTGAAACGCGATAAATCTGTGGATTCCAGGTATGTAAGTCGTGGGAACAATTGCCATGGATACATCAACGATACCCATAGGGTTAGCAACGTCGAAATTAAATACATATTTGTTAGAAGTGATCATAAACTTACAGGTGAACGTTCCCTAGTTGCAATGAAAATAAAATCGTGGTAATTCTATGCATACCAGGTAGGAAATACGTTGAAACGATTTCCATGGATCAAGCAACGACACCCATAGGCTTAGAAAGATTGAAATTAAATACCCATCTGTTTGAAATGACCATAAACTTACAGGTGAACGTTTCCGAGTTGTCATAATCATAGAAATATGATAAATCTGCGGTTACTACGTAGGTTACACTTGAAATTCCTGTGCTATACGCTTGGATATCACGTACCCACTTTATTCAATGAACTTAGACCTACAAGTGAACGTTTCCTTGTTACAATAATCATTGAAACGTGATAAATCTGTGGATTCCAGATAGGTAAGACGTGGGAACAATTGCCATGGATAAATCAACGATACCCATAGGGTTAGCAACGTCGAAATTAAATACATATCTGTTTGAAGTGATCATAAACGTAGAGGTGAACGTTATTGAGTTGTCATAATCATAGAAACGTGATAAATCTACGGATTCTACGTAGGTTACAGTTGGAAATCCTGTGCTAAACGCTTGGAAACGACTTCCATAGCTAAATCAACGATACCCATAGAGTTAGCAAGGTCGAAATTAAATACCCATCTGTTTGAAATGATCATAAACTTACAGGCGAACGTTACCTAGTTGCAATGAACATAAAATCGTGGTAATTCTATGCATACCAGGTAGGAAACACGTTGAAACGATTTCCATGGATCAAGCAACGACACCCATAGGCTTAGAAAGATTGAAATTCAATACCCATCTGTTTGAAAAGATCATGAACGTAGAGGTGAACGTTACCGAGTTGTCATAGTCATAGAAACGTGATAAATCTACGGATACTTCGTAGTTTACACTTGGAAATCCTGTGTTAAACGCTTCGATATCAAGTACCCACTTTATTCAATAGACTTAAAACTACAGGTGAACGTTTCCTAGTTACAATAATCACTAAAACGTGATAAATCTGTGGATTCCAGGTAGGTAAGACGGGGGAACAATTGCCATGGATAAATGAAAGATACCCATAGGGTTAGCAAGGTCGAAATTAAATACCCATCTGTTTGAAATGATCATGAACTTACAGGTGAACGTTTCCAAGTTGTCTTAACCTTGTTAAGTTGACTTAAACCTACAGGTGAACGTTTCCTAGTTACAATAATCATTGAAACGTGATTAATCTATGGATTCCATTGTAGGTGGGGCGTGGAAACGACTTCCATAGCTAAATCAACGATACCCATAGGGTTAGCAAGGTCGAAATTAAATACCCATCTGTTTGAAATGATCATAAACTTACAGGTGAACGTTCCCTAGTTGCAATGAACATAAAATTGTGGTTATTCTATGCATACCAGGTAGGAAATACGTTGATACGATTTCCATGGATCAAGCAACGGCACCTATAGGCTTCGAAAGATTGAAATTAATTACCCATCTGTTTGAAATGATCATAAACGTACAGGTGAACGTTTCCGAGTTGTCATAATCATAGAAAAGTGTTAAATCTACGTATACTCCGTAGGTTGCACTTGGAAATCCTGTGCTATACGCTTGGATATCAATTACCCACTTTATTCAATGAACTTAGACCTACAGGTGAACGTTTCCTAGTTACAATAATCATTGAAACGTGATAAATCTGTGGATTCCAGGTAGGTAAGACGTGGGAACAATTGCCATGGATAAATGCACGATACCCATAGGGTTAGCAAGTGTCGAAATTAAATACCCATCTGTTTGAAATGATCATAAACTTACAGGTGAACGTTCCCTAGTTACAATAATCATTGAAACGTGATAAATCTGTGGATTCCAGGTATGTAAGACGTGGGAACAATTGCCATGGATACATCAACGATACCCATAGGGTTAGCAACGTCGAAATTAAATACATATTTGTTAGAAGTGATCATAAACTTACAGGTGAACGTTCCCTAGTTGCAATGAAAATAAAATCGTGGTAATTCTATTCATACCAGGTAGGAAATACGTTGAAACGATTTCCATGGATCAAGCAACGACACCCATAGGCTTAGAAAGATTGAAATTAAATACCCATCTGTTTGAAATGATCATAAACTTACAGGTGAACGTTTCCGAGTTGTCATAATCATAGAAATATGATAAATCTGCGGTTACTACGTAGGTTACACTTGAAATTCCTGTGCTATACGCTTGGATATCACGTACCCACTTTATTCAATGAACTTAGACCTACAAGTGAACGTTTCCTTGTTACAATAATCATTGAAACGTGATAAATCTGTGGATTCCAGGTAGGTAACACGTGGGAACGATTGCCATGGATAAATCAACGATACCCATAGGGTTAACAACGTCGAAATTAAATACATATTTGTTTGAAGTGATCATAAACTTACAGGTGAACGTTCCCTAGTTGCAATGAAAATAAAATCGTGGTAATTCTATGCATACCAGGTAGTAAATACGTTGAAACGATTTACATGGATCAAGCAGCTACACCCATAGGCTTGGAAAGATTAAAATTTAATACCCATCTATTTGAAATAATCATAAACGTACAGGTGTACGTTTCCGAGTTGTCATAATCATAGTAACGTGATAAATCTTCGGATACTTCGTAGGTTACACTTGGAAATCCTGTGCTACACGCTTGGATATCAAATACCCACTTTATTCAATAGACTTAAAACTACAGGTGAACGTTCCCTAGTTACAATAATCATTGAAACGTGATAAATCTGTGGATTCCAGGTATGTAAGACGTGGGAACAATTGCCATGGATACATCAACGATACCCATAGGGTTAGCAACGTCAAAATTAAATACATATTTGTTTGAAGTGATCATAAACTTACAGTTGAACGTTCCCTAGTTGCAATGAAAATAAAATCGTGGTAATTCTATGCATACCAGGTAGGAAATACGTTGAAACGATTTCCATGGATCAAGCAACGACACCCATAGGCTTAGAAAGATTGAAATTAAATACCCATCTGTTTGAAATGATCATAAACTTACAGGTGAACGTTTCCGAGTTGTCATAATCATAGAAATATGATAAATCTACGGTTACTACGTAGGTTACACTTGGAATTCCTGTGCTATACGCTTGGATATCACGTACCCACTTTATTCAATGAACTTAGACCTACAGGTGAACGTTTCCTTGTTACAATAATCATTGAAACGTGATAAATCTGTGGATTCCAGGTATGTAAGACGTGGGAACAATTGCCATGGATACATCAACGATACCCATAGGGTTAGCAACGTCGAAATTAAATACATATTTGTTAGAAGTGATCATAAACTTACAGGTGAACGTTCCCTAGTTGCAATGAAAATAAAATCGTGGTAATTCTATGCATACCAGGTAGGAAATACGTGGAAACGATTTCCATGGATCAAGCAACGACACCCATAGGCTTAGAAAGATTGAAATTAAATACCCATCTGTTTGAAATGATCATAAACTTACAGGTGAACGTTTCCGAGTTG
The DNA here is from genome assembly GCA_020010945.3 of Muscidifurax raptorellus. Classification (NCBI taxonomy): domain Eukaryota; kingdom Metazoa; phylum Arthropoda; class Insecta; order Hymenoptera; family Pteromalidae; genus Muscidifurax; species Muscidifurax raptorellus. Next base: position 23,809,871 of record CM052078.1, read on the forward strand.
TCATAATCATAGAAATATGATAAATCTACGGTTACTACGTAGGTTACACTTGGAATTCCTGTGCTATACGCTTGGATATCACGTACCCACTTTATTCAATGAACTTAGACCTACAGGTGAACGTTTCCTTGTTACAATAATCATTGAAACGTGATAAATCTGTGGATTCCAGGTAGGTAACACGTGGAAACGACTTCCATAGCTAAATCAACGATACCCATAGGGTTAACAACGTCCAAATTAAATACATATTTGTTTGAAGTGATCATAAACTTACAGGTGAACGTTCCCTAGTTGCAATGAAAATAAAATCGTGGTAATTCTATGCATACCAGGTAGGAAATACGTTGAAACGATTTCCATGGATCAAGCAACGACACCCATAGGCTTAGAAAGATTGAAATTAAATACCCATCTGTTTGAAATGATCATAAACTTACAGGTGAACGTTTCCGAGTTGTCATAATCATAGAAATATGATAAATCTGCGGTTACTACGTAGGTTACACTTGAAATTCCTGTGCTATACGCTTGGATATCACGTACCCACTTTATTCAATGAACTTAGACCTACAAGTGAACGTTTCCTTGTTACAATAATCATTGAAACGTGATAAATCTGTGGATTCCAGATAGGTAAGACGTGGGAACAATTGCCATGGATAAATCAACGATACCCATAGGGTTAGCAACGTCGAAATTAAATACATATCTGTTTGAAGTGATCATAAACGTAGAGGTGAACGTTATTGAGTTGTCATAATCATAGAAACGTGATAAATCTACGGATTCTACGTAGGTTACGGTTGGAAATCCTGTGCTAAACGCTTGGAAACGACTTCCATAGCTAAATCAACGATACCCATAGGGTTAGCAAGGTCGAAATTAAATACCCATCTGTTTGAAATGATCATAAACTTACAGGCGAACGTTACCTAGTTGCAATGAACATAAAATCGTGGTAATTCTATGCATACCAGGTAGGAAACACGTTGAAACGATTTCCATGGATCAAGCAACGACACCCATAGGCTTAGAAAGATTGAAATTCAATACCCATCTGTTTGAAAAGATCATGAACGTAGAGGTGAACGTTACCGAGTTGTCATAGTCATAGAAACGTGATAAATCTACGGATACTTCGTAGTTTACACTTGGAAATCCTGTGTTAAACGCTTCGATATCAAGTACCCACTTTATTCAATAGACTTAAAACTACAGGTGAACGTTTCCTAGTTACAATAATCACTAAAACGTGATAAATCTGTGGATTCCAGGTAGGTAAGACGGGGGAACAATTGCCATGGATAAATGAAAGATACCCATAGGGTTAGCAAGGTCGAAATTAAATACCCATCTGTTTGAAATGATCATGAACTTACAGGTGAACGTTTCCAAGTTGTCTTAACCTTGTTAGGTTGACTTAAACCTACAGGTGAACGTTTCCTAGTTACAATAATCATTGAAACGTGATTAATCTATGGATTCCATTGTAGGTGGGGCGTGGAAACGACTTCCATAGCTAAATCAACGATACCCATAGGGTTAGCAAGGTCGAAATTAAATACCCATCTGTTTGAAATGATCATAAACTTACAGGTGAACGTTCCCTAGTTGCAATGAAAATAAAATCGTGGCAATTCTATGCATACCAGGTAGGAAATACGTGGAAACGATTTCCATGGATCAAGCAACGACACCCATAGGCTTAGAAAGATTGAAATTAAATACCCATCTGTTTGAAATGATCATAAACTTACAGGTGAACGTTTCCGAGTTGTCATAATCATAGTAACGTGATAAATCTTCGGATACTTCGTAGGTTACACTTGGAAATCCTGTGCTACACGCTTGGATATCAAATACCCACTTTATTCAATGAACTTAGACCTACAGGTGAACGTTTCCTTGTTACAATAATCATTGAAACGTGATAAATCTGTGGATTCCAGGTAGGTAACACGTGGAAACGACTTCCATAGCTAAATCAACGATACCCATAGGGTTAACAACGTCGAAATTAAATACATATTTGTTTGAAGTGATCATAAACTTACAGGTGAACGTTCCCTAGTTGCAATGAAAATAAAATCGTGGTAATTCTATGCATACCAGGTAGGAAATACGTTGAAACGATTTCCATGGATCAAGCAACGACACCCATAGGCTTAGAAAGATTGAAATTAAATACCCATCTGTTTGAAATGATCATAAACTTACAGGTGAACGTTTCCGAGTTGTCATAATCATAGAAATATGATAAATCTACGGTTACTACGTAGGTTACACTTGGAATTCCTGTGCTATACGCTTGGATATCACGTACCCACTTTATTCAATGAACTTAGACCTACAGGTGAACGTTTCCTTGTTACAATAATCATTGAAACGTGATAAATCTGTGGATTCCAGGTATGTAAGACGTGGGAACAATTGCCATGGATACATCAACGATACCCATAGGGTTAGCAACGTCGAAATTAAATACATATTTGTTAGAAGTGATCATAAACTTACAGGTGAACGTTCCCTAGTTGCAATGAAAATAAAATCGTGGCAATTCTATGCATACCAGGTAGGAAATACGTGGAAACGATTTCCATGGATCAAGCAACGACACCCATAGGCTTAGAAAGATTGAAATTAAATACCCATCTGTTTGAAATGATCATAAACTTACAGGTGAACGTTTCCGAGTTGTCATAATCATAGTAACGTGATAAATCTTCGGATACTTCGTAGGTTACACTTGGAAATCCTGTGCTACACGCTTGGATATCAAATACCCACTTTATTCAATGAACTTAGACCTACAGGTGAACGTTTCCTTGTTACAATAATCATTGAAACGTGATAAATCTGTGGATTCCAGGTAGGTAACACGTGGAAACGACTTCCATAGCTAAATCAACGATACCCATAGGGTTAACAACGTCGAAATTAAATACATATTTGTTTGAAGTGATCATAAACTTACAGGTGAACGTTCCCTAGTTGCAATGAAAATAAAATCATGGTAATTCTATGCATACCAGGTAGTAAATACGTTGAAACGATTTGCATGGATCAAGCAGCTACACCCATAGGCTTGGAAAGATTAAAATTTAATACCCATCTATTTGAAATAATCATAAACGTACAGGTGTACGTTTCCGAGTAGTCATAATCATAGAAATGTGATAAATCTACGTATACTTCGTAGTTTACACTTGGAAATCCTGTGCTAAACGCTTGGAAACGACTTCCATAGCTAAATCAACGATAGCCCATAGGCTTAGAATGATTGAAATTTAATACCCATCTGTTTGAAATATTCATAAACGTACAGGTGAACGTTTCCGAGTTGTCATAATCATAGAAACGTGATAAATCTACGGATACTTCGTAGTTTACACTTGGAAATCCTGTGTTAAACGCTTGGATATCACGTACCCACTTTATTCAATGGACTTAAACTTACGGGTGAACGTTTCCTAGTTACAATAATCATTGAAACGTGATAAATCTATGGATTCCAGGTAGGTGGGACGTGGAAACGACTTCCATAGCTAAATCAACGTTACCCATAGGGTTAGCAAGGTCGAAATTAAATACCCATCTGTTTGAAATGATCATAAACTTACAGGTGAACGTTACCTAGTTGCAATGAACATAAAACCGTGGTAATTCTATGCATACCAGGTAGGAAACACGTTGAAACGATTTCCATGAATCATGCAACGACACCCATAGGCTTAGAAAGATTGAAATTAAGTACCCATCTGTTTGAAATGATCATAAACTTACAGGTGAACGTTTCCAAGTTGTCTTAACCTTGTTAAGTTGACTTAAACCTACAGGTGAACGTTTCCTAGTTACAATAATCATTGAAACGTGATTAATCTATGGATTCCATTGTAGGTGGGGCGTGGAAACGACTTCCATAGCTAAATCAACGATACCCATAGGGTTAGCAAGGTCGAAATTAAATACCCATCTGTTTGAAATGATCATAAACTTACAGGTGAACGTTCCCTAGTTGCAATGAACATAAAATTGTGGTTATTCTATGCATACCAGGTAGGAAATACGTTGATACGATTTCCATGGATCAAGCAACGGCACCTATAGGCTTCGAAAGATTGAAATTAATTACCCATCTGTTTGAAATGATCATAAACGTACAGGTGAACGTTTCCGAGTTGTCATAATCATAGAAAAGTGTTAAATCTACGTATAGTCCGTAGGTTGCACTTGGAAATCCTGTGCTATACGCTTGGATATCAATTACCTACTTTATTCAATGAACTAAGACCTACAGGTGAACGTTTCCTAGTTACAATAATCATTGAAACGTGATAAATCTGTGGATTCCAGGTAGGTAAGACGTGGGAACAATTGCCATGGATAAATGCACGATACCCATAGGGTTAGCAAGTGTCGAAATTAAATACCCATCTGTTTGAAATGATCATAAACTTACAGGTGAACGTTCCCTAGTTACAATAATCATTGAAACGTGATAAATCTGTGGATTCCAGGTATGTAAGACGTGGGAACAATTGCCATGGATACATCAACGATACCCATAGGGTTAGCAACGTCGAAATTAAATACATATTTGTTAGAAGTGATCATAAACTTACAGGTGAACGTTCCCTAGTTGCAATGAAAATAAAATCGTGGTAATTCTATGCATACCAGGTAGGAAATACGTTGAAACGATTTCCATGGATCAAGCAACGACACCCATAGGCTTAGAAAGATTGAAATTAAATACCCATCTGTTTGAAATGATCATAAACTTACAGGTGAACGTTTCCGAGTTGTCATAATCATAGAAATATGATAAATCTGCGGTTACTACGTAGGTTACACTTGAAATTCCTGTGCTATACGCTTGGATATCACGTACCCACTTTATTCAATGAACTTAGACCTACAAGTGAACGTTTCCTTGTTACAATAATCATTGAAACGTGATAAATCTGTGGATTCCAGATAGGTAAGACGTGGGAACAATTGCCATGGATAAATCAACGATACCCATAGGGTTAGCAACGTCGAAATTAAATACATATCTGTTTGAAGTGATCATAAACGTAGAGGTGAACGTTATTGAGTTGTCATAATCATAGAAACGTGATAAATCTACGGATTCTATTTAGGTTACAGTTGGAAATCCTGTGCTAAACGCTTGGAAACGACTTCCATAGCTAAATCAACGATACCCATAGGGTTAGCAAGGTCGAAATTAAATACCCATCTGTTTGAAATGATCATAAACTTACAGGCGAACGTTACCTAGTTGCAATGAACATAAAATCGTGGTAATTCTATGCATACCAGGTAGGAAACACGTTGAAACGATTTCCATGGATCAAGCAACGACACCCATAGGCTTAGAAAGATTGAAATTCAATACCCATCTGTTTGAAAAGATCATGAACGTAGAGGTGAACGTTACCGAGTTGTCATAGTCATAGAAACGTGATAAATCTACGGATACTTCGTAGTTTACACTTGGAAATCCTGTGTTAAACGCTTCGATATCAAGTACCCACTTTATTCAATAGACTTAAAACTACAGGTGAACGTTTCCTAGTTACAATAATCACTAAAACGTGATAAATCTGTGGATTCCAGGTAGGTAAGACGGGGGAACAATTGCCATGGATAAATGAAAGATACCCATAGGGTTAGCAAGGTCGAAATTAAATACCCATCTGTTTGAAATGATCATGAACTTACAGGTGAACGTTTCCAAGTTGTCTTAACCTTGTTAAGTTGACTTAAACCTACAGGTGAACGTTTCCTAGTTACAATAATCATTGAAACGTGATTAATCTATGGATTCCATTGTAGGTGGGGCGTGGAAACGACTTCCATAGCTAAATCAACGATACCCATAGGGTTAGCAAGGTCGAAATTAAATACCCATCTGTTTGAAATGGTCATAAACTTACAGGTGAACGTTCCCTAGTTGCAATGAACATAAAATTGTGGTTATTCTATGCATACCAGGTAGGAAATACGTTGATACGATTTCCATGGATCAAGCAACGACACCTATAGGCTTAGAAAGATTGAAATTAAATACCCATCTGTTTGAAATGATCATAAACGTACAGGTGAACGTTTCCGAGTTGTCATAATCATAGAAACGTGATAAATCTACGGCTACCTCGTAGGTTACACTTGGAAATCCTGTGCTATACGCTTGGATATCAAGTACCCACTTTATTTAATGAACTTAGACCTACAGGTGAACGTTTCCTAGTTACAATAATCATTGAAACGTGATAAATCTGTGGATTCCAGATATGTAAGACGTGGGAACAATTGCCATGGATAAATCAACGATACCCATATGGTTAGCAACGTCGAAATTAAATACATATCTGTTTGAAGTGATCATAAACGTAGAGGTGAACGTTACCGAGTTGTCATAATCATAGAAACGTGATAAATCTACGGATTCTACGTAGGTTACAGTTGGAAATCCTGTGCTAAACGCTTGGAAACGACTTCCATAGCTAAATCAACGATACCCATAGGGTTAGCAAGGTCGAAATTAAATACCCATCTGTTTGAAATGATCATAAACTTACAGGTGAACGTTACCTAGTTGCAATGAACATAAAATCGTGGTAATTCTATGCATACCAGGTATGAAACACGTTGAAACGATTTCCATGAATCAAGCAACGGCACCCATAGGCTTAGACAGATTGAAATTAAGTACCCATCTGTTTGAAATGATCATAAACTTACAGGTGAACGTTTCCGAGTTGTCATAATCATAGAAAAGTGATAAATCTACGGATACTACGTAGGTTACACTTGGAAATCCTGTGTTAAACGCTTGGATATCAAGTACCCACTTTATTCAATGGACTTAAACCTACAGGTGAACGTTTCCTAGTTACAATAATCATTGAAACGTGATTAATCTATGGATTCCATTGTAGGTGGGGCGTGGAAACGACTTCCATAGCTAAATCAACGATACCCATAGGGTTAGCAAGGTCGAAATTAAATACCCATCTGTTTGAAATGGTCATAAACTTACAGGTGAACGTTCCCTAGTTGCAATGAACATAAAATTGTGGTTATTCTATGCATACCAGGTAGGAAATACGTTGATACGATTTCCATGGATCAAGCAACGACACCTATAGGCTTAGAAAGATTGAAATTAAATACCCATCTGTTTGAAATGATCATAAACGTACAGGTGAACGTTTCCGAGTTGTCATAATCATAGAAAAGTGTTAAATCTACGTATACTCCGTAGGTTACACTTGGAAATCCTGTGCTATACGCTTGGATATCAATTACCCACTTTATTCAATGAACTTAGACCTACAGGTGAACGTTTCCTAGTTACAATAATCATTGAAACGTGATAAATCTGTGGATTCCAGGTAGGTAAGACGTGGGAACGATTGCCATGGATAAATCAACGATACCCATAGGGTTAGCAAGGTCGAAATTAAATACCCATCTGTTTGAAATGATCATGAACTTACAGGTGAACGTTTCCAAGTTGTCATAATCATAGAAATGTGATAAATCTACGGATACTACGTAGGTTACAGTTGGACATCCTGTGCTAAACGCTTTGATATCAAATACCCACTTTATTCAATAGACTTAAAACTACAGGTGAACGTTTCCTAGTTACAATAATCATTGAAACGTGATAAATCTGTGGATTCCAGGTAGGTAAGACGTGGGAACAATGGCCATGGATAAATCAAAGATACCCATAGGGTTAGCAAGCTCGAATTTAATACCCATCTGCTTAAAATGATCATAAACGTAGAGTTGACTGTTTCCGAGATGTCATAATCATAGAAATGTGATAAATCTACGGATACTACGTAGATTACAGTTGGAAATCCTGTGCTAAACGCTTCGATATCAAGTACCCACTTTATTCAATAGACTTAAAACTACAGGTGAACGTTTCCTAGTTACAATAATCATTAAAACGTGATAAATCTGTGGATTCCAGGTAGGTAAGACGTGGAAACGACTTCCATAGCTAAATCAACGATACCCACAGGGTTAGCAACGTCGAAATTAAATACATATCTGTTTGAAGTGATCATAAACATACAGCTGAACGATTCCTAGTTGCAATAAACATAAAATCTTGCTAATTCTATGCATACCACGTAAGAAATACGTTGAAACGATTTCCATGGATCAAGCAACGACACCCATAGGCTTAGAAAGATTGAAATTCAATACCCTTCTATTTGAAATGATCATAAACGTACAGGTGAACGTTTCCGAGTTGTCATAATCATAGAAACGTGATAAATCTGCGGCTACCTCGTAGGTTACACTTGGAAATCCTGTGCTATACGCTTGGATATCAAGTACCCACTTTATTCAATGAACTTAGACCTACAGGTGAACGTTTCCTAGTTACAATAATCATTGAAACGTGATAAATCTGTGGATTCCAGATAGGTAAGACGTGGGAACAATTGCCATGGATAAATCAACGATACCCATAGGGTTAGCAACGTCGAAATTAAATACATATCTGTTTGAAGTGATCATAAACTTACAGCTGAACGTTTCCTAGTTGCAATAAACATAAAATCGTGGTAATTCTATGCATACCAGGTATGAAACACGTTGAAACGATTTCCATGAATCAAGCAACGGCACCCATAGGCTTAGACAGATTGAAATTAAGTACCCATCTGTTTGAAATGATCATAAACTTACAGGTGAACGTTTCCGAGTTGTCATAATCATAGAAAAGTGATAAATCTACGGATACTACGTAGGTTACACTTGGAAATCCTGTGTTAAACGCTTGGATATCAAGTACCCACTTTATTCAATGGACTTAAACCTACAGGTGAACGTTTCCTAGTTACAATAATCATTGAAACGTGATTAATCTATGGATTCCATTGTAGGTGGGGCGTGGAAACGACTTCCATAGCTAAATCAACGATACCCATAGGGTTAGCAAGGTCGAAATTAAATACCCATCTGTTTGAAATGGTCATAAACTTACAGGTGAACGTTCCCTAGTTGCAATGAACATAAAATTGTGGTTATTCTATGCATACCAGGTAGGAAATACGTTGATACGATTTCCATGGATCACGCAACGACACCTATAGGCTTAGAAAGATTGAAATTAAATACCCATCTGTTTGAAATGATCATAAACGTACAGGTGAACGTTTCCGAGTTGTCATAATCATAGAAAAGTGTTAAATCTACGTATACTCCGTAGTTTACACTTGGAAATCCTGTGCTAAACGCTTGGAAACGACTTCCATAGCTAAATCAACGATAGCCCATAGGCTTAGA